>VMDO01000493.1:0-297328 GCA_007922755.1 Pedetes capensis
AGGAAAAAAGGAAAAGGTAAAAGAAAAGTTGTTTTGGATGCAGCTTAGAGGACATTGGGAATATCATGATAGAGACTGTTACTAGAGTCCTGGTGTGCTAACGTGTACTTTGCCAGGCTGCCATGCCAAGGGCGGAACATCCCTCCCATTGTAGATGATGAATGAGTGAGAAAGGGGTAGGCCAGCAGGTAGGCAGCACCCATAACCCTACCATCACTGTAGCTCCTGCTCTAGGGACTGAGTGACCCTTTTCTGCAGAAGGAAGAAAAAGACACAGGCCGGTGAAGCGTCTGCAGAAGGCACAGAGATTACGTGTGGCCTACGAGGCTTCCAGTAATGAGAAGGACACGGGGCCCGAGCCCCTCCAGGTACCAGCCTGGGAGCCCCAGGACTGGCAGCAGCAGCTGGCCAACATCCGCACCATGAGGAGCAAGAGGGATGCGCCTGTGGACCAGCTGGGGGCGGAGCACTGCTATGACACCAGTGCCCCACCAAAGGTAGACAGGGGCTCCATCTCTTCAGGAGCCTCCCCCTACTCTTGAAAGCAAGGAGAGTGCTTACTTTTCTGACCTCAGGCAGGGGATATCCTGAGACCTGGCAGCTCTGGGCTGGCACCCTCCCCTGTGGGCAGCACCCCAGAGCATTGGGCAGCATTGTCTGCCTCCTTGTGGCCTCGGGTCCAGGGTGCCTGGCTTGAGGAGTCGTGCTGTGCTTTCTGGTGGTCATGGTGCTGGGATGTTGGGGGCATCTGATAATGTGAGGGAGGGCGAGTGCCTTATACTTCACTGGCCTGGAGCCTGGGTCCATAGAGCAAAGTGAGTTCTAGGCCCCATCTGCTACCAGATGACTTGGGTACTTGCGTCTCTGGGCCTGCTCGTCTATAAATGGGAAGTGTTATCACTGAAAAGCAGCAACAGTAATAGTAGTAACCAACAGCTATTGAGTATTGACCCTGTACCAGACATTATTCAAGTACTTTGATAACTTGTTTGGGCTTCAGGCTAATCCTGGGAGGCAGGTAGTTATTGTTCCCATGTTGTGGGTGACAAGATAGACTGCCTCCTACCCCACTGGCCCACATGGGTAGGAGGTCCAGGGTAACAAGTGGGTAAGAGGACTTGGTTGGGACCTGGCCCAAATTGAGCTCCCAGGACCCACTGCCACCCTGGCCCCTGTCGCTGAACAAGCAGGTGCGAAGGTACCAGGTGCTCTTGTCACTGATGCTCTCCAGCCAGACCAAAGACCAGGTGACAGCAGGTGCCATGCAGCGGCTGCGGGCCCGAGGCCTGACGGTGGACAGCATCCTCCAGACAGATGATGTCACTCTGGGCCAGCTCATCTACCCTGTGGGCTTCTGGAGGGTGAGCCTAGCCTGGGAGAGAGCAGGAGGGGAGGGTCAGGCATCTCTGGCCACAGGGGCCCTTCATGCCTCTCACCACCTGGGGGGCTGCACCATGGGGCTGGTACCCTGTCGCTGGAGGTCCCTAGCCTTCCTGTTACCCCTCCTTCCTTCCTCCGCCTCCCCACACTGTCCCTTCCTTTCCTTTCCTCACCTTCCCCTTTGTTTACTCCAAGCCTCCCTGGAGCGTGTCACCCCACCAAGGCTGCTCTCCCGCCCCACGGAGCCCTGGGTGGTGGGTGGGAGGATCTGTTGAAAGTGGCCCTGTAGGTGTGGCTGCTTCCCGTTGGCAGTCCGTGGCCTGCAGTCTGTCAGACGGGTTTTAAATAGCCCTCTCCTCTCAAGCACAGGATGGGAACCACCCAGCTGGCCCAGCAGCTGGTGTGGAAGCCCCAGGCTCCAGCCTTCCTTCCTGAAGGCCCAGGTGCTGCCGAGCCCAGCTCCTAGTGAAGGCTGTCCCGCTCAGACTGGCCCAGCCTCTCTGGAGAAAGCTGGGGCCAGGAGACCCAAGCTGGATCCCACACCTAGGACATTGGCCTACACAAGGCAGAGGTGGATCCAGCCTGCCTTGGGGCCCTGCCAGTGGCTCCCTTGGGCCTCCCTGTTTCCCTTGGCTCCTTCCCACCACCTGGGTTGGAGAGCAGGCGTGTGCCTCTGCATGAGACCTGCGCAGGGGCCAGGCAGCTCTGGGCACCTGTGTGTCTCCCTGGGCCTTGTCCCCTCTCCCAGGGCTCCTCCCACACTGTCTTTCAGAGCAAGGTAAAGTTCATCAAGCAGACTAGTGCCATCCTGCAACAGCGCTACAACGGGGACATCCCCGCCTCAGTGGCAGAGCTCGTGGCCCTGCCAGGGGTCGGGCCCAAGATGGCGCACTTGGCTATGTCTGTGGCCTGGGGCACTGTATCAGGCATTGGTGAGTGACATGTGTCACAAGGAGGGAGGGCCAGCTCCAGGCCTCCTGGCTGCTTTTGGGGTTCCCCCATCCTGTGACCTGTGCCCCATCTGCAGCCTCCTCACCAAGACTCAGCTCTGAGGGTCAGAAAGGAGTTTCCCCGAGCTGAGCTAGCCAGCCCTGCCCAGAGCTGCGGCTGAGAGTCAGCTGAGCCTGCTGCGTGCTGGTCTTCTAGGGCTCCCTAGAGCTAGATACAGGTCTGTGCTGCATGCCAGAGAGAGACACCTATAGGCACAGCAGCCCTGTGGAACCTGACCTGCTCTGGGGGCATCTGGGAAGTCTTTTGAGGTCCATTTCACTTGAGAGCACAGGGTGAGGCCAGGTTAGCCAGGCCAAGAAGAGGAAGTGCATTCCAGGCAGAAGGAACAGCATCTGCAAAACTGAAAGGACAGGAACAAGAAGCTCTGGAATGAGTCAGGCCAAGCGGGGAGGGTTGGGGCAGTCAGGGGGCTCAGAAAGAGGAGGAAAGGCTGTTTCCTGGGACAGCAGTAGGTGCAAGGGAGGCTTCCTGGAATTCTTTTCCAGGGTGTCACCCACTGGTGACACTGGGTGAAGACAGACTCCCTGGGGCAGGGATGGTGCTGGTTCCTACTCTAAGCTTTGCCCAGAGGAGTTGGGGCCCTTGTGGCCACTCAGTAGCAGGATCTCACTAGCCCAGAAAACAGGGTTTGCCCCCAACTGCAGGCTCCTCTGGGACTCCCTGGGGCTGGTGGTACCTTCCAGCGCTTCCTAGCAAGCACGAGGGTAGCCAGGGGCCCAGGGCTTTCCCTGAGAGCTAGTGGTTCCCAGGGAGTTGGAGAGCAGCAACATCCCAAAAAGCCAGGCCTATGGGTGTGGGCAAACCTCCTCCCTGTTTGGACTCCTGGGGCCGCTGCCAGCCTCTCAGTAGACACTTGAGCTTATCTGAGTGCTGTCCTCAGCTGCCTGTGTCTCAAGTGCAGCATGGTGGCTGGACAGCACTGTGGGGAAAGGGCCTTGCCCAGGCCCAGGCAGGGGACCATGCTTTGGGCTCAGTGGATGCAACAGGCAGGAATGTAGAAACACCACCCTCTCTGATTGTCTGTGGACCACCTCACAGAGAGAAGCAGCCCTCAGTCAAAAGCCAGAGCCATGGGGTGCAGGAACCAACTGCAGCTCTTGCCCCTTGCATCCGGGCAACCTCAGGTCAGGCCCGTGGCCTCTCTGAGCTTCAGCCCAAAGCTGGCAAAGCAGTTGCCCGCCTTGATGGTACAGATGTGCAGGAAGTTCTTCCAGCCAGCAGAGGTGGCTTACACATGATGTGGTCCTGATGTGGGCCTCTGGGCATCCTGAGAAACATGGTCACGGCATGTCACAAAGGAGGAAAGTGAGGCTCAGGGTTCCCATGATGTGACCCCTTAGCCTCCAAGCTCTGCACCTTCAGGGTGCCTGTTTCCAAGTGGTTAGCAGCAAGGCAGGGGCTAGCACAGACGTTGGCTTTCTGTTTGGCGAACCCTGAAGAAGGCAGGGCTTGGAGGAGGCGCAAATTGGAGCCTTAGAACCACCCCCGCCCCGTGGGCCCACTTGGTACTAGGCTGAGTCCCCACAGTGGCCAGCTGGTGGGAACAGGGACCAAAGCCCAGGTGGAGCACAGCTGCAGCCAGCCTGGCCACGCTCCACACTCTGTCCCTGTCAGCTGTAGTGACAGTTGCTGGCCGTGCAGCAACAACCTTAGGCCCCTGGGCCAAGCTGCTGCACCCAGCCTAGTGGCCCCAGCCATTCCTGGACTGGGGGGGTGGCTTGGGCCACAGGAGACAGGGCAGGAAGCTGGGTGCAGTCCTTCCTGGTCCAGGCCTCATTCTGGGGAGGGTGTGTACCAAGGGTGCACACTTCCTTTTGTTTAGGTTTGGTTTTCTGGTGCTGGAGGTTGAACCCTGGTCCTCCCATATACTAAGATGCTTCCGCTTCTGGGCTGCGTCCCCAGAGCGCATGCTGTGCAGTAAGAACCCTGCTGGGCCTCAGCCTCTGCAACTGTAGGTGCCTCACAAAGACTTGCTGAGCAAAGGCTGCTGAATCTCAGCGTATAAGCTGCCTCCATCAAGAGCTTGGCCCACGTCAGCTGTTGCTATTTTGGGGAGAAGCAGAGTCCAGAGCAGAGATAACTGCCCTTTGCGACCCTCCTAGTTGGCACTAGGGTCCTGTGGGAATGGTTCGGCCCAGAGAAGAGACCTCCCACCCATTATGGTTCTCTGGGCCGAACCATTCCACCATATGCGTGGGAGGTCTGGAGGGGCTGCCTACACCTTAGAGAGGGCACCAGGTTTAGCCTAGCAGCTCAGGGACAGCCACTGCTCAGGCCTGCAGCCCGGCAGCTATGCTGCCCATTTCTGCTCAGAGGCCTGGATGGGAGATGTGGGCCCTAGGGCTCAGCCCACCACCTGTGTACCCTCAGGGCAGTGAACAGGGACAGGGGCTCAGGCTGGACTGGCAGAGGGCCCCTGTGCACCCCTTGTTTCCAAGCAGCAGTGGACACACATGTGCACAGAATTGCCAACCGACTCCAGTGGACCAAGAGGGCGACTAAATACCCTGAGGAGACCCGAGCAGCCCTGGAGGAGTGGCTACCGAGGTGCGGGCCAGAGGGTCCTGGGGGGAGCTGCCCTCCCTCCCTTCTCCCACACTGACCAGTTTGCTCCTCACAGGGAGCTGTGGAGTGAGATCAACGGGCTCTTGGTGGGCTTTGGCCAGCAGACCTGCTTGCCCGTCCACCCTCGCTGCCAAGCCTGCCTCAACCAGGCCCTGTGCCCCACTGCCCGGGGCCTCTGAGGACTCTGGGCTTCACCTGGGCACTGCTCCAGCTGCTGTGAAGTGCCTTTGCTTGGGGGGTGTGGGGGGAGCCTGTGTAATAAAGCCAGGGGTTGTTTGCACCTGGGGTCTGGTGGCTTATCCCTGAGCTATGGGAGCAGGCCAGGAGGTGTGTGTGTGTGCATTCATGTGTGTGCGTGTGTTTGCGTGTCTGCAGAGGGGTGACTGGGAGGCCGGGTGGGGAACGTGACAGTCTACGCTGTGTACTCAGAGGGAAGCGAAGCAGGGTGCATGAACCCAGGAGGGAGGGGACGGGAGAGTCAGCTGCAGCCAGCTGCCGGGAAGCCGCTGGGGAAGCGGCCCTGCGGCCCCTCTCGCTGTCCATCTGCTGGTTGTAGACCTGGCAGCTGCTCAGCCCAGAGCCTGAGGCTCCTGAACTTGTGCACTCTTGGAGCCCAGCCTGTGCCAGGGCCCCACCTTCATGTTTACAGAGCCACTTGTCTAGGAGGAACAGCAGAGACCCAGGTGCAGCACCACAGAGCACAAAGCTTGACCTGCAGGTACCTGCTGGCAGTGAAGGAGACTTCCCCAGGCAAAGTGTAGCCCATGGGTTGGCCAGGGGCCCAGGTGGCTTCACAGAGATGAGGTGGGAGGGTGGACCTCTCCAGGTAGAAGGGATGGGCAGAGGCCCAGAGTGTGCCACACAGGGTAGAACAGGATGGGTCCTGGAGACGTGGGAGTACCAAGTGGGAGCAGGGGGTGGGAGCAACCGCCCCCACCTCAGTGTCCCCTGGAATGGGGCTCAGCCAAAGACTCAGAAAAGACACGGATGCCAGGGTCCAAGGCAAGGCCTGTTTATTCCGAGGGCGCGCATGCGCTATGGCTTAGAGGCGACAGCAATGCCAGTCAGCTGAGTCGGGGGCTCCGGGCATTGAGGAAAGGGCAGGGTCCACAGGATGTCCGTGGAAATGGATGCCAGGCAAGGCCCAGCCCACAAGCCCAGGGTCCTTCCTGGGAGTGGCTCTCACGTACCCACAATCCATAGGTCTGGGAACTGTGGTGTAGGACAAAGGGCCTATCCAGAGGCTGCCCTCATGGGGGCACGGGGCCTCCATCCTTGGCCCTCGGAGAGTCCAGGCCCTGCATGCCAGACCACCATTGAGGTAGGGCAGCACAGGGTGAGTTGGGCAGGAGTGGGGGGCCTAGCCTAGGAACCCCCGCACTAGGGAGGACGGGCAGGGGCAGCTTCTATAGACACCTCTGGCCCCCCCAGCCTCACCCCGAGGCCCACATGAGGACAGCCTGGGGGCCCCTGGCTCTCTGTCCCTGGACTCCACTCAGGATGGTACTGCTTGGCGGGGGAGGAAATGGTTTGCAGAGAAAAGTTTGTTTTATTGCAATTATTTAGAGAGCACGTCCCGGGGGCAGTGGGGGAGGAGGGACTCTGGTATTAAGTGGAAACGTGTGGAGCTGGAGATCTTTTTGGGGAAAAAAAAGCAAAAACACAAATTCCTTTCAGTCAGCAGAGGCTCTCTGTGCACTGTCCCTCCCCTGCCTCCCTCCCTTTTTTTCCCTTCCCTCCTCCCTTCTCTGCCTCCCTCTGTCTCTCTCTTTCTCTCTCTGCATCTCTGTGTCTCTCTCTCTCCCCCTATCCTGCTGCAACAGCCCCAGCACCCGGCAGGTAGGACAGGTCGTTTAGAAGGGCAGAGACACCACCCTCCGGCCAAAGGCTTAGGGAGCTCAGGACTGGCCACAGGCCCACACAGGAGGCCCAGGGCTGCGGATGGGCAGGGGGCTCAGAAGTTGCTGAAGATCTCGCGCTTCCGGTTCCAGTCCATCTGCGGCGCCCGCTTGTTGACCCGAGTGGCTCGGGCCTTCTCCTTGGCTTCAGCCGCCGTAGGGCTCAGGTGGAGGCCACTCTCTTGGAAGGGGTCTCGCCTCCAGGCACTGCCGTCCTGGGGGAGGGCCGGGCACGGATAGTGAGCCTCGGAGCTCACCTGGGATTGGCATCTTCCTGGGCAGCTCACACTAGAGGCCGCCAGCAGAGGCTGGGCAGCCAGCCCAGGAGGGCTTCCTGGAGACGGCTAGCTGGAAGGGTAATTTCTCCAGAGCCCACCCCAAGGCCTCCGGCACCCCACATGTGAGCACTGCAACAGTTACCTCAGTGTCCTTGTTGGAGCCTGGCAGGTCGCTTTGGGATGAGCACACTGAGCCACCATTGAGCTAGGGAACCAAGGGCAAGTTGTAGCTTCAGGGTCCCCACTCAGCAGCCCCAGTGCGTGTACACACACACACACACACACGCGCGCGCGCGCACCTCCACACCCCACAGCTGCATCTGTTCCCCATTAGCAGTGAGCACTAAGCTCCCACTGCAGTCAAGATCCAGTGAGCAGGACGTGGCACCCAGTGGTGAACAGGCCGGTGGCTGGTCATAGTGCAGGTGGGGCAGCAGTGGTATGGGAATCAGCCACATGAGCGTCACCTGGGTGAGGCCAGGGTCAGCTTCAGAGGAAGTGGGGCTTGAAGGAGGACTCGGTACCAACATAGTGCCAGAGACAGGGCACCGAGAGGGCAGTGGCCCAGGACCTCAGGCTCCTGCCAGTTCTACACGTCCAAGCCCTAGGGCGCTGACCTAGGAGAGGATCCACGGTGGGCACTGCTGGGGTGGCAGGTCTGCACTTGGGTCTCGCAGCCGCCTACTCAAAGGGCAGAGGTCCCCAGGGGCAGGGGCCTCTGTCAGGTCTGGGGCCGCCTGGGGCCAACCCTCTCACCTGGGTAGGGCTGGTCCCGTTGGTGACTGGTGATGGCAGTGGACCTGCGGGGACAGCATGTCAGTGACCGCCCTCACCCCACACAGACCCTGCCCTGTGTCTCCAGGGCAGCAGCCCACCTTCCACGTGCTCTTCAGTGGGTGTGACCCGTAGCCGCTTGAAGTGCTCGTCTGTCTCGGGGTCCACCACCAGCAGCAGGGCCTCCTCCTCCCTCGCCTTGATCCTGGCAACAACCTCAGCATGGCGCAGCCCCTCCACGTTCTGCCCATTCACCTGCCGCCACCAGCACAGGGTCAGCTGGCCTGAGGGGCCCAGCGGCCCCACACCACCCAGCCAGGTGTGCCATCAAATATTCATGGGAACCACCACCAGCTGAGGCAGCACCCTGAGTGCCAGCTCAGGTTCCAGCGTCTCCCCTCCTCCTGCAGGCACCAAGCCCGGGTGGGACACACACGCAGGGCACTTAGTCCTCCAGAGGCCTCGGTGGGCAGGGTACCTCAATGAGTCGGTCCTGGGCACGGAGGCCAGAGTGGGCAGCAGGTGACCCTGGGTCCACGGAGCGGATGTACTGGCCAGGCCGGGACTTGTCACTGTGCAGGTTAAACCCGTAGCCCTGGGGTCCCTTTCGCAGGTGGCAGAGCCGAGGCCGCAGCTCTCTCTGGGGCCCGTTAACATCCTACAGGCACACAGGGAGGTGGAGTCAGGCGCTGGCTCCAGCCTCCCAGCCCATCGGCCACTCATCAGGACCCCCACCCACTATCCCATCCCCAGACTCCGTATCTGTCCCTAGCAGTGGACCCCCAGTATCAGTGGCAAAACATATCGTGTGCCCCGTGCCCCAGGGGCTCAGTGAAGCTGCCTGCAACCAAGCTCTAACTGTGAGCCTTTGTGAAAAGCCTGTTTCCAGACATGAAACGTATTCTGAAGGGGCCTGCGGCTTTGTGGGGCCTGGGGAGAATTTGCCTGTGTGCTGTGCCAGATTGGGAAGGTAGGAAGGAGCCAGGCAGGCCTGCCTATGCCCCCTCCTCCCACTGGTGCCTCCCAGGCCTGGGCTGCTTTGTTCTCCCCACAGCCTCCATGAGGCACTGGGCTGCTGGGCTGTGGTGCTGGTGCCGGCTGTGTTTGTTTTCACATTCCAGCGCAAACTGGAGCCCTGGAGCCACCCCCGCGCTGTGGGCCCAGAAAGAAGGGGCTGGGCTGCAGTTGGAGGCAAGACCTAGGGTCTGCTGCCTCCTTGCCGGTGACAGGAAGGGCTCACAACCCCCACAGGGAACTCCCACCACCTCCCCAGGGCCCTGCCTCACTTTACCTCTGGCATTCTGCAGTAGGACTCCTGACCAGGGGGCTCTGCAGGCAGGGGCCAGGCCCGATGACCCCCACCCGGCCAGGGGCCAGGGCAGTGACTGGGGTGCTGAATGGCCAGTGGCCGCTGGTGCCCAATTACACAGGGCCAGTGGCTGGGGTGAGCGGGCGGGCGCCAGCTCAGGTTTCTGAGGGTGTGTGCAGGTGAGAATGTGCAGGAGGCGCGGCCACAGGGCCCTCCTTCAAATGCCACCTCCCCTGCTGCAGCCTATGACTGAGGGACCACGAACTGGCTGGGGCTGGGGCCAGCACTACAGGATTCCCTAAACCTTAGGCACCTGTCCTGCTGCGGCCCAGCCTGGGCCCATCCGCTCCAGCTGCCCGGCCTTCGAGCTGATTGCAAACTCCAAACCCGACTGGGAGCACCGACATCTGCAGGCAACCGCCCAACTGTGGGAGCAAGAGCAGGGCTGCTGCCTTGCCCAGGGCACTGGGGCTGCCCCTCAATCTCTGAACACCATCCTCCTGTCCAGCCTGCACTCAGGACTAATTCCCTACTCCACAGCCAGGCCAGCCCCCTCATCCGGAGTCTCTAAGGGTGCAGGGCCCCTCCTGTGGTCACCAGGACAAGACATCCGAGTTTACACTCATAAACACGCAACACAGACACACACAACCACTCACTCTTGCAAACCACCCGCCCACGGTGCCGGCGCCTGCGGCCTCTTCCCATAGCCTCAGAAATGGCCCGCAGGACGGTTTCTCAAGGCTTCTAAATGGGAAGCGCGATTTGGCGGGGTATCCAGGGCAATGAGCTCAGGCCAAGGCCACATCTGTGTTCTCGGGGCCATTCTGGCCATCCCCCTACCTCCATCCAAAACAAACACCTCTCACCGCACAGGCCAAGAGGTTCCTCCTGAGGGCTAGGCTAAATCTCTCATTACAAGCAGGGTCCACGGGTGCCAAGCTTGGCAGGAGACATGGAGGGGCTGCCATGCAGGAGCCCCAATGGCAGCCTGTGGGGTAGAAGGGGTTGTTGGAGAGCAAGCAAGTGTGGAGGGGGCCAGCCCGGGGAGGGGCACATTTCTCGAATTCCTCCTCCTGCCCTGGCTCAGCACGCACTTCCTGCCTCCTCCCGCTCCCACGGGCTCCCAGCCTGAAGGCCCAGTGCTGGGCAAGCCCTAGTCCCCCCACCAAGCCTGTGACCAGACAAAGAAACTGGCATGGGGGTGCCCTAGGAGCCAGGCTGTTCCCCCCAAGATGGTGACTCACCAGCCCTGGCAGAGAAAGGCCCCCATTGTTGCTTGGGGTCCATCTTGCTCGGACAAAGGTCCCTGGCTGCCCTCTCCAGCCCTGAGACACTGAGCTAATGCTGGGGACCTCATAACCCAGCTCTGCCCTCACCCCACCTGACCTGCTCGACCCCCTGCTGTGGGCTCCTCGGTGGGGCTCCTGGGGCTGAGCAGGGTCTCCTGGCGATCCCGGAGCGGGCCATGAGAAGGGGCAGAGGTGGCAGGCAGCAGGCATCTGGTCCCAGTGACCAGAGCTCTCCAGCCAGCCCAGGCTGCACCCCACTTATCTACCTCCTGCTGTGGCCCCAGTTCCCGGGGGATGGGTGGGGACATGGACTGAGTCACTTTGGGGAGCAGGGTGGTGACTAAGCCCCCTCCCCTGCAGAGGCTCCAGCCTGGCGCCCCCCACCCAGCTGGTTTCCGTCCCAAGAAAGGAAGGAAGGAAGCCGCTGGGAGGCCCTGCCCTGCTCCAGGACCCAGGGCTGGGAAGACAGGGAAGCAAGGGAGGGGACCCCAGCTCCAGAACAGAGGACTGTTCCTCCGGGCCTCGTGGGGGAGGTGCAGAGGGTGGTAGGAGCCAGGGGAGACCGAAGCCCTCCTGCCCCTGCGTCCTGTCCCGGGAAGCCACCTCCTGACGGCTGCATCACTCAGTCTCAGCCCCCAAAGCCCTCCTGATGGGGCCAAGGGCCTGGTAGGGATGAGGTACAGGGAGTGCCAAGGGCCAGGGTCTGTCACTGCCCTATCTGTGTTTGGGGGCCGTCTCTGTTGTCACTGCTAGAATCAGCTCACTTGCAGCTGCAGCCACCCCCAGCCTGGTGGAGCCCAGGACTGAGTCACCACTGACCAGGCCTTCTAGGCCCCCAGAGGGAGGGGCAGACCAACCAATCAGTGTCCTTCCCTATCTGGCTGGGACAGAGCCCACCGAGGCTCAGAGAGGGCCAGCATGGCCCTTACCGCCCACAGGCACCTGGTGGGCCCCCCATCCTGCACCAAAGCAGAGCCACACATTCCTCCCAGGTCTGTCCTTCTGCTACCAAGGCCCGGTCACAGCACCGTCCACAGGGTAAGCCTTGCCATCTCCGGTTCCCACACCCGGCGGGAGGCGCGTAGTCTCTGAGCCTGGTTTGTGGGCATCAGATGAGGCCCCACTCTTCCTTCCAGGGGGTGACCCTGTTTGTCAGGCTCCCTTGACCTCCCAGGGTCCCCAGGTTAGCCCCATCCACAGAGGGGCCTGCCCATCGTAAGCCTTTTGTTCCTCTAAAAATACGCCCAGAGGAAGCCCCCTCCTAGGACTTCCTGCAGCCCCGAGAGCCTGAAATAGCAGAGAAGGGGAAGGTCTCACCCAAGGACAGGGTGTCTCAACCACCCCACCTCCAGATATGGCCCTAGGGCAGATTTTCCACAGGAAGGTGAACTTGCTGTTTGTGTCTAAATGAATGGACCTACCCTTGGGGAGGGGGACTTCCTCCTCAGGAGGAGGGAAGGGGCCTGGAGAAGAGGGAGGTTCCAATCCCCCAAGGAGGGGGGCCTGGGAGCCACCTGCCTCCCACAGTGCCATCTGGCCACCAGCAAGGCCTGCCTGAAAGACCGCTGACCTTCGGCAGCCCCAGGGCAGAGTCTAGATGCCAGGGCTCTGAGTTCCCAAGAAGAAAAAGCATCCTACAGGTCCCAGGGCCCATTGCTGGCCCAGGCTGGTTATTCCCCTGGGCTGTCCACTGGGGACACTGTGTCCCCACCCCAAGACAGTCCCCCAGGGCTCAGCTCACAGGCCCAGCCAGCTCAAGTGGAAGACATCTGGGAAAGGGAAAAGGCAGATGTCAAGGTCCGCTGCACGCCCAGAAACTTCAGATCTGAGACTGCACCATCCCTGGGCTGGCAGTGCTCATAGTGGGATCTGGGGAACCTTGGGCTCAAATCCCGTAAAGGCATTTGTTTTTTAAAAATAAAGTGGACGGTGTGCAAGACAATAAGATCAGGGCTTCCAAGAGGCAGAATAAAGAGCCTCAGGCCCTTCCTCCTGGCCCCAAGGTGTGTGCCTAGGTGGCTACCTGGAAGGAGGTGGGGCAGCCCCTCCCCTGTTCCTTCCGGGTCGCCTGGCCTGGACTGGACAGCTAGGTGAAGACCTGGGTAGGGACAAGGGGGAAGTGCAAGCTAGCAGGGGCCCAGGTAGAATGGCAAAAGGACCTTTTGTCTGGAGGGGCCCACCCAAGAAGCTTCTCCTGAGGCCCCAACAGCAGGAGGAGGCTACAGGGCAAGCCAGTGCCCGGCAGCTCAGCTGGGTGCCATCCCTGCTTCCCATACCCATTCCAGCCCCACCTATGCTGGGCCCCAGCTCAGTACCACAGCACCCCAAACCCTAGCACTGCCCCTGTGGAAGATGGCAGCACCCCTCCTGAGGCCTTCTCAGCACACAGACACCAAGACAGAGCCAAGGACAGATACCAAGCTCAGGCACAGAACTGGGCACACCTGGGCTGCAACGTCCCAGCGGCAACTCGTGGAGCTCCTCAGATGCTAAACCCAGAGGGTGGGGAGTGAGGGCAGAAAGAGTGACCCTAAGTGGCCACCAGGAGTGCAAACAGTGGTCACTGTGGCAGATCCCACCATACCTTCTGGCCTGTGTCAGAGCTGAGGCTGCCTGAGCGTGTCCAGTTGGGCTTCGGCTCCCAGGGGTCATGGGCTGGAGGAAGTCCTTGCTGGGCCATCTCCTCAGTGCAGGTCAGCTGCCGCCGGCGGAGCTCTTCATCGGTCTCCTTGTCCACCACCAGTAGCCGAGTCTGTCCTTCCACAGCCTTGATCCTCTGCACTACCTGGGATAGGCAGGCAACAGGAGTGGGTCACAGCCAGCACCCCGGACAGCCCACGGACAGTGGCACCACTGCAGGCTGGCCCAGGCTCGCAGTCTGCCAGGGGTGGGCAGCTGGACCAAGAGCCTGCAGGCTCCGCCCCACACCCCCACACCCCAGCAGCTCCCGCTGTCCTCCCTGGGCTTCTGGCACTAGAGGCCAGGCTGCAAGCATTCCAGGGGGCCTCCTGGGGGCTTGCCCTCAGGCCAGGGTATTCTCCAGATGGGACCAGGAAGGAGCTGCAGGTGAACACAACTGAGCTTCCAGCTTTCGGTCTGCGTGTGTGGGCACATGTGTGGTCTCGGGCAATATGCGGGTTTCTAAGTCTGCCTTCCTGTCTAGGTTTAGGAGAGAGGTGTCTCCGCTGGTCCCACTGTGAGCAAGCGTGGGCCTCTCTCTGTCTTTCTTGGCGGGATGCTGGGGGAGCCTAAACACCTACTCTAGGCCTCCCGTTTTCCCTGCAGACTATGGCCCACTCCTGCTGGACATGCAAAGAGGTGGGGACCTGCGTTTCTGTCAGAGGCACCCACACACATTTGGTAAGCAAGATTCAGCCCCAGCCGGCGCACCTGAGGGACCAGTGTGGCTTTACAGTGTCTAGGTGGGCATCTGTGAAGTGGGCAGCACACACAGCAGACATGGAGCGTGCGGGGTGACCCTGTGCTTCTGATGGAGAAGGGAAAGCCCTAGCCCCTCCCCACGGCCTGGGGACAAGCCCCCCCCCCACTGCTCCACTTAGTACATGTTCTCAACAGGTAGGAAGGTTTGAACCAGGCCCACCTTTGTCTGGGCCCCCACATCTTGCCTCTCTCCCCATGACCCACAGAGCCTTAGGAGGAACCTAACACCCTGTCTCTTCCTAATGTGGGACCCAAGCCAGCCACCAGCAGTCTCTGAGCATATTTTCTCATCTGTAAAGTGGGGGTCACAGCTGCATCCCCTGCCTTCCTGGGAGGCAGAGAGAACCCTATGTGATTACTATGCCAGGGGCCAGGATAAACAGGTGCATCCCACAGAGGGTGGCAGTGACTGCCAAACAGAGGCAGGATGCCACCACTGCCAGCCCCTCCCCTGCCTGCCAAGAGCCATTCTCTGGCCCTGACTCCCACCCTTCTTCAGCAGACAGACATATCCAGTAGATGCTCTGGGTAGAGACAGGGCGGCAGGTGATTGGAAAGGCAAGGTCCGCTGGGGCCCAGTCCAGAACCAACCTGCTGTCTCCAGGCCCCAGGCTGGCCACACAGACAAGTCCTGGGCTTGTTAGTGCAGGGAGGGACACAGAACAGAAGGGTTGGATGGAGGCTGGAGCCCAGCCAGGGTCTGAGGTGCATCCACCCACCAGTGAGAGACATACACCCTGGGGGGGCCTGCAGAGAGGACAGCCTGCCTCCCCACCTGCCTCTAGCTTGGGACACAGGGGCTGCATCCGTGACCCCTGCGGGTCAGGCCTCCTCCCCCGAGTGGGAGGCACCTCTGGAGCCAAGGAATGTGCTGCTACTGGGGCCGACTCCACCAGCCCCTGGCCCCTCCAGGGGGATGCACATTAGTACACATTGTGCACCCTCTGTCTGTGGACACTGCCGAGCACACCCAGCCTTACCTGCAAACGTGCACACCCTGCCCACACGCACCAGGTGCTCAGATGTGCCCGCCTGGACCTTGGCTCCCGGCCCAGCACACACGCAGACACGCCGGTGTACCCTGACACCTGCGGCAGAGTGCACACACAAGGTGTGCCTCGGGGACCTGCACATGCACACGCAGACCCACACACTCGCCGTGCCGGCCCCAGGGCCCCCGAGTCCCACCTACAGTACAGGAAGGCCAAAACCAGCCCCAGGAGTGACGCCCTGCCCTGGGCAGCCGCACTGCGGCCCCTCCCTGCCAGGCTGCCACCCCCCCCACTACCCGCCCCGCGCAGGACGGAGCTTCCTCGCCCGGAGGCCGGCGGCCCGGTCCCCTACCTGCCCTCGCAGGCCCCAGGCGACCCCCGGGTGGCCGCCCCGGGAGTGCCCGGCCGGGGGTCGCGGGAGCCCTGGCCGGCGCACAGGGCCGTGTCCCGGGCCGCGGGCACCCACCTGGTGGTGCGTCTCCCCCTCCACGTTGACGCCGTTGACCGCGACCAGGCGGTCCCCGGCGCGCAGCGCGGCCGCCTCGGCGGGGGAGCCCGGCTCCACGCGCCGGATAAACTGCCCGCGGCGGCCCTTCTCCCCGTGCAGGTGGAAGCCGTAGCCCTGCTCGCCACGCACCAGGCGACACAGGCGCGGCCGCAGCGGCTCCGGGGCGGCCATGGCGCCCGCTGCCCCCGGGCCGGCCGCGGCTGGCCACGGCGCTCCCGGCCCGCCGCCCGCAGGCACGACGCGGGGGTGGCGGAGGTGCGGGCGGCGGCGCAGGGGACCCGGTGACGGCCTCGGCGACTCGGGCTCAGCTCCCGTAGCCCGGGGCTTGGGATCCGCCAAGGCTCGGGCTGCGGCACCGCCCCCGCTCCCGCCCCTTCCCCGCCCCCACCGCCCGGCTGCTCCCGCCCCAGTCCGAGCCGGGCTAGCTAGGCCCCTGCCTCCTCTCCGGCCAGCCCTGGGGACCACGGCGTGGGGGCTGCAGGGCCGGGAGACCCCCGAGTCTCCGGGACTCCTGTCTCGCCCCACTCGGGCACCCTCCCCACGCCAGCACCCTTGCTTTCTGTTCCAGGAACGTTTATTGGACATCTGCAAGCCCTGGACCGAGCCAGGTTCCTGAGATGGAGCAGCATAGAGCAGGGGTCCCCAGGCAGAGGGCCTCATCTAGGGACCAGACAGTAAAAACAAGGGCCTCTGCCCCTCATCCTCCTCCGAAGCCCTCTACCCTGCCCTCCATGACCCCTCTCCTGGCTCCCCTCCGCTGCCCCTGAATCTACATCCCTTCTGGAGACCTCCTGTGTTCAGAGCTGTCCTGGCCCATCATAGAGGCGGGAGTGGTCCAGGAGGCAGAAAGAGGTGTTTAAATTGTCAGGGAAGCAGCCTGGATCCTGGATCCCTGAGGCGGGTGAGTGTGACCCCTGCTCTTCCCAGGGAACGTTTATGCTTTCTATACCATGTCTCCATTAAACATCCTGCCCCCACATCCCCTGTCTTCAGTGCCTTGAGTTGTGTGGCTGGGATGAGAGGGGCTTTGCAACCCTCCTGCTGACCTGGGATGAACTGTGCACACCACCCCTCCCCCCAGCTCTGGGAGGTGGTCAGCAGGCCCACATTCAGCAAGCTCTGCAGGCCTCTCCTTCCCTGCCCCCATCCCTCCACTTCCCCTAGCCTCTACCCTTCCAAGCTTGAGTGTCTCCCCCACCCCTGTCCCCAACAGGGCCCTAATAATCACACAGAGAATCACTTACACATTCTCCTGCCTCTGAGTGGGGTTTACCTGAGCAATTCTTTGGGGGGCCCAGGCCATTTTACAGATTAGGAAACAGAGGTCTGGACAGGCAGGGAAGAGACCCAGGCAAGGTTCCTGGCTCCGACAGGGCCCAGGGCTGTGAGACAACACTTCACCTCCCAGCACCTTCTCAAGCTCGGAACAGCTGAGTTCCAGGCTCCTCCCTGGCTCTGGGCCCCTAACCTACCTGGTTCCCAGGGATCAGACACAGCCAGCCCAGACAGTTCCCCATGTGGGCATGAGAAGCTGACTTGGCTCAGTCCTCACCTCTCCCTCTCGTCTCTCCAATGCCTTTCCTTGGGCCTTCCACCCCCACCCAAGCACAGTGCCTGCCTCTCAGCTGCTTCCTCCACTGTGGCCCCTTGGGTGTCCACACCCCAGCACTGCCCCTAAAAGCCACTTAGACTGAGGCTACATGGCTGCTTCCCACCCCCACCCCTCTCTGCAATTCCTGGCTGATGCTGGCCCCTTCCTTCTGTCTGCCTGCCTATCCAAAAGTTGCCTGGCCCCAGCCTGGTGCCACTGCTCTTGAAGACTTTGATGGGTGTGTGTGGGGAGCAATGTGTCTTATACCCCACACAGCACACCTGTGTGGGGCTTAAGGATCATCCTACAGCAACTAGGACCACCTGGGACCTGCTGGCTGCAGCTCATGGCTATACCAGGAGTGGAAGGAGGTGGCAGGATGGGAGACCTCCAGGGAAGGGGTGGGGAAGATGGAGGCACCAGGTCCCCTTAGTCAGATTTGGAGACCTCGTCTTCCCTCTGAAAGGCAAACTCCCAGTCAGCCTTGGTTGGGCCCTCTTTGGCCTTCTGCAGTCCAGGACTCAGCTACATCCTCCAGGCTGTCTCTGAAGATGGGACAGAAACAAAACCAGAAGGAGAGAAGGTAATCAGGGGCATGTGGTCACAGCCAGGAGCCAGGAACTAAAGGTGTTACAAGACACTGTGGACACAGAGTAGCAGAGCAGCCCAGAATTCCCAAGTACCAAGGAAGGTAACAGAGTAACAAGGCAACATGTTAGAATAACAAAGGGTGTGGGCAACAAAGGAAGTGGGTGTGGGCAGAGTGGGTAACCAGAAGGGAATAAAGAAAGGCAGCCAGAGAAGATGGGAGGTAGCCATTTCTCAGAAGGAGCGGGAATAAATGAGGAGCACAGAGGAGGTGTGAAGGGATAGGAACAGCACAGTGGGGAATGGTGACCACCGCTGTCTTGGACAGCCCCTCGCAGGCCTTCTCCAGCCTGGGACCTCAGACCCTTGAGGTGCTCCCTGTGAAGGGGAGGCAGGGACAGGAGCAAACTGAAAGGTGCCTGGAGGTGGGACCTGGAAAGGAGGTGAGGCTCTGAGGATGGGATCAGAGAGGTGGGCTGTGTCCCAGAGAAGGTGGACTTTATTTTGCTGGCCTGGAGAAGTAGGGTGACCTGGTGCCCGCTCCAGCAGCAGGCAGGGAGCTCAATATTGCGCAGAGCATCGTAGGAGGGCCCTGCCTTTCTAATGGGCACTCATGGACCCGCAAGCATCACTAGGTTCCGCTTAGGGCCTCCTACCTCAGATCACAACACACTTCCCTTTGGGTCCCACAATTGGAGCCAGCAGGACCAGCCCCATGGGAGAGAGAACAGGGACTCAGACCTGAGAAGGAGAAGGGGAAACGTACATTACAAGCACTGAAAAGGGAGGAGGGACCCGAAGGAGGGGCGGGCCTAAAGGAGAGGCAGGAACCCCCCTTCCCCCGGCTTTGGGGGATGGGGCGGCTCCTCCCTGTCCCCAGCCAGAGACTTGCAGCTGCGGCTGGCGTCCTCCAACAGCAGCCCCACAGCGCCACCTGACGGGAATGCATAGAATTGCGTTGTTCGAAGGCCCCGCCTCTCTGATTTGGACCTGGGCCAGTTTTGCAGCGAGGGGATTTAGGATAAATCTGGTGTGCTGGGCTGGTTATACCGCAGGAGCGCATAGCGATGTGTGCCATGGGCGGTGATAGGTGGAGAAGCCCGGCCTCTGACGAGTCCCTTCACTCTTGACCTGGGACCCACCTCTCCAGGCTGGAATACTTCCAAGGCAACCTCACCAAGTGTCCCAGCACTTGTCACCAAAAACATTTGCGACCACTTGGCAACAAGGCACTGACAAGCACTGGATAAGCATTGCTGAGACCCAGAGAGACAGAGTTGGTGTACTTTGGCCTGAGCAAAGGAGTACCAGGATTGGGGCAGCCCCTGGAGGAGCCATTACCCCAGCCTGGGACCAAGCTTTCACTGAGGCAGCTCCAGGCTGTTCTAGAATCTGCAGACTGGAGCTGGAGATAGGGAAGGGGACAGAGCAATGAGACTGGGTCGCCAACCAGCCATAGGCCTGGCCTGAGAGCCTGGAGCTCACTCGTGGGCAAGCAGGGAGCCTTTGGGGTATTGAGCACTTGGGGGTGACAAGGGGACAGAGGTTTGTTCAGGACTAGGGTCAGGAGCGGGGAAGAGGGCTTGGAGAGAGGATTGGGTCCCCCTGAGGGGTCCCAGTAGGGCTGGGGGGATTGCAGTTTATAAAGTAGAGGTCGCTAAGAATTGGGGGGTGGAACAAAGAAGGAGCACCCACACCTAGGGGCCAAGATGGAGAACACACCCAGGAGGCTAAGAAGGAATTCGTGCAGTGGGCAACACACCCAGGGCCACCTGTGTTCAGCTCATGTTGGGAGGTCCTAGGGGAGACCCTGTTCCATGGTGAAAGGACTCCGAGGGCAGATGACATCAGGGCATGGTGACCAGGGCATTTTGAGGGCCATCGTGGGAGCCAGGCAAAACACACTAAGGAGGAAGCAGAGGGTGAAGGGCCCAGAAACTTATGCGGGAGGTACTTACTCAAGAAGGTACGTTTATGTGGGGCTTAGAGCCAATGACTGGAAATGGAGAAGGGATTAAATGTGGAGAGGGCCTCAAGAGTGGGGCTGGAGGGAGCTTTCCTTCCTAGAAGGGGAGCATGGCTGTGAAGAAGGCTGATTATTGCTACTAACTCTTTGGAAGCTTTTGGTGGAGGGCGGGAGGGATGGAGAGAGAGAGGGAAGGAGGGGATTCAAGGAGACCCAGGCTTAAAATTTATGCTGGAAGATCGACCACATCCGGGGAGGCTGGATGCAGAGCCAACAGTACACCGGACACCCTCCTGAGCTGGACCCGAGGGGGCACTGGCAAGGCTCCTGTGCGGCAGGTTCTCCCTCCAGTTTGCCTCAGTGGGTGGGGTGAGACCCAGGGATCTGCCCTGCCCTCTTCCGGTAGGAGCCCATGGGGTGCGCCATAAGACTCTGGGACCTGGTCTGATGACCTCAGCCCTGAACAGGAGGGGGGCTGGGGGAGGCAGGCATCCGGACGCAGACAAGCGTCACTGCCTTCCTCGCCCATTCTGCCCCCAAGGACATAGATTGCTGCCGCTGGTGAGGAGGCCTCCCTCCCCGCAGTCAGAGAGGGGGCTCTTGACATTTGCCAGGGCGTGGGCGCAGCTCCGTGGGCCATGAAGTCAGACGCAATGTACACAGCGCAGAGGAAAAGGAAAAGGGTCACACGCGGGGGTGCGGGAACCGGGCTGGCTTTTATTGACCGGGCGGTCGGGTCTGGCAGGAGCCGCAAGCTGCGCGCCCTCGAAGCAGCAGAGCCGGCTCCCGGGTCAGGCCCTGGGCTGCGGCGGGTCGGGGATGCTCCCGGGGAAGTCCTGGGCCAGGCTAGCGAACGCGCTTCTCAGCAGGGACCACAGCTGGGCAGGAGACGTCTCTTCAAAGGTTCTAGGAAGAACAGAGCAAACCAGGCGCGGTGGCGCACGCCTGTAATCTCAGCGCGACTCAGGAGGCGGAGGCAGGAGGATCGCAAGTTCCAGACCAGAGGCAGTCTGCGTAATTTAGCAAGATTCTGTCTCAAAAAAAAAAAAAAAAAAAAAAAAAAAAAAAAAAAAAAAAAAAAAAAAAAAAAAAAAACGGGCTGGGGGCGCAGCTCAGTGGTCCAGCACTCGCAGAGCATGGCATGCAAGCAAACGCGAGGCCCTGGGTTAAAACCCCAGCACACAAACAAACAAACAAAAACAAAAACAAACAAAAAACAGAGCAGGTTCTGGGGAGGGAGCCGAGCGCCCTCCACTGAGCTCCCCAGACAGCAAGGGCAGGGACCGCGCAGGTAAAGCCTTTCTCAGAGCGCAGAGGGGGAGACAGGGCGGCCGGGGAGGCGGACTTGCGCCTCTTTGCAGGCTCCTGGGCCCCCAGTCGGCTGCCATCCCGGCCTCCTCTCCTTACCTGGACGACTGAGCTGAGGTCCAGACGCGGGGACTCAGTGGCGGCGCGGCCTCGGGCAGCAGCCCCGGGGCGCGCGGGATCCAGGGCACACGGACGGGGAGCCTCGGCCGCGAACCCCAGAGTCTTGCCTCCCATGGCTTCTGCACCCTCGCGGGAAGCAAGAGACGAGCGTCGCGGGCCCCGGGTCCCGGGCCCAGCGTGTCCCAGGCGGGGGGCAGTGCACGGCGCCACAGGTAGGGCGAACGCCGCAGCCCCATGAGCAGCCCCGCGGCGCGGCCCACCGTGTGGTAGCGCGGGCTCGCCACGTGCTTGTACCAGGCGCCGGCGGGCAGCGGCGGCAGCAGCAGCAGCAGCAACAGCAGCAGCAGCGCAAGCGGAGGCCGGGTGGCGGGAGCCCCCGGCCCCGGGCCCCGCGCTCTCGGGCTCTGCGCCAGGGCGCTCACGTCGACGGTCCCCCGGAGGGACGGGCTCGGACCCGGGTAGGCTGGGGCTGTGCGTGCGGAAGCGAGTGTCGGGGAGTCCGAGCGCAGAGGCTAGTGGCGGTAGTTGGTCCCCTGCGGGTCCAACAATAACCGCTGGGTGGCCCCGCCCCAGCCGGCCCACCCCCGCGGTACCTGCCGGGCTTCCCAAGGGTGGAGCGGAAGGGAGAGTTGGAGGGAGAGGGCGAAGGCTGCTGGGAGCATCTCATTGAGAGGGCCTCCACTGGGGGTGTCCCGTCCTGGCGCGCCTCCTCCCCCTGTGAACGGAACTGCCAGGCAGGGAGTCAGGCCACGGTCTCAGGGCACAAGGATGCAGGCCATGGGTGAAGGGATGTCTCCTTGGCCAGGGCTGCTGCAGGTGTAGCGCTCGCAGGCGGTAATGCAGGACAGTGGGGCCTGCGGTGCCCCCTGTACAGCCCTTTCCCCTGACTTGTCCCTTGTCCTGCCTGACCCTACCAACCCATTCCTTACTGCAGCAGGGTAAATGCTTGGAAACCCCACGTTTGGCCACTTCCATCCACCTCTGAAATGGTTTGCGGTTCCCCAAGACCTTCAGGATAAAAGAGACAGCCCCGCGTCAGATCCTCAGCTTCAGCCTGGCAGGATGCAGCCCTGGGGACCTCCGGTATCACCTTGCTGGTCATGGATTGCTGGCCTATCCTGCACAAGACCATTTTCTCCAGCCATCAACTTCAGGGGATTTTAAATGACAGCCTGTGATTCGCCCTCCCACATGTGGTGTGCACTCTTCCCTGCCCTGTCCACCTGGCAAACTCCTGCCCCTCCTTCAGGACCCCACTGAAATGGCCCTGGTCTGAGCAATCCCTCAGACCATTCCTCCAGGTCCATTAGGCTTGATGCTGTCTTTCCTGACACGCCCACCCCCAGTGACTCCAGCCCTCAGAATAATGGGGACTTCACCTCCACTCCTCTCCAACCCCACTCCAGCAACCAGACATCCTCAGGTTCTTGATATCAGGGACTTTCTTTAGGATCATCTCAAAATACCTTATTTTGACCTTCAAATGATGCACAAGGGCTGAAGGGGGCAGAGGAAGTCAGCTGCCCCTGGACAGGAGGACTCTGGGAGTTCTGGCCATCCCTTGGGAGCGAATAGAACCAGCAGCAGCTCTCCCCTGAAAGGCCACCCAGAACCTGTGGGAAACCAGCCCTCGAGCCTGGTGACTTGCTTCAGATCTGCTCTAGGCTTTGACGGTGGTGGTGTAGGGGGAGGCAGCAAGTGCTACAACCTCTCCTGCCTCAGTTTCCTTTTTTTGCAGTATTGGGGGGGGTTGAATGCAGGGCCTCGTACTTGAATGCTTTGCAAATGCTCTACCACTGAGCTGCACCCCCCAGCCCATTTTTCACCTTTTGAGACAAGGTCTCACCGAGTTACACAGGCTGCCCCTGGTCTTGAACTGGCTATCTTCCTGCCTCTGCCTCCTGAGTGGCTGGGATCACAGGCGTGGGCCCCAGCCAGCTCAGTTTCCTCCTTTAAGCTGGGGATAGTGATAGTGGCCATCTTATCATTCCATTGCATTAATAATACAGTCGTACGTCTTGGCGTGGTTCCTGGCACCCAGTAGGTGCTCAGGAAATGCTTGTGGCTAGGATCCATTGTTGCTGCTACTGAGGTTGACCAACCCCCCCACCTATCAGGGAGAGTGAGGATACAGTGGAGCAGGCTACCTGCCTGGAGGACTCCTGGGACCAGACAGCAGGAAAGCGCCCCACGCCTGCCGCACTCCCCATGGGCCCCTCAGCCTGGAGGACTGCCTGGAGAGTGTGGTGGGCGGGCCACGAGGCACGAAGCAGGCCACAGCCAGGAAGTCATGGGTCCCCAGGCACCAATGCCCGCTCTGGCTCAGTGTGCCTGGGGTACTGCAGTCCCAGCAGAAACATGGTGGGGCATGCCCTGGGGGTTCCCCAGGGAATGCAAATTCATAGGAAAACGTCAGTGGTGTGCTGTGGGTTGGAGCACCACTGGCACTGGCACTTAAAAAACTGAAGTCAGTTAGGAATAGGAATAAGAAGGTGTGGCATAGCTGGTTCCTCTGGGATGGATGTGATGATTGCCATCTGGGCCATCTCAATACAGGACACCTGGAACGACCTCAGGGACCCAAGCCTCACAGTCCTGTCAAAAAAATAACCCAAACTATACAGCATGGCTAGGCTAATGGTGATGGTAATAGAGCTGTCAACACTCCCTCTTGGGGGCTCAGGGAGGGCCACAAGGCCCTCCACCTCCACAAGACCCTCCTGTAAGGTGTCACTCACCCACCCCTGCTGCTCCTACTATACATGATGTGATGCTAACTTGTGTAAGAGATGAGATGACCAATTGAGTGCCAGAGGTGTGACTTCTCAGGGGATACCTCAGAGGGAACTTCTTGGACAGATTCTTTCCCTTGGTGTTGTCCATCAGTCCATCAGTCACCCACACCTTGCAATAAACTCATGGTTCCTGAAGTTTAGTTTCATGTGATTTTTTTTTTTTTTTTTTTTTTTTTTTTTTTTTGCAGTACTTATGGTTCAAGTCAAGGGCCTCACACATGCTTTCCAAGTGCTCTACCACTGACCCCATTTTTCACTCTCATCTTGGCACAGGGTCTCACCAAGTTACACAAGCTGCTTCTGGTCTCAACTTGTGATCCTTCTGCTTCTGCCTCCCAAGTCACTGGGGTGACAGGCCTAAGCCCCTCAGCCCAGCTAATGTGATCCTTCTTCTGGTCTGTCTTCGTCCTTTGGGTTTGAACACAACAAAGAGGGTGAGAGGAGATAAGTGGGTTATGGAGGAGTAAATATGAACAAAGGACCTAATATACATGTATGAAAATGTCATAATGAAACCTACTGTTTTTCACAATCAGTATACACTGATTAAAAAAAAAACAAAGTTGAAGTAGAAGCAGGGTTGATGAAAGCTGAGGCAGGAGGATTGAGAGTTTAAGGCCAGCCTAGTTACATAGCAAGACCCTGTCTCAAAAAAAGAAAAGAAAAAGTTGAAATACAGCATGGAAAAGTCTCAAAAATGCAGTGCTACAGTGAAAGAAACCAAGTCACCACAGTGGGACCTGCTCAAGGTGCAACTGCTTCCTGGAAGCTTTGTTTTAGATTTGTAGTACTGGGGGTTGAACCCAGGGCCTCAAGCAACCGCTCCACCACCGAGCTGCACCCCAACCCCTTTATTTTCTTATTTTGCAACAGGGTCTTGCTAAGTTCTGCAATGGCCTCAGCCTCCGGAGTAGCTGGGATTACAGGCGTGTGCCATGGTGCCTGGCTAAATCTGCATCATTTGAAGCCACTCCATTAGATGTCTGTAACTCTCATCTCACTGTGACAGCAAAGACTGTCTCCAGACATTTCTAGAAATTTGCGGGGCAAAATTGCCCCCAGTTCAGAAATTCTTTTTGTGGTACTGGGGGCCTCACGCTTGCATGCTGTGCAAGTGTTAGACCACTGAGCTGCCACCTCCAGCCCATTTTTTTACTTTTTGAGACAGAGTCTCACTAAATTACACAGACTGCCTCTGGTCTGGAATTTGCAATCTTCCTGCCTCTGCCTCCTGAGCCCTTGGGATTACAGGCGTGCACCACTGTGCCCAGGTAGAAATTCTGACTTATGGTATAAACTGCTACTCTTCATTTACCTGTTTTATTGTTAGGTGCTGTCAAGTGGTCTCCAACTCATAGCAACCCTTATAGGATTTTCAATGGCTGGTTGTTTTGGGATTGCCTCAGGAGTGGATCCTTCTCCACATCCTTCTCCCATTTCTGTGGTGCTGGGAATCAAATCCAGGACCTCAGAGACTGCAAAGCAGCACTCTACCAACTGAACTAAATCTTAAGCCCTTACCTCTTTTAGGCAACACCAAATGGCTTCTGATTAACTTAGATGAAGCTTTGACCCTCTTGCACCCCAATTGCTCCATTTACCCTTCCTCCATCTTCCTAATATAATTTTATCATAAGTTTTCCTTAAAGCATTAGCCAATATATACAAAGTATTAATAAATGCTATACAGTCTCTGATGATCCCAGGTATTGTTAACATTTCCTTTCTCATTGAGAGCTACCTCTTTTCTTTGCTTGCTTTTCTATATACTAATTTTGCTATTTTTCCTAAATTTTCCAAGAGATGCCATACTTCCTTACAATAATCTTTCCCAGCCTCCTAAAACATGAGGTGACCCCACATGGGTTCCATGTGTTCTCTGAGGTCTTCCCCTGAGAGCCAGCAGTGTCCTGCCCTGGTCTGGCCCTCCCCTCTCGAGTCATAACCTTTCCTCCTGAGTCACTCTTTCCTGCAGTCACCTTGGATTCCAGGAACAATGGAACTTATCAATAAACACCTCTGACAAAGGACAGAAACTACCTGGAGCTTCAGTGAGTAGATAGACAATCCTTCAAACCAGAGTAGTTATCTATGATAGTGAGGCTGCACCTTGGAGCAGGAGTGATCATCTTGTAGGAACCAGGCTGCTCCCTTCAAATGATCAGAGAAAAAACAACTTCTTGGGACCAGCATGCAGACCTGGAACTGAGAAGATGATCTGCTAGACCAATGCTGCTCAATTACACAGACCTTTTGCCCCTGCCCCCAATTCCTCCTCTATTTAAAGCTCATATCCATTTCTTGAAGATGGACTTGGGGTCAGTGGACCCCTTTACCTCTTCCTCTTCCCAGTGTGCACATTGATTAAATCTCCTTTCTCTACTCTACACCATTCCTCAAAATTTTAATTGGCATGTTGGGATGGGTGGGTGGCCAAGCCTACTCTGCTGGGACTCCCAGACATGGGCTTTTGCCCTAAAGCTTTGGCAATAAAACTTCTCATCAGGGTCCCTGGGAGGGTCTTAGGATGCTTTGTAAAATGAGTCACCTTCCTTTATCTTCTTTCTGTGATTCCAAAATTGGTATCTTTCTTTTTCTTTTTTTTGGCGGTACTTGGGGTTGAACCCAGGGCCTCGCGCCTGCATGCTCTGCAAATGCTGGACCACTGAGCTGCATCCCCAGCCCAGGTTTTTACTTTTTGAGACAGGGTCTCTCTAAATTACACAGACTGCCTCTGGTCTTGAACTTGCGATCCTCCTGCCTCAGCCTCCCAAATTGCTGGGATTACAGGTTTGCGGCCTGTAATCCTGGCTCAAAATTTGTGTCTTTCCTTAGCTGCTCTCTACTCCCATTCTCTTTGTGCTGGTGAATTAATAGCTTTTTAAGTTCCTTTGCTGTCCCAATGAGATTTTGTGGTGAGATGACATCTGCAGGCAGCCCAGTCCACCTGGTTTCACTGGTATGGTGACCCCAGTTTTGTAAGTGAAGTTATAGGGTTCAGGGGGCCAAGTGAGGTTACCAGCAAATAAGTAGAAGAACTGGGATTCCAAACCCATTTCTGTCTGTTTAGCCCAGACTCATTACTGCCTCTTTTCTTGAAGGGCTCTGACCTGGACCAGCCTCCCTTCAGGGGAGAGGTATGGAGGAGGATACCTGCAGCCCCCGGACTCACCACTATCCATTCAAAACTGCTCAGGTGCTTCTGTACCAGGCCCCATAACCAGCAGAGTATGCCCAGATACTAAAACAACACATGGTCCCTTCCCCTGGACTGAGTGAGACTACTCCCATGGGGTGTTTTCTGATAGGGATTGGCCTCTGATTAGGACGCAGGGGTGGCTTGCAGGTGAGAGGCTTGAGTGTGTTCCAGATAGAAGAGGCACCCCCGCTGGAGAGAGGTGGTGGGTTCCTGAGAAGGATGCTTCATTTATTTATTTATTTACCAAATACAGCAAATAAAAATACAGGCCTTCCAGTTAAAGCTGGGTCTCAGAGGCCAGGAGCAGTGGTGAATGCCCGTAATCCCAGCATCTTGGGAGGTGGAGCCAGGAGGATGGCAAGTCTGCATAATTTGGCTAGACCCTGTCTCAAAAAAAAAAAAAAAAAAAAAAAAAAAGGTAAAAAAATGGGCTGGAGGTGCAGCTCAGTGGTCCAGCACTTGCAAAGATCACAAGGGTGAGGCCCTGGGTTCAACCCCCAGAAAGCTGAGTCTCAGATAAACAGAGAATGACACTTTAGTATTGTTGTAGTTGTTAGGTGCCATCAAGTTGGATCTGACTTACAGCGACTCTTAAGTACAGCAAAAGAAACACACCGGACACTGTCAGGCACATGATCTTTTGTTGTTGTTGTTGTTGTTGCAGTACTCGGGGTTGAACCCAGGGCCTCGTGCTTGCATGCTCTGCAAGTGCTGGACCACTGGGGTGCACCCCCAGCCCATTTTTTACTTTTTGAGACAGGGTCTCGCTAAATTACACAGACTGCCTCTGGTCTCGAATTTGCTATCCTCCTGCCTCCGCCTCCCAAGCCGCTGGGATTACAGGCGTGCGCCACTGCTCCCGGCTCAGGCACATCATCTTTTGTGTGTGTGTGTGTGTGTGGTACTGGAGGTTGATCCCGGGGCCTCACGCCTGCATGCTTTGCAAGTGCTGGACCACTGAGCTGCACTCCCAGTCCTTTTATTTTTTTTCCTTACTTCCTGAGACAGGGTCTCGCTAAATTGCATAGACTTCCTCTGGTCTCGATTTTGCAATCCTCCTGGTTCCGCCCCTCAAACCGCTGGGATTACAGACGTGCGCCACCACGCCCAGCTAGGCACATCATCTTTTTATGTTTGAGTCCAAGTTGCAGCCACTACGTTTCTTCTCATTTTGAGTCGTACTACATCAGCAAAAAGGAGGTCTCAGGGGCTTTACTCCATTCCCATCATTAAGGCCGATTCTACTTTGAGGAGCCAACTTTTCCCCAGTCTTTTCTTGGATGCCTTCCAGCCTGGGGATCTCATTTTCCAGCCCTATATTTGACAGTGCCTCCCTGCCATTCATAGGGTTTCAATGGCTAATTGTTTCGGGAGTGGGCTGCCGGGTCCTGTTCCCTCGTTCGTCTGGAAGCTTAGCTGAAACCTGTCCACCAGGGGTGGCCCTGCTGGTGTCTGAGATACGGGGGGCACAGCTTTCAGCATCACAGCGACCCGCAAGCCCCCACAGCACGCCTGGCTGACACTTTAGTACTGGTACGGCCCATTTACTTTTACTGATACTTACACTAAAATCTCATCCACAGTTTACGTGAAACACTCGGCGCCCCACGCTTCCTCGGGCGACCCCAGCCAAGGCGGAGAGGAACAGATGCCGGGCCGAGGCCATCCGAGCAACCCGCTCCGGCTAGAGCGCCGGAACCCGGGCGTCGCTCTAGCCGGTGGCAGGTCGGGGCGGAAGTATCGGCGCGCACTTCCGCCGGAGGGTGTGGTTGCCGGGCGGGGCGATGACGTCGCCGGAAGGGGCGGGCCCGCCGGGAGACAGATCGCGCCGCGCCGCGCCGGCCGGGAGGGGGCCGGAGCCGGCCATGGCGGCGGTGGCGGGCGCCGAGGGGCGTCGCGCGGCCCTGGAGGCGGTGGCGGCGGCGGCGGCGGCGGCGGCGGCGGTGGCGCCCGAGCGGGGCGGCGGGAGCTGCGTGCTGTGCTGCGGGGACCTGGAGGCCACGGCTCTGGGCCGCTGTGACCACCCGGTGTGCTACCGCTGCTCCACCAAGATGCGGGTGCTGTGTGAGCAGCGCTACTGTGCGGTGTGCCGCGAGGAGCTGCGCCAGGTGCGGGGCTGTCGCGGCGGGAGGGCGGCCGGGCGCCGGAGGGCTGCCCGCGCCCTCTCCCACCCGAGGCCCGGGGGCCGCCAGGGTGGGGTCGGGCCGCCGAGCCGTCTGGGCCGGGAGGTGAGAGGCGGCCGAGCCTGGGGGAGGCGGAACCTGCGGGGTTTCCCCGGTGCCCTGGTCACGGGAAGGGCAGCGTCAGGTCGGGAGCGCTCTGATCCGCCGGCCTGGGAGAGTTCGTTCCTCGGGGTCTCCACTGGGGAGGAGGAGACAGGCGTCCTGATCCTCGGGAGGCGTCTGTACTGGGAGCGGACGCCCTGGTAGCAGAGGGTTAAACTGTGGGCATTTCCAGCCCAGTTAGGCTTCTGGGCCCCATTGGTGACCCTGAGATGGGCGTTTTCGTTTGTAGAGTGGAGATGACGCCTAGACCTGACTCCTCCAGGCGTTTGGCAGGCGGAAATCACAATATTAGGAACTTTTCCTTCTCCTTGCCCATTCCAGCTTTGGAACTTCCAGGAGAGTGGAGGGGAAGGTTTCTGATTCTGTCCAGACTCAGAGGCCCTGGAGGGGTCAGAGAGCACATGGAGCTTTCCCCCACACTCCCAGCAATGCCAGCTGCTGGCCAAGAGGGAGCATCTGGCTGGACGTGTGTTTACTGCCCTTAGAGATCTGTTTGCTTCCAGCATTGTGAAATTCCCCTGATTTGTTCGTGGAAGGCTTCACCGGTGGCATATGCCGGGAAATCTCACTTTCTTGTCGGTAGAAGTGATGCAGAGACAATATTGAGAAATAGGTTTTCTTTGTTCCTCTCCTTTTCTCTCTTGATGTTAATGTGACAGAGGCCACAGATGCTAGGATCCTTGAGCATTCCCTGGGCACTTGCTCTGTGCCTTATTGGAATAAAAGCATCTGGAGATCCTGTCAGTCTGTGATGTGATGGAAGAGGCAGAGCCAGACTGGGACAGATCTGGGATGCAGGAACAGCCTGGGAGGCTTTGGCCTGTGGCTTTCTCAGAGGGCACCTCCTGGCCTTGGTGGAGCCTGTTTTGCTGCCAGTCTTGGGTACAGTGATGGAACTCTCAGACAGCCAGGTTTCCCAACACACCTGTAGCTTCCTTCCAGGGAGGAAGACTTGGAGGTCCTAGCCCGGGCCTTGGGTCCTGCTCAGAAAGTGAGCAAACACCCACGTGTACCTACTACAGCCAGTGCCTGTTGTCTCCCATTCCTTGTGGGCCTCATGTCTTCTAAGAGCTCTTCGGCAGGGTTTGTCAACATGAACTGTCAGCAGGCCCCAGCTGAGGTGCAGTTTGCTACTGGGTGCCCCTCACCAAGCCTGGGCTCCTCTGGGGCCTGCCGCACAATGCTGGCAAGTTTGTCGTTTGGTGAGATGACACTGCCCAGCTCAGCTTGATCCACTCCTTGCCACCATCCTTTTGCCTTTCCACCTGAGAACTTGCAGCTTTGTCCTAGCTTTTCCTCTTTTGTTGCTGAGTCCTGAGTTAACCTCTGATTATGTCCTGTGTCCCATGCCTGCTTAGGAATCCCACAGTAACCCTCAATCCCTCCACCCTGTTCTGCCCTCCCTTAAAGGGACTAAGTCTGAAAGTTGAGAGGACAGCGTGCTAAGATGCTGTGTGGAACAGGCAGGCTTCCTTTGCTGGGTGATTCTGTACACCTTGACCTTCCCTATGCAGGCCTCAGGCTGGGGGCTGGGAACAGCAGGGAGCACACACAGCACAGCCCTGCAGCTGCCGGTCAGGCAAGGAGCCAGGGCAACCTGGCCTGTGTGGCAGGTGCTCAGCACAGAAGCTGAGGCGGGCTTCCATCTGATGCTCATCTGCTCTTGGTGGGCACAGCTGACCAAGACTGGGAGGTGGGCTGGGGATGTAGCTGGGGATGGAGTGGTAGAGGGCCAGGGGCACTCCCCCTCCCCAGTGGGAGGCTTGTCTTCCTCTGAATACATTTTTCTGCCATTTTCTGCAGTTTTTGTCTTGCTCTCCCCCTTGTCCAGTCCCAGGTATTGTCACAGGAGTCCTGAGGGTGCTACAGGGCACCCAGAGTAGCCACACCCATGAGTCATCTGTAGGAAGTGGGTAGGGAGAGCTGAAAGCCAGCCCAGGGTCACCCCAAGGCCCAGGTCGGTGGGCAGGACCTAGCTTTCTGCTGTCAGTGCCCATCCTTGTCATCCTGTGGTCTTGGGCTCCTTGGGGGTTTGGCCTCCAGGTGGGCGCCCAGTGCCCATGCTGCTCTCCCTCCCCCCACCTGGGGCCTCACCACTGTCTCTTACCAGTGCTTGTGATCCCTCTTGTTCTTTTCTTGTCACTTCACTCTTTCTTGGGGGGTAGAAAGAGATTTATTGAGGACTCACAGTTAGTGAGTGAGGCCATCATGGTGTGGGGCAGGCATGACAGTAGCAGGAGGCAGAGCCTGTGTCAGATGACCTTCCTCTTTGTGTAGGATGCGAGAGCCCTCCTCAGTCCTTAATGAGTGCCCATTGCTTGCTGGCAGTGGGGAGCAGCAAGACACCCACACTCATCCCTGGGGGTGGAGGTGGGGCTCCTGTTCCTGAGCAGGTCTCTGGCCCCTCTGCCCCCCGTCTTCCATGAGGACTGTCCTGCCCATCCCAGGGCTCAGCCAAGAGTGCCTCTTCCCTGTGATCATTCGCCGCCTACCCCACCCAGGAGCCCTGACTCTGGGACCCTCGCCTGGTCCAGGGCTGCCGTCTCTGATTCCTCGTTTCCTTCCCTTTGCAGCCCCAGGCCCTTCGGCTCCTGCTAGCCTCTGTGTTCCTCTGGGCCCTGCCTCACTGGAGATTATCCAGGGAGGGCAGGTCTTGCTGGTTGGCCTGCTGGGGGACTTCTGCCCCTTCCCAACCTGGCCACTGGGCCCTTGTGCTCATTCTTGTACAGCTACTTGCTTTACCCTGACCCTCTGCTAGGGACAGGAACGTTAGGCACCCAGGCTGCAGTGCTGTGCCATCACCTGTCAGTTCTGGGTGGCCGGTCCTGGTCTCCCTGCCTGCATCCATTCTCCACCAGACCTGCCTCAGTCTGTGCTGCCCAGGACCCCTTTCTGAAGCCTCTTCCTGGGGTTCCAGTCCCTTCCTTGGCTCTCGGCCTGGCTTAGGTATGCCCAGCCTGGGCCCTGCGGCCATCTGTGCTTCAAGGTGACTGCCCCACCTGCTGTGCAGATGGACCCTTTGATTTGACTTGGTGACCCCTGGCCCCACCCTTTCCCTGCAGCTGCTGCCCACGCATCCTGCTTCAGGGTCCTCAGCAGGACAAGGCGGAGCAGGCCCCAGTCCTCCTGCCCCATCCCAGGCTGCACGTGGCCCCCTGCCTCTCCTGCCCTTGCTGCTCTTGGCCTCAGAGAGGCTATTTACGGAGATGTCTTGTGGGCATGCCACAAGCTGGCATGACTGGGGCACCAGTGCCACAGGAGAGGGTGGTGGGGCCAGTGATCCATTGTCCTCTGAGTGGTCTGGCACTGTCTACACAGCAGGGGCACCCAGAGGCCCAGACCCCAGAGCAGATGAGCCTCCTCCATGGCAGCCAAAGGCGCCAGCGAGGGTGGATCTGAGCACACAGCTGCAAGGGGGGCGCTGCAGCAGGTGAGCTGGGGGGCTGGGGGCATCCCTGGAGCCGCTTCCTCTGGGAAGGAAGGAAGTTCCCCTGCTGTGTGTGCTGGGCTTGGACATTTGTCCATGGCGTCTGGGAGTTTCCTCGGCTGCCAGGCTGCCCTTATGGCTGCTGGGAGGCGAGTTGTGCTTCTGAAGTTAAGTGGGCGTGTGGCCCTGCAGCTTGCTTACGGGGGCTTGTGCTTCCTGGCACTGCAGTACCCTGCTGGAGTATGCGCTGCCAAGGCACCTTTGGGAGTGGGTGGAAGGCAGAGCTGGATGTGACCTTGCCCCAGAAGAGTCCAGTACAGGGCCTAGGGACCTTGCCCATGTGCTACACCTGGGAAGTTGCTGCCAGGGAGCGGCAGGGCAGAGGGGCCATTGGAGGAGATGCTGCTGTGACCCACAGGCTCTGTGATTTGGGCCTAGGAGGCAGAGCTGCGACTCCCATTTAAAGATGGTCTTGGGAGGACAGCTGTGGATAAGGTGCCCACCTGAGCTTGGCATGCAGCATGGGACAGAGTTAGGCAGCGGGGTCCATCCTGCCCAGCCTTGCTAAATATAACAAGAAGGAGAGGGTAGGCAGCCAGTCCACTGCACCTCAGCCCCATCCCCAGGACAGGTCCCTGGGCTCCTGAGGAAGTGGGCTGAGGAGCAGACGCTGGTCTTGGTGTCCTCTCCAAGTGTGTCACCACAGAAGTGGCGCCCAGCCCTCCTGGAGAGCAGCATTAGGCCCCCTGCTGCCGGGGGCCGTGGTGCCCATGACAGTGTGTAGGGCTCGCTCTCCCCAGCCAGCCCTGGGCTGCCCCATGTTCACGTCCACTCTGCTCCAGATGTGCTCCTTGGCTGAGACATAACCGGTGACCTTGATGTGCCCTTTCCTGGAGCAAGGATGTCCCCTGGACGTGCTGGGCTCAGCTGGGTCACAGCATGGGCAGTGGGTATGCGCTTGAGCTGAGGCGGGGCCTGATGGTGAGCATCCAGCAGAGCTGGGGTTCCAAAGGCACTCCCTGGAGGGGCCTTATGGTTGGGGCACTGGGACAGGGTCTGGTCATCTCACCATGGTGCAGTGCCTGGCGCAGGTGGAGGGGCACAGCAGGCCAGCAGCCTTCCCCCTTACACACAGGGAGAGGCAGGTAAGGGGCCTTTGGCAGCCTAGAGCATGGAGACCTGGCCCGTGGTGGGGTTTTCACACCAGTGCCCGCTGCACGTGCAGGGCACCATGACGACGGGCAGGGCTACATGGCCGTGCCTCGGGTGGTCAGCTCGAGATGCCAGCCCCTGGGAGCCCTTCTCTCCTGTGTTGTCCTGGAAATGCAGGGAGGGTGTGCTGGAGGGAGGACAGCAAGGTCACCCGATGTGTGTGGGGTAGCATTGGCTGTTCCTTACTGTGCCTGGAACGCATCCCTCCCCACTCCCCAAGGAAGCTTTTCCGAGCCTTGCCCCCTCTTTGGTCCCTGTCCCTGCCCTCCAAGGCTGTGCTGGGCGAGCTATGGGTAACCGCTGGAGGCTGTGGGGGAGCGTGGCTGCCCCCTGGTGGAGAATCTGGGCATCACATGTGTCCTGGCCCGCCCCCTCTCTCTTTTTTTTTTTTTGTTTGCGGTACTTGGGGGTTGAACCCAGGGCCTCACACTTGCAAGCTTTGCAAGTGCTGGACCGCTGAGCTGCACCCCCAGCCCTTTTTTTTTTTTACTTTTTTTTTTTTTTTTTTTTTTTTGAGATAGGGTCTCACTAAATTACACAGACTGCCCCTGGTCTTGAACTTGCAATCCTCCTGCCTCTGCCTCCCAAGCCGCTGGGATTACAGGCATGCACCACCATACTCAGCTGTCCTGGCCTCTCTTGTGGGTAGCTTGGGGTGAGGAGTTTAGGCCCCCCTAGCAGAACCAGTGGCTACTGCCTGCTCCTATCCTTGAGGGCCTCCCATTCTCTGTCTGCTATGGCCTTGGCCAGCGCATCAGGCCCCACTCACCACCACGTTTCTCCAGGTGGTCTTTGGGAAGAAGCTCCCTGCTTTTGCCACGATCCCCATCCACCAGCTCCAGCACGAGAAGAAATATGACATCTACTTTGCAGATGGAAAGGTGTTTGCACTGTACAGGTGAGGCGTCCTCAGCCAGAAGTTTGCCACTGCCCACGTCTGCGTGGCCCTTTGGGGTGGGGACAGGTGTGTCCCCTTCACCTCCCATGCCCCTCATTTCCAGGGGTAGTGCAGTGGCTGTCTGGCAGGTCCTTGTGGCTTGGCTGTGTGAGGTCAGGTGACCTACTTTTCCTAGACCTCTGGCTCCTCTGAGACAAGGGGCTCCTGGCTGCCCCGCAGGGCAACAATGCAGATGGGTGCGTTGCCTCTGTTGTCTGGGCTGTTTGATGGGTGCAAGAGAACATCTAAACAGACACTTAGCCCAGACCCCCAAATCCAGGAAGGGTGCAGCTGTCACAGCTTGTCCTTGTCCTGGCTGGGGCTGAACCCATGGCCTTGAACCTTGGGCCTTGTGCTCACCTGTCTCTGCGGTGATACTGAGTGTTGGTTGGTGGGCGTCTCTGGTGTCTCCCCAGGCAGCTGCTGCAGCATGAGTGCCCTCGGTGCCCCCAGCTGCCCCCCTTCGGCCTCTTCGGGGACCTGGAGCAGCACATGAGAAGGCAGCACGAGCTCTTCTGCTGCAAGCTGTGCCTCAAGCACCTCAAGGTGTGCCTCCTGGGGGCAGGACTGGGTGGACGGGGCTTTGGGCGCTGGGGAGGTACAGAGCACCCCTCCCATTGCTGGGTTCTCTGCAGATCTTCACGTATGAGCGCAAGTGGTACTCCCGCAAGGACCTGGCTCGGCACCGCATGCAGGGGGACCCCGACGACACGTCGCACCGGGGACACCCACTCTGCAAGTTCTGTGACGAGCGCTACCTGGACAACGACGAGCTGCTCAAGCACCTGCGCCGCGACCACTACTTCTGCCACTTCTGCGATTCCGACGGGGCCCAGGACTACTACAGGTGAGCTGCGCCCCACTCCCCCGACCCCCCCCCCCCCCCCCCCCCCCCCCCCCCCCCCCCCCCCCCCCCCCCCCACTGGCGCGGCCGAGGCTCCGCCCATGCGCTGACTCCTGCTCCACCAGCGACTACGCGTACCTGCGTGATCACTTCCGGGAGAAGCACTTCCTGTGCGAGGAGGGCCGCTGTAGCACTGAGCAGTTCACTCATGCCTTCCGCACGGAGATTGATCTCAAGGCTCACAAGACCGCGTGCCACAGCCGCAGCCGCGCCGAGGCGCGCCAGAACCGCCACATTGACCTGCAGTTCAGCTTTGCGCCGCGCCACACCCGGCGGAGCGAGGGTGAGCCAGGGCCCCCGTGGCCGCGACTTCCAGAGGCTTTCTGCCCCCGCCTCCCCCAGGGTCTGACCTGTGGGGCTGGGGCCCTCCATTGGGAGTCGGCCCCCGGATGGGCCTGGCCTGTCACTGCACTGCTCGCCCTCACTCAGCTCTAGGTCACAGGGTCACAGCTGGGGTGAACTCTGCAGAGTGTCTGGGGCTGTCCTCGATGTCGGGGACTCTCCACTGTCCAGGCAGGCGTGCTGGCCTCAGTGTGGCCTGGACAGCAGACCTGCTAGTGCTGCTGCCCTGCCAGGATCTGGGACAGTGACAGGCTGTGTGTTGACCGCAGGAGTCATCGGTGGCGAGGATTATGAGGAGGTGGACAGGTACAACCGCCAGGGCCGAGCTGGCCGGGCCAGCGGGCGTGGAGCCCAGCAGAACCGCCGAGGAAGCTGGAGGTACAAGAGGTGGGAGGATTTGCGTGCTGCTGACATTTTCCTGGTGCCACCCCCAAGCAGTGGCAGTGGCCAGCAGCCGAGCTGGGGATAAGCATGGGGCGGGGGGCTCTGCCAGAGCTCCTGGGATCCTGAGAGTGGCAGCAGGGTCTACTCTGCCTCTTCAGTGGGCAGAAAGCTCTTGTTCTTCCCTCCTTTGTTAGCCAGGGGCATCAGGACCAGGGGTGAGCAGTTGGGGGTGGTAAAGAGCCCTCAAAGGAGGCATGTGCCCACTGTCCAGCAGGGGCTGGGCCCAGGCACTGCTCCGCTGTGGCTATAGCCCTAGGCCTTTCCTCGCCTGAGTCCATCCTCCCCGTCCCAGGGAAGAAGAAGACCGAGAAGTGGCAGCTGCCATCCGGGTGTCCGTGGCTGTGCAGCAGCAGGAAGAGAGTCGCAGGGGCGAGGACCGGGAGGGCAGTGGGCCTAAGAAGGAGGAGGCAGTGGCCCAGGGGCCTGAGGAGCCCCGTGGCCCGAGACGCCTGCCCCGGCCTCAAGTAGAAGGCCCAGGTGAGCCAGGCCCTCCTGCTCATAGCTCTGCTGGGGCCCAGCCCTGAGAGGCAGGCAAGCACCTCCTGTTCCCCGATTCCCAAGCTCATCCCACAGCCTGACCTGGGCTCCTCTTGTGTCTGGCAGGCCCCAAGGAAGCCTTGACAAATGGTCCCGTGAGCCAAGAAGCCTTTGCAGCTGTGGGTCCAGGCACAGTGGCCACCCCTCCAGGGTATGTGGAGGGTCTTGGGGTGGGGTGGGGCACCCATGGTGGGCAGGTATAGATCTGGCCAGGGCCCGTGAGCCACTGACGAGCTCTCTTCTCTCTGGACCTAGCACCCTCCCGCCGCCCACTCCAAAGCTCAAAGATGAGGACTTCCCCAGTCTCTGTGCCTCCACTTCCTCCTGCTGCCCGGCAGCAACCCCAGGTTCTGTGGGGTTGGCGCTGGCGTATCCAGGTCCCGCCAGGGGCAGGAACACCTTCCAGGAGGAGGACTTCCCCGCCCTGGTTTCCTCAGCCTCCAAGCCCGCCACTGCCCCACCAAGCCTCATCTCTGCCTGGAACAGCAGCTGCAGCAAGAAGGGGGGCCCGGCCACGCCAGGAGCCCAGGCTGCAGGCGGGGGCAGCCAGCCCCCCAGGAAGGCAGGGAAGGGGAGCAGGGGCAGCCGGAAGGGCGGCCAGCCCCCTGTGGAGGAGGAGGGTGGTGGCCTCCCAGCTCAGGAGCTACAGAGCGTACCCACCACAGGGGCAGCCTCCTCCCAGAACTCCACCAAGGTTGGCAAGAAGAAGAAGCCTGGCTCTGAGAAGCCTGGGGCCAGGTCCCCACCACTGCCACCCAACAGCCCCCCAAAGCTGCCTGGGGCTGAGCTGGCCCCTGAAACTCCCTCAGGCAAGGCCGAAGGGCCAGTTGCTGTCATTGTCAATGGACACTCGGAAGGGCCAACCCTGGCACGGAGCACCCCCAAGGAACCCCCCGGGCTCCCGAGGCCCCTGGGGCCCCTCTCCTGTCCCCTCCCCCAGGAAGACTTTGCCGCGCTCACAGGCCCCCACCCGCCCAGGATGCCTCCTCCCCCAGGTAGGGCGTCTGGCTCCAGCCGGTTCCTGGGGTGTCAGAGGGCTGGGCGGCAGTGTTGGGACAGGTGGGAGCCCAGCCTGTGGGTGCAGGCGGACCACAGCTGCTCGGTGAGAGGGGCGCACCCCTCAGCAGCCCATCCCAGGCTAGGTAGAGGCCACGCTTTCCCTAACCCCCACGACTTTGAGCTGATACTTAACCTTTGTGATATGACCTTGTATCACCTTGTGGGCCCGGGGCACATGAGCTGCTGAAGGCTAGGGTGCCATGTGGTGAGCCAGGTGAGGGCTGGGTAGCCCAAGGGAAGCTGCGGCAGCAGGCGCCACACTGATGGTCTCGTGCTGCCCTACAGGCTTCAACACTGTGGCGCTCCTGAAGGGCACACCGCCCCCGCCCCCGCCGGGCCTGGTGCCTCCTGTCAGCAAGCCGCCCCCCGGCTTCTCCAGCCTCCTGCCCAGCCCCCGCCCAGCCTGTGTCCCCAGCCCCGCAACCATGAAAGCGTAAGTGGGATGGGCTGCCCAGCCTCCTGCCACTGGGGGACAGTGGAAAGGTGTCTTTCCCCAGGGTATCCAATGTTGAAGGCACTTCAACGTCTGACCCCCAGACCCAGGCTGACACCTGTATCACGGGCCTACTTGGTCCCTGAGAACTTCCGGGAGAGGAACCTGCAGCTCATCCAGTCAATCAAGGACTTTCTGCAGAGTGACGAGGCCCGCTTCAGCAAGTTCAAAAGCCACTCGGGGGAGTTCCGACAGGTGAGGCCAGTGCGGGTTGGGAAGGCCACCCTGCCTTGCCCTGGGCCAGGAGTGACTGGCTGTGGCCCCCGGCGGCAGGGGATGATTTCCGCAGCTCAGTACTACAAGAGCTGCCGGGACCTGCTCGGGGAGAACTTCCAGAAGATCTTCAGCGAGCTGCTGGTGCTGCTACCGGACACTGCCAAGCAGCAGGAGCTGCTGTCTGCGCACACTGACTTCCGCAGCTGCGAGAAGCCTCCCAGCACCAGGTCTAAGAAGAGCAGGAAGGGCGCGTGGCAAGCTGGCCCCCAGCCAGCAGGCCTGGACTGCTGCGTGTGCCCCACCTGCCAGCAGGTGCTCGCACACGGTGACGTCAGCAGCCACCAGGCTCTGCACGCTGCCCGGGACGATGACTTCCCCTCCCTCCAGGCCATCGCCAGGATCATCACGTAGCTCCCGCCAGTGTGGGTGGGAGCTGTTGCACCCTCGCACCTCCTTTTTCCTTCCTCCTCCCTCCCGGCTGCTAGGCAGCTGGGTTCAGCTTGGTGAGGCTGCTGCTCAGGCCTCTTGGTTGGCCAGGCCTGCCAGGGGGTCACCAGGAAGGTCCACCCTGTACCGTCAGCACGCCGTCACATAGAAGTTCTACCCCCTGCTCAGCAGTGGGCTGATCTTGGTTTGTCTTCTGCTTTTGGAAGGTGCCAGGGGTGCTGGGACCTGAGCCTGAAGCCACAGCATAGGCCACAGGGGCCCACAGAGCCTCCCAAGTCTGCAGTCTGCAGCCCCCAGAGCTGACAGCTGTGGGGCCACTGGTGCTGGAGTCAGATATTGAGTGTGTTGTATAAACAATTGGCTGTTTCATAATTCAAGAACGTTCCAGATTAAAAGTGGACACAAAATTGTGCTACTTGAAGGTGAATCTTTTTACAAGACATGCTAAATCTGGGATCTCGAATTGCCTCTGACCTTTTATAAGACAGTTTATCTTCAAATAAATCTATTTTGCAGTACTGCACATAGCTGGTGTCCTGAGCTTCTCTGCCTTCTGAATGCACCCCAAAATCAGGACACTCAAGTTCCCCCGATGCCACCGTGCAGGGGTTGGCCACTGAGCTCCTGGATGGAAAAAGGTCTGCTGGGGAGAACTGGGTGGCTGGGGCTTGCTTGCTGGAAGAGACTGTCAAGCGCAGGCCCTGTGTTGGGGTTCTGGCACTGCCCAACCTTCCAGGAGTGGTCACGGTCAAGCCTGACCAAGCACTTGAATACTCAGTAAAACTCCTTTCAAGAGAGGGGTTGGCCAGGTGGGGTGGTGCCTGCCTGTAATCCTAGTGACTTAGGAGGTGGAGGAAGGAGGATTGTGAGTCTGAGGCCAGAGGTAGCCTGTGTAACTCAGCAAGACCCTGTCTCAAAAAGTATAAACAGGGCTGGAGGTGTAGCCCAGTGGTACAGTGTTTCCAAAGTATGTGCAAGGCCCTGGGTTCAACCCCTCAGTACCCAAAAAAATAATAATGGGCACCAGGATGTGTGCCTATAATCCCAGTGACTCAGGAGGCTAAGGCAGGAGGATCACAGGTTCAAGGCCAGAGGCAGCCTGAGACTTGGTGAGATTCTATCTCAGAAAAAAGAAAAAAAAAGGATCAAGGGAACATCTCAGGGATAGAACGCTTGCTTAGCATGTGCAAGGCCCTGGGTTCAATTCCCAGTACTGGGAGAAAAAAAAGGGTTGAAACAAAGATCAAGTTTCACCCATAGGCCAGTGAAAGCTGCTAAACGCCAACAAGAAGCTACATTTGGGAACAATGGAAAGCATAGCTGAAACACTAGAAAATAATGTTTTTAGTTACTTGGAGCTACTATTTTGGAGAAGGACCAGACACAGATAAACAGTAGGAAAAAAAGGTTTAAGCGCATAGCCATGTTCAAATTAGGCAAAGAAGAGATTGTTGGGACAGAAGAACCAGAGGTGTTTTGACAATAACCAGAAGGCTGGGCATGGTGATACACACTTGTAATCTCAGCACTCAGGAGGCTGAGGCAGGGGGATCTCAAGTTAAAGGCCAGACTAGTCTACACAGTGAGTTTAAGGCCAGCCTGAGCTACACAGTGGAGTACTTATCTAAAAAGAAATAACCAGAAAGGGACCCCATGGCAAAGGGCCAAGCCCAACGGACTGCAGAGTAGCCAGGCCAGAGCCTCATGGTGGCACTGAACCTGCCTACCTGAAGCAGAGGGCCCAGTGCCCATGTGTGCATGTCCCCTGGGGGGCCATGCTGGGACTTCCTAGAAGACAGCCTTTACCCACAGTGGGCATCACACAGGAAGATGCCCTGCAGGGGTTCCTGACGCCCCTGAACAAGACAACCCCAGCGAAAATTACGGCCGGCAGAAGCGGAGGTCTCCTTAAGGATGGTGGAAACAACAACTGAAGAGGGAGCAAGAGAGGACATGACACCAGGCAGCACTCACACAGCGCCTTTATGACAAGCACTGCCCCAAGCTCCCGATGCTCCTGTCCTATGGGGCAGAAGCCACTCTCCTTTCACAGATGGGCAGTGGCGCACGCAGGGTGAGAGGTTTGCCCAGGGTGATGGGCGAGGAAACAACGAAGCTCACAATCTGGCTCTAGGTGGGTCTCACCTGGGCTTCCCTCAGCCAAAGGGCCATGGGAGAGATCCAATAAGCCATCTTAGAAAAGTGAAAATTACCAGGATAAAAATCCCTACAGATGGATTCGAAAGTAAACAAAACCAAGTTGGAAAGATCTCCCCAGAATGTAAAGGCTTGAGGCCATGGGTGAAAGACAAAGTCTCAAGGAAAATTAGAAAATGTTTCAACCTGAATGAAAATGAAAACGCAACATCAAAATTTGTAAGATGCAGCTAGTGCAGAGCATAGAACGAAATGTATAACATTAATTACTTACACTAGAAAAGAAATGCCTCAATAATATAAACTTCCACCTTAAGAAACTAGAAGAGTCCAGGCATGGTGGTACATGCCTGTAATCCCAGCAACTCAGGAGGCAGAGGCAGGAGGATGGCAAGTTTGAGGCCAGAGGCAGCCTGCATAATTTAGCAAGACCCTGTCGCAAGATACAAAATAAAAAATGGGCTGGGGGTGCTGCTCAGTAGTAGAGCACTAGCAAAGTATGCATAAAGCTGTGGGTTCAAGCCCCCACTACTAGGGAAAAAAAGAAAAAGACATAAACCAGGCATTGTGGCTCACACCTATAATCCCAGCAACTCTGGAGGCTGAGGCAGAAGGATTAAGTTTAAGCCTGTGCAGTTTAGCAAGACTCTGTCTCCAAAAAAAAAAAAAAAAGAAAAAAAAGTTTGAGGATGCAGCTCAGTGGTGGAGCACTTGTCTAGCATGTCTCAGGCCTTGGGTTCAATTCCCCAATATTGGGAGAAAAATCATATAAGTGGAATCATACAGTATGTAATCACAGATACTCAGGATGCTGAGGCAGGAGGATCACTGGCTCGGGACCACAGGCAGCCTGTGTAACTTACCCAGACTCTGTCTAAAAATAAAAAATAAAATTAAAAAAAATAAAAGGGATGCAGCTCAGCTCAGTGGCAGGGCACTTCCCTAGTGAGAAAAATAAAAGCACCAAACAATAGAAGAAGCACCTTGTAGATGATCCTAGAGTAAGGAAAGGCTTTCTTAGACTATAGATAGTCAAACCATGAGGATGAGATTTGTAAATATGGCACCAACTTTGAGATTTTCTGTATGACAAAAGCTAGGTGTGGTAGCACATCCCTGTAGTCCCAAGAGGGAGGCTGAGACAGGAGGATTGTTTGTGCCCAGGAGTTCAAGTCTAGCCAAAGCAACATAGCAAGGCTACATCTCAACAAACAAACACCATGTATGACAAGGATTGCAGAAATAAAACCAAGGAAGTGATAGACCAGGAGGAGATATTTGCGACCTTTGTTAGAGAAAATTCTCAGGATACATGAATAATGTCTACAGACACATCAAAGACCAAAAAATAGAAAACTGGGTAAAGGCTATGAAACAGAAAATCCACAGAGGAGATAAAAATGACTAAGGCTAGGTGTGGTGGCATATACCTGTAATCCCAGAATTTAGAGGGTGGAAGCAGGAGGATTGTGAGCTTGAGGCCAGCCTGGGCTACGTAGCAAGACCTTGTCTCTAAAAAACAGAAAAAGAAGCAGGGCACAGTGCGCATGCCTGTAATTCCAGCGACTTGGGAGGCTGAGGCAAGAGGCATCACAAGTTTGAGGCCAGACATAGCCTGTGTAATTTAGAAAGACCTTGTGTCAAGAACATAAAAAATGGGTTGGGGGTGCAATGCAGTGGTAGAGCCTTAGCAAAGTATGTGTGAGGCCCTAGGGGTTCAACCCCTAAGTACTGGAAAAAAAAAAAAAAAAAAAAAAAAACGGAAAAGACACAAAAATAAACACCCTGCAAAAAAACCTAATAAACACAAACTCACATGTAATCAGAAAAATGAAAGTTAAAAATAACCATAACTGCTAATATTTGCCTCAAATCACAGATGTGGACACTGAGGCCTGGAGGGCTTAGGCAACCAAGCCAGTAGGCAGGATTTGCACCCAGTAATTCAATCTTTATCTCCATTCAGTGTGTCCCCTAAGCTTTGAAGGGGTGCTCTTCATTTTAAGATTCTAAATTAAAACAAAGCAAGCAGGGCGTGGTGGCACACAACTGTAATCTCAGCACTCAGGAGGCAGAGGCAGGAGGATCTTGAGGTCAATGGGAGTCGGAACTATGTAGTAAGACCCTGCCTCACACCACCACCACCACCACCACCACCACCACCACAACAATAAAACAATAGTATGTCTTTTTTTTTTTTCAGTACTTAGGGGTTGAACCCAGGGCCTCACCACACATGTGCCAAGTGCTCTACGAGTGGGCTGCATCCCTAGCCCCTTTTTTATATCTTGAGACGGGGTCTTGCTAAATTGCACAGGCTGCCTCTGGCCTTGAATTCACTATCCTCCTGCCTCTGCCTCCTGAGTTGCTGGGGTTACAGACCTGCGCCACTGCACCCAGCTACTTTGTCTCTTAAAAGTCAAAGTGCTTGCCAGGCACAGTGGCACACACTGTAATCCCAGCAGTTTGGGAGGTGGAGGCAGGAGGATTGCAGGTTTGAGGCCAAAGGCAGTCTGTTTAATTTAGTGAGACCCTGTCTCAATTTTTAAAAAATTAAAAAGGGCTGGAGGTGCAACTCAGTGGCAGAGCACTTGCAACATATGTGCGCAGCCCCAGGTTCAGCCCCCCAGTACCAAAAAAAACCAAAATGCTCAGATCTCATGAGCACCAGGATCCTTCTAGAAGTAAACCCTGGAGAAACATGGTCCCTAAGCAAACCAGGATCCCCTGCAGCACCACCTACAGACAGAAGCAAAATGCTGGGAACATCTGGTGCCCACCTGTGCAGACAATTAGCTAAACAACAGGTATCACAGATCTGGGAAAGGAATGATCCACATCTGCACATACACGATATGTAAATAAACAAACACACAAGGGCACATTTTCTATAAATGCATATATCATAGCTAAACTATATAAAAGAGTGGGCTGGGGATGTAGGTCAGTGGTAGAGTGCTTCCCTACCCAGTTCAAAGCCCTGGGTTTGATCCTCAGCACTGCTAAATAAATAAAAATATAAAGTATATAAAAAGGGAAGCAAGTTTCAAAGTCCCTCAAAAAGTAGAACATTGAGATCCAAAAGTTACCGTGTGATCCAGCCATTCCCCTCCAAGGTATACACCCCAAATAACTGAAAACAGGAACCCAAACTGCTACTTGTACATGGATGTTCTTAGCAGCACTATTCACAATAGCCTAAAGATGGAAGCAACCCAAGCATGGGGATGAATGAAATGGCCTAGCCACACCACAGATATGGCTACAGAAAGGAACAAAGCACTGACGCTTGCCACCAACGGGGGAAACTTGAAAACGCGATGCTCAGTGAAAGAAACCATGCACCAAAAGACAAACACTGCCTGTTTCCACTTATATGAACTGACTAGCATGGGCAGATTCAGAGGGAGAAAATGCAGCTTAGCGGTTACCAGGACTGCGGGAGGGGGAACGGGCAGTTCCTGTTCAGGAACGGTTCCCGTCAAGGTAATGAGAAAGCCTTGCAAACACAGAGGGGTGATGGTTGCACAATATCGAGAGTGTAATTAAGGCCACTGAACTGTACCCTTAAAAATGCCTTAAAGTGGCAAATTTTAGGAGACACATACACACATGCACTGGCAAATACAGGCCAAACTCCTGGGGAGGGGCAAGACAGACTGCGGAAGGAAAGTGTAGAAACGAACTTGAGCCTCAGCTAGCTGTAAAGTCCGCTTTAGAAGAGGTCCTTGGGTCTGTGAAGGACACCAGCTATTACAAAAAAGGATAAGGGAGGGTCCCCTCAGCCTTTCAGAGAGCCACCCCAGAGTGATCCATCACTGGGGCATGGACCTGGGCCCTGAGAACTTGAGGTCAGCCTCACCTCCACCTCCCTGCCCACTCCTGGGTCCTGGCCCTGGTGCCCTGAGACCCCAGCCCCTGACGCCGGGTGGGGCAGGGGTAGAAATGATTCAGAAGGGTCCAGATCAGCTGGGCGCAGTGGCCCACGCCTGTAATCCCAGCGGCTGGGGAGGCAGAGGCAGGAGGATTGCAAGTTTGAGACTAGGGGCAGTCTGTGTAACTTAGCAAAACCCTGTCTCAAAAAGTAAAAAACTGGGCTGGGGATGCAGCTCAGTGGTCCAGCACTTGCAGAGTATGCAAGCGCGAGGCCCTGGGTTCAACCCCCAGTACCGCAAAAAAAAAAAAAAAAAGTGTCCAGATCGTGGTCAACGCATTTACAGTCTTTATTGTAAAGAAGTTGCAGTTGGAACAGGGGACACTGAAAATACACAATCACGGACTGTTCTTTCAGAAGAGGGAGGGAGCGATCCATATATACAAAAATTATAAACATATTCACTTAAATATCCACACATAATTGGTCTATGCTACAATATACAGGGTCGTCACTCAACTGCAACTCCAGAGGAAGGCGTCTTGTCTGCAAGAATGAAATATGGCAACGCATCAAGCAATGCATGAGTAGTCAGCTACGCACAGGGACCCCCACCTGGGGTTTGTACCTCAGAATGGGGTAAGGGTGCGGAGGGAGTGACTGGTCCAGGAAGTTAAGGTAAAGCAGTTTGCAGGCATGGCCGTCTCCAGGGGCCCGTGGGCTGATGAACTTCCAAGCCCCTCCTCCTGAGAGGCCTATTTTGCCTGACACCCAGGTGTCCCATTCCTTCCCTGGGCAAGGTCTTGCTACAGGGCAGGTTCCAAGGTCCACCTGTTTTGTGCCTTCCTGGCCAGAACTACCCACATCTGGACAGGGGCCACAGAGAGAGGGGAAGCTTGAGGGCACTATGACATGAGACCTGAGGACCTGACCACAATCACAACATCAACAGGGCCCAGCTGCTCTCTCGAGTCTGAGAGAGGAATGGAGTGTGGCTGTGGGCAGGATAGACCACCACGACCGAAGCAAGGACAGTCACTGCCCACAGGAACATAGGATAGGGAACAATGACCACAACCCGCACCTTGGGATGGACTTAGTGTCCCTGCCTCTGGTCCTGGAAGGCCCCTGCACCTTGTCCTGGAGTGCAGCTGGACCTCTGACCCTGGAGTGGACAGGAGGGTCCCAGGCTGCCGGACCCGTGAAGAGACTGCCTTTCCCAGGTCTGTCCACTCCAGGCCAATCCTGCCCCATTCTCAGGACCTCAGCCCTGGGACTCAGGGCTGGAGGATCTTGGTGGGGCAGTCTAGGTACCCCAGGCTACCCCCTCGTGGCCCCAGAGGCCCACAGTGGCCACCTTCTCTGCCGGCACTTGGTCGGCAGGACCCCAGCGAGGTTGCAGGAGGCCTTGAGGCCTGAGTTGTTGCTGAGGCCTTCCAGCCTTGACCCAAGCCTACCAGCCACTAGTAGGCAGGCACCTGGTACCCTTTGGGGCTGGTGTCCAGGGTCTCGGTGAAGGGCGGGCTCTGGTAGGTCTCGGTGCCCTCCACGCCACTGCCCACTGGGTAGCCAGGGTAGGCCTGGGAGGCCCCGGCACCCAGCTGCTCGGTGGCGAAAAGCGACATGTCGGTGCCCAGGCGGAATCGCTGTAGGGCCTTCACGGTGAGCGCCACCTGGGTGGGGAGTTGGGGTCAGCCGGCGCCAGCCGGGCAACCCCCAGCCCCTACAGCCCACGGGGCCCACACTTACCCAGGTGAGGATGGAGAAGAAGCTGAAGGTGATGGCGGCCCTTGCTGCATCCCCCGCCTGCGCGGTGCCTGGCCCAGGCGCTGTGCGTTGCCACTGATTGGTGAGGAAGCAGAAGCCCACGAACCACAGGAAAGACCAGAGCCCTGCGGGTGGTGCCCGGAGCTCAAGTAGCCACCCGTCACCAACAGCAGCGTCGGGCCCACCGCTGCATAGCGCCTCGCCCTCGCTTGCGCTTGGGCACAGGATGCTGGGCCTCGCTTTCAGGTTACAGGTTAGATCCCGCTCACCTAAGATCTCCACACCCACCTCTGGCCCCCGCCCATCAGCTCCCTGGCCCCGCCCCCTGGAAACCTGCGGGCCCGCCAAACCTGGCCCCGCCTCTGAGCCTTTAGGCCACGCCCCCAGAAACCGCGGGCCCTCCTAGCGTCTGGCCCTGCCCCCGATCCTTTAGACCCCGCCCGCTGGAAGCCTGCGGATCCGCCCAGCGCCTGGCCCCTCCCCTGATTCTTCAGACCCCGACCCCTGGAAGCCCGTGGGCCCGCCTAGAGGCCGACCCCGCTCCTGGTCCTTTAGACCCCGCCCCTGGAAGCCCCGCGGCCGTCCCCACGTGGGGTCCCGCCTACCTGAGAAGCCCAGGTCTAGCAGCACCGCTCGGCGGCGGTCGCGGACGCTGCTGATCTGCTGGAAGCGCACGTCCAGCAACAGGAAGGCGGCGCAGGCGAGGAAGGCCCCGAGGCCCAGCGCGACGCCGAAGCGGCAGGCGCCCGCGTTCCCGTTGAAGACGCAGCGCAGCTCCGGGCCGCTGTCGGTGTTCACGTAGCCCTCGTTAACGATGGGCCCGAACACAGCGATGGAGAACACCTGCGGGAGGGGGCAGCGCTCAGGGCCCGCGGCCGGCCCTCCTCAAGCCCTAGCTTGCAGGGCCTGGGCCAGGGTTCCCTGCAGCATCAGCCCCTCTGTCAGCCTCCCTCATGTTTAATAATTACCGACAATGTGAAGTATTTAGTGAGCAGCTACCATGTCCAGGCACTGTGCTAAAGCCGCTTTTTAACCTAAGTTTGCTCCTTCAAAGTCGTATGCAATGGCACTGCTTTTATCCCATTGGTAGTTTGGGACGCTGGGGTTCCAACAGGTGAAGGAACTTGTCCAGGGTCACATGACTGATAAGAGCCAAGGCTGAGGTTCAAGCCCTCTTCTCTGCATAGCCTGAGGCCCATGGTGTCCACCCAGAGCCCACTGCAAAGTGCAGAGCCAAGAGCCTTCACTAGAATGGGTGACTCCAGGGCTGCAGTCAGCAGGACCGGGCAAGGGAGGGGGAACCAACCAGAGCTGCAAGCCAGGCCCCACGACGGCCCTGACCTCTGCATCTGGGAGCATGCCTCAAGCGGTAAATGCACCTAGCTCTGATTGCTGGGTCCCAGAACGTACCCCAGCTTCAGGCAGGTCCCTGAAGGGAGGACTGTCCCCATGTAACTGTGATTAATTATTAATATCCATAACTGAGTTCACAAGGCGACACCTTTGATCTCTGGGGTTCAGCTCAACCTCTACCTTCTGGTGGCAGGTAGGAGGTGGATCATAGTCATTTTAACCCAGACGCTGCTCCTTAGCTCTGGGCAGCTCTGCGTTTCCAAGAAACGACCTCCACTCTCAACTTCATTCCTTCCCTGCTCCAGCTCCGGGAGACCACAGTCAAGGGGGAAGCCAGGGGTGTGGACATGGCTCCCGAGAGGGGTTCACAAGTCGGGACCAGAACGCAAGGTTCTCACTTCCTGCTCTGGTCTGGGAAGGCTGGGGGCTCCCAGCCCCATCCTGGGCGCCGCCCTCCTCCAGGACAGGAAAGGAGCTGCGACAAGCACCAGCCGGACAGAACCCAGAACTCGGCCCTCACCTCCCGTGTCGCCTGCCTGGATGGGTGACGAGGAGCAAGGCATGCACCAGGAGACTACACTGCCCCACACCTGCCCCTCCCACACCACCTCCAGGACGCCGCCCCGCTACAGAACCCATCTGCCTACCCCAGCCCAAAGCTCCCTCCCCAACTCACAGCTGGACCTGGGGGCCCTGGGAAAGGCCAGCTCCCCTCAGAGGGGCTGCCGGCTGTGCGTGCGGGGCAAGGGAGGTTCTGCCCGCTCCCTCGAGGCTCCCCTGTCCCCCTCCTGGACCTGGGCAGCGCGCCCAAGTCCCTCAGCAAATCCCGTCCCCACCCTTGCGCCCGTTCCCGGGTCGTGAGAACAACAAGAACGAAGGGGTTGAGAAAAGGAACCGGACTTAGACGCAAGCAGGAAATGGGGGCCGGGGGCGGCCAGCAGCGACCTCTCAAGGTCCCTCGGTCGCCACCAGCCCCTCCCCCGCCCGCAGGTGGGCGCGCCCAGCCCGGTGACGTCACCCCAACCTGCGGCCGGTGGGGGAGGGGCTGGCTGCATAGAGGAGGAGGTTGAGGGGCGAGGGGCCGGGGGCGGGTAGGGGACGGAGGACCCGAGGCGACACGGGGTCCGGGAACCGGCAGGGGCCACTCACCCAGGACGCGACCCGCAGCAGGGTCTGGGGCCGCTTCGCGAAGCTCACGGGGTCCAGGGCGGCCCCCGCGCGGCCCGCGCCGAACGAGGCTCCCTCCATGGCTAGCCTGGGCGGCCGCGCACCCCTGGCGCCCCCTGTCCGTCTGTCCGGCCGGCCGGCCCCGCCCGAGGCCGCCCGGGGTTGCTGCCGAGGTTGCTGATGCTACGGATGCTGCGGCTGCCGCCGCCTCCCGGGAGCGCGCGCCGGCCAGGACGGGGACGCGCTGGGCGGGGCCGAGCCAGCGCCCCAAACTGGGTCCAGGCACCCGGCCCTGCCCTCTGCCCCGCCCACCCTCACCTGCGTGACCCGGGCAGAGGAGACATCCTCTGGGGACCCCCCACCAGGTCCCCATTGGGGATTGGGACGAGCAAGGGAAGGGGAGGAATGGGGTCAGACTTTGCGGTGGCCAGGAGGATGGACAGGACAAGCACGTGACCCTGCTCCTCTAAGGCGAGTTTTTGGTGAGTGTGCAAGTGGGGCAGTGACCCAGTATCTTACCCTGCCCTCAGGGAGAGGGAACTGGCTCTTTGGCCCTGACTTCATAAGACCAGATAGGTCACTGGGGGCCTTTCCCGTGACCCCCATCTGCACCCTAGCTTTTCCTTCAGAAGGTTCTAGCCTCTCTGACAAGGAGAGTCAAATGGGAAGAACGGCCTTTGCCTTCAGGGAGATTTAGGGGGGGTGTCTACAGTGGCCAGGCGTGGGTAAGTCCTCTCCTCTCCCGTGGCCAGCGGGTGGATATCTTATAGGAGCCCTCACCAGTCCTGGGTGTCCACGTGGACCTGTGGCTGACCTATTTAGTCCCAAGTAGAGGATGGGGAGCAGCAGTAGAGAGGAAGCTTCACCCCAGTGGCCTCCCACAGACCCTGGGCAGTGTGTCCTGAGCTGAGCACAGCTTTAGTTAGAGGGAAGCTTCTGTTCCATACCTGATGTCCTTTAGAATTCGAGAGGCCAGAGAGAACCCCCATGCCTGCAGGAGAAGGAGCAACTTTGTGGCTGGCTGCTCTGGTCTCCTCTCTCCTTTATGTCACAGAAGCCAGTCCACCCAAGAGGCCCTTCAGGTGGAGGCACTGCAGCTCCTGACTGGAGGCACGAGGAGTCCACACCAAAGACGAAGAGGCTGAGACACTGGGGATATAGGTGTCCAGAGCATTATGGTCACAGGATGGGAGCATATACTGCTGCTGGGCTGCTCCTGTTGGGAGCCACAGACTGGAGACAGGGAGAGCTGAGCTGATCCAGAGAAGGCCAGAAGCTGGGTTAAGGTCACCCCAAATTTACTACACCCAGGCTTCTGCATCTCAGTGATGCACAGGGCAACTCCCAGATGCCAACTCCCTGGCCACCCGGTTGCATGAAAGCCAAAGGGAACACACACACTAATGGTCGGATCACATTAAACTTTGTGAACTGTTTATTAGGGATTTTATACAGAAGTGTGGATAACTCGTGGAAAGCCTTTACAGCCACAGAGGGAATTCCCTCCCCCAGAGAAGTCTCACCAAGATGTTTCAAAGCTGCACCATCATATTAAGTCCCTCTCAAGTGGGCCTCCTACAGGGGCATCCTTTCTCCTTCCCAAGTGGGCTTCCTCACAGGAGTGGTGAGTTCTCCCTGGTGGCCTTATGGACAGCTGTACCATCGAGTTTCTTCTGCTCTCCTCCACTCTAGTTTTCCCTCCAGCCTGTGGTTTATCTCCTATCTACCTACTTACCACCCACCTACCTAATCTCTGTATCCCCCAGTTGAGAGTCTTGTGACCCTCCTTCCCCTCCCTCAAGGAGGGAATGCTGATACATTACAGCAAGCCTAACCAACTTGTGTATTTTTGCCCATTCTGTGGCCATGGCTCCTGGGGCCATGCCAGGTGTTTTGTATCAGTGTATTACTCATTAGGTCCAGCCCATGCCCCTTTGGGAGGAATTATCTGCCCCCCACCCCCAACCCTCCAGCCCTCCAGTCTCCTTCCATTCCTTTCTCATTCTGGCTGGGGATCCTCTGGTTCTACCTTCAAATATATCCAGCATTCTCTTCCAACCTGGGGAGCTCCCCTCTCTGCTGCCCAATGTGGGTGACTTCTCTGGGTTCCTAACCCACCTCCCTGCCTCATCCCAGTTTAGCAGCCCAAACTGTACAGGACTCCATCACTCTGCCATTTATCAGCTCTAAACCCTCCAATAGCCCCATCTTTGCTGGGACCTTTGACACCTTGTGCTGGCTAGATATCCCTTACATCCAACCGGCCCCCTCTGCCCCAGCCACTGGTCTTCCCTGCTGCTCCTGATTAAGACTGTCCTGCTCTCACCCTCTCCTGCTCCTCAGGACGGGAGGCCCCAGCTGGCTGGGCAGAGGCAAGAGCAGGCCCACTCATCATTGCAGCACATAGCACACAGAAACCGGGTCCTCAGTCGCTTCTCCAGCATTTTATTTTGGTCTCAAACTCTGAGAAAGCTACTCCCAGAACCCCTTGCTGACAGGCCTGGCACAGCTATGCAAGGCCATGTGCCAGGCAGGGAGTGGACAGCATGGTGGGTGGACCCCAGTGAAAAACCCTGCCTGGCTTTTCCTGTGGGGATTGAGCACACAATAGATAGCTCATCTTCCAGGCCTCAATCCTGAAGTGTCAACAGCACAGAGCCAGTAGGGTCACAGTGCTACAGATGTCCCCACATACACAGTGGCCCAATGGCCCAACCTCAAGGGGAAACCACAGGGAGCCCCATGGAAACCTGCCATCTTTCTGTGGGTGTTAGGCCCAGGGTGTGCAGTGGGCAGGAGGCCTATCCTCAATGGAAAGGGGCAGCTTGGGCTGCTCCTGCCTGTCACCTGCAGCTCTACAGAGGTGCCTGCAGTGGAAACCTGAGGGGAGGGGCCCCATGAGCAATGTCCTGGGGGCCACCAAACTGAGATCACAGGCTCTGGCTCAGGTGCACTTTAATCAGTGACCCACCCCTCTCCAGGCAGGCCGCCCATAGGCCCTGCCTGGCTGCCCCACCAGCTCTCAGCGGCCATCCTCTAGTCACAGGAGCCATCCTTCCATCCGTCACGCCAGCGCTCATCCACCTTCGAGCAGTCGAAGTCAGGCTTGCCCAGCTTGCGGTTCACCTCATTGTGCAGGTGGCAAAGCCACTGGGTAAAGGACTCCCGAGTTCGAGTGTCTGGCTGGTTCCTGCCTATCCTGCGTGGGTGAAGCACAGGAAAGGATGTCGGGAGGCGGTAGCCCCCGTCTTTGTGGGCTCCTGAGGGGGGGTGCTGGGGTGCTGCTGTGAACTACACCTGGTGGATCTCTCATACTCCAAAGGACAAGAATGCCACGAGGCAGGCTGACCCTATGGCTTCCTGGGTGTGGTGCATCCCAGGGCCACTCACATGACCATGGGGGGGGGGGAGTTTGGCAAACCCTGACAAGAGCCCAGGGCAAGACATTAAAGCACAGAGCGTGAAGCTTTACAGCCTTGTAACAATCAGGCAGTTGTGCACTGGTGTCTCTGGCCCAGGGCAGAGTGTACAGGCGCGTAGGCTGGCACAATTGCATAACTGTTTCTTGATACCTGAGGCTCTGGTGTCTCAGTGAAGAAAGGGTGGCTCTTGGCAGCAAAAGCAGTAGGTTCCAAAGGTCTTAGAACCAGCAATCCAGTTCCCGAAGTTAGACAAATGGAATCCTAGCTAAACTGCCCAGAAGCCCCATGAGTGCTAAGCAAAGTGGCAGTGAAACCCTTCCTGGGATCCTCAAGGCCACAGGTCTAGGCAGCTTGGCCTTTGAGGGGAAAAGAGAAGTCTCCCATGGCTCACCGCGCCCTTCCTGTTGGTGGTCCCTGATCTTAGGCAACCCTGTGCCACCTCTGCATCTATTTTGCTAAGCCCCACTCTATGACATCAGCCTGGGAGCCCCAGGTTCCAGGGCTCAAGGCTCTACTGCCAGCAGCAACTCGGTCCCAGCTTACCTCTTCCTTATGTCTTCAGCACACTCCTCACACGGGTAAAACTTGGAAAATAAATGTACAAACTGGGCCATGTCTCGCTGCTGTTCTGGGGTGGGCAGGTCTGGATAGTAGGCAGCCAAGGTATGGAGGAAAGCCCAGGTATGGCGACCCAGTTCCTCACGATCCTGTGGACAATCCTCCCTAAACTTGCTGTCCCGCTGCAGAAGTAGGCCGACCAAGGGTCAGTTCATTCTTCCCCAACCCGAAGCCCACAAAGCTCCCCCTTCGATGTAGGTCGGCGGCAGACCGCTTGCGTAGCTTGCGCGAGGCCCTGGGTTCGATCCCCAGCACCGCAAACATAACAACTCCCTCTTTTTCCGCCCCAGGTGGCAGCCCAATGATTCGGCATAGAAGTCCTGCAGCCGATCCAGCCCGCGTTGCGGCTGACAATTCAAATTTTGGGCTACTCAGGGGAATGGGGTGACCAGGGGGTCAAGTTTAGGTATAGTCAACCCTAAGGGCCAGCCCGTGGGGAGGCTGCCCCGGCACTGAGAGTAAGGTGTGGGGCCAAGGGCCGGGGCAGGGGGTCTGGGGGCGCTGGGGGATGGGCGGGGCGTGTGCACCTTCTGCTGCGTCCGCATCCACGTCTTGAAGTCCACGCAGGCCCGGCAGGGCCGCCTCCGCGAGGTGTCCTCCGCGGCCTGCGGCTGGGCTGGCGCGGGGGCCGAGGCCTCGGGGTCTCTGCGCCCCGCCCCGCGGCCCCGCGCGTCGGTCTCCAGATCGTCGGTCACCTCAGAGCGCGCGCCGCCCGGCAGGAAGGAGAACAGACCGCCGCGGGCGGAGCGCGCGGGCCCCTCGGGCGCCGCCATCTTGCTCGCGCACAGCCTGCCGGGCCAGGCGAGCCTCCAACTTGACCTCCAGCGCGGCGCCCTGACCAGCGCGCGCGCCGCCGGCAGCGCGCGCCCGCAGGGCCCCGCGAAGTCCGCGCTCGCGCCAGGCCCGGGGGCGGAGCCCTGCGTCGGGGCGGGGGCGGGGGCGGAGGCCGAGGCGCGGGCCCCGGTCGAGGCGGAGCCGGGGGCCGTGGCGCCGGCCGGGGCGGGGCGGGCGGCCCGGGGCGGGCCGGAGGCGGGGCGGGCGGCCCGGGCAGGGGCGGTGCTGGCGCCGGGTGCCCGGGCCCTGCGGGTGCCCCCGGACCTCGCTGCCGGGCCCGGGCCCGGGCCCGGCGTTTGCCGCCCATGGGGGCGCTCGCGCTTCCCCCAGTGGAAGAGCAATGTGTTGTGAATGGTGCGCCGCGGCCACTTAGAGCGCTTGGGCTGAGACCGAGGCGAGGTCGGGGACGCGGCCCGCTTCGCCCCCATCGCTCTGCCCGGACTGTCCCGCGTACCCGCAGCCGGGCCCTAGGACCGAAGCTAGGCGACGCGCCCACCCGCGGGCGCCATGGTAACTCGGGGCGGGTCATGACCGCACAGAGACCGGCCTGCTCTAGGAACCAGGGGGCGCCTAGCGACCGACGCCATGGCAACGGGCGCCCTGGCAACGCTGGGCGGGGCCGCGGGTGTTGAAGAGCCCTTCCATCCTATAACCTGGGTACAGAACTATTAAGCCCACCTCGCCCCGGGCACAGGGCTGGGGTTTAGCTCAGTTGGTAGAGTGCTGTTGCGCGTTCCCTGAGGACCCGGGGTTCCATCCCTAGCGCCACAGAAAAACGGGAGAAGCGGCTGGGATTGGATGGGAGACCACCTGGGAATGCTGGCAGCCCACTCCCAAAAAACAATCAGCCATTGAAAGCCCGATGAGTAGCAGAGAAGCACTGACAATAGTACTGGGCATGGCACAGTGTTGGGTAGTATTTCGTCTTGGACATCGACTCCACAGCACCTAACAACTGGCCGGGCGCCCTGTAATCCCAGCGACTGGGGAAGAAGAGGATGGAGGGTCGCAGGCTCATCGCCAGAGGCAGACTATGTAATTTAGCGAGATCCTCAAGATAAAAAGTAAAAAGTGAGCTGGTAATCCCAGCAAGTCGGGAGTTGGAAGTAGGAGAATTCTGAGTTCAAGGCCAGAAGCAAGCCTGAATTGGGCTCTGGGTGCTTCAAAGTATGTGCGAGACCCTGGGTTCAATCCTTAAGTGGGTTGGGGGTGCAGCCCAATGGTAGAGCACGTGCAAAATATATGTGAGCCCCTCCCCCATTCAGCCCCCCAAATACCACAAAATTAAAAAAAAAAGTTAACCCAACTTGGCAGTGGCATCAGAGACTCTTTCCCCTGCCTCCATGAGTTCATTCATTCTGGAAATGTTTGTGCAGGGGCTACTCTGCTCCAAGAAATAAGTCACTCAAACCATAGTGCCATGGGGGAGGATCATCAACATGAGGTCAAAGCCAGCCTGGTCTACACAGCAAGACCCTAAAACAAAACAAAAGCAAAACTGAGAAAGTCCCAAGGTGGGAGGGTCTTGGCATTTTGCAAGAGCAAAAAGTCTAGTGGGGACAGGACTCTGGAGAGGAGGGCAGAGAGGAGATTCGGAGGTGGGTGGAGGCCAACCAAGGACCTTGAATTGGGATTTACTCTAAAAGCAGTGAAAAGGTGTTGGCCTGCCCCAACCTGATCCCATTTCTCTTTTGCAAAGATACTGATGGTTATCTTATAGTGAATGGATTTCTTAGGAGCAACTGAAGGATGCCCCCCCTTGCCATCCGCTGGAATTGAGGCTGTTAAAATTGTCCAGGCAAGAGAAGGTGGGGGCTATGGAGAAAAAAGTGGAAAGAAGCCAGGGTTGGGGTGGGGTGGAGCCCCAGGGGCTGTCAGTTGGAGTGTTAAAGGGAACCTAGAATCCCTCTAGGTCCCTGCGCTGTGAGTACCCAGCTCTTCTCCAGCTTCTTTTTTCTGTCAGTGTTTCTGGAAAAGCCCATGTGTAAGCACTGGATGCTAAAGGCAGAAGGTGGTAAGAGGCCAAAGAAAGAGGCAGACATGGGCGTGGTGGCGCACGCGGCTTGGCTCGGGAGGTGGAGGCAGGAGGATCACAAGTTCGAGACCAGAGGAAGTCTGCATAACTTACAAGACCCTGTCTCAAATAAAGTAAAAAATTGGGCTGAGGGCACAGCTCAGTGGTCCAGCACTTGCAGAGCATGCAGGTGCGAGGCCCTGGGTTCAACCCCCAGTACCGCAAAAAAAGAGGCAGACAAATCTAGGATTATGCAAAGTAAAATTTAGGAGTTTACAGACTGAATTGTGTTCATTTCCAGGAAGGAGGAAGGGGGTTATAGGTTAAGCTAGACAAAGGTGGCCCACGGCCAACTAGAATGTACCTGGGCTTTCTCAAATATATGCCAAGTGCCACTGGCAGGAAATGCTCAGCTGACCATCTTTTTCTAAAATATACTCAGCTGACTACCTTAATAATTTTGTTTTTTATTGTTTGGGATGTGTGCCAGGATTACCTGGCAGGCAAATGGAGGTTATGGCCAAGGCAGCTATGTTGGTGTCAGGCTGGATCTCTACATCGGTTAGCAGGGTATGTCTCAACCTGGACCTTGCCAGACCAGCTGGACACTCAGCTGAAGCTGAGGGGGCCAGGAACAGTTAGGCAGAAGGCACTCTGCCAATGACCTGTTCATTGGCAGAGTGTTCATTGCCTGGGCCAACACGAGGGAAGGCTGGAGGGCTTTAAAGAGAACCGGTGGAAGGACACACAAAGGCACTTTGTCGAAGCTGAGTGAGTGCCCTGGAGGGATGTGCTACAAGCTGACCCCTCCAGTGGACCTGAAGCAGGAGAATCTTGACAAAGCTGATGGCTGCAGAACCAGGAAGAACCACCGTGCAGCTCGGTGCTCTGGAATGTCCACTATAAGGAAGCAGCCCAGAGAGGTGGGGCACCTGGGTGAGCCCTGTGTCCAGGGCTTACAGGACCTTTCCACCAGAGCTGATGGAGTGGGTCACTCCTGACTGCAAAGATTTTATTTCCTGTGAGTTGTGAAAAACCAGAAGTGGCATTCAAAACAGTCTTAGTGACCACCTCTCCAACCCCTCAAATGCCAGTGCCCCCCAAATGGACCTGTTTCTTCTGCCCCATGTCTTCCTTGGGGGGATCCTGTGAGGTCCACACCTCTCCTAACTCACCCAGAAAAGCTCACAGTAATTACCCATTTAACACAAATGTCCTCCTCTGACTTGAGGACTTTAAGAAACCTTCCTCAGGATTAAGCCAGGGAAAGCACTTGAAGCCCCACCCACTGAGGTGCTGGTTCTAGGCAACTTCAGAGCCCACTAGGCAAGGCCAAAGACAGAGGCCCTGGGCAGCCCCTGCCGGTGGTTACGGCGGGGCGGGGCGGGAGGCCAGCCGAGGGGCACTTTGATGCCTCCTCCTTCTCTTCCCACAGCCAGGCCAGGGGGGCGGGCCCAGGTGGCTGTTCCAGACCCCCTGGGGCCCATTTCAGGACGGCCTTGCATACCTCCTTGCCCCTTGCCCCAAGCCTGGTGCTCCTGTGACTGAGCCCCCTAGATCTTGGGCTTGGGGGACAACCAGGAAACTAAAAAGCTCCCAGGGGCGTGGCTTGCTCTGCAGAGACCCAGCTGGGGAAGAGTTGGGGAATTCCATTTAGGTCAGTCTTCCGGTTGCTCACAGCCTCTGTAAGGGCAGAGAAGCTGAGGATTGTCCGCTACACACCAGTCACCACCAAGGGAGGCTTCTGTGATGGCAGGGCCCCGGTATCCGGTGTCAGTGTGTGCAGTGGCTCTGGTACAGACAGAAAGGCTCCAGGTATGACTGCAGAGAGGTCCTGAAGGTCCCCAAGATGGGGGAAAGCAGTGCTCTGCCCAAAGTCAACAAGGTGCCCCTAACCTTTCCTCCAGCAGACATTTGTCTTCTCTGTGCACTGGTCCGACGGCAGCGATACCTTCGTGCGCAGGTGCTGGGGCGAGTTCAAGCAGCTCCAGGTAAGCGACCTTGGAGCCACCCCGATGGGGCGGTCCCGGCTCCCCACGGCCAGCAGCCTCCTGTTATGTGACCAGAGACCTGGGCTAAGGATTTCCCTTTCTGCCCATGCGGGTCCCTCCCCTGGGAGTTTGCTGGACTCTCTCCGAGACTGACACCCCATTTCTCCCTGCCAGAAGATCCTCAAGGAGACCTTTCCGGTGGAGGCAGGCCTGCTTCGGCGATCCGACCGCATACTGCCCAAGCTTTCTGGTCAGCCCTGCCAGGGGCCCCCAGGAGGGACAGAGAAGGTAAAGCCTGGGAGGGCATGGGGTCCCACAGTGTGTCCTTGTACTCGCAGATGGCCCGCTACTGGTGCGCGGAGGGCGCACGGGCCGTGGCCTGGCGCGCCTGCAGCTGCTGGACACCTACGCACAGGAACTGCTGGCGACCACAGAGCGCGTGTTGCACAGCTCGGCACTCACTGGCTTCTTTGAGCCACAACCCCTGGATTTGGAGTCGACACTGCCTCCTGGCAGGTACTCAATGCGCCCTACCCTCCCAGCCTTCAGAGGCACTTGGCAGGGTTAAGGGATGGACTGGGTTCACTTGGACGGCTGAAGGGCCCATTCCCACCTTCCCCACCCACCCACCTCTGCCCGTGCTGGCTGCCCTTTGCAGCCTGGTGATCCTGCCTGCCCCAGCGGAGCCCCTACCCCGCCCAGCAGACAACCTCACCATCCACGCCCTGTGCGCTCAGAGCCTGCGCTGCCTCCAGCCGTTCCACACCCAGGACACGCAGGACAGGCCCTTCCACACTCGGGCTCAGGAGAGCCTGAAGGTGCTGCTGCGACACCCCTCAGGTAGCCCTGAGGACAGGCACCTGGGGACTTGCCTATCTGCTCTGCAAGCTAGCGAGGCCTGGGGATGAGCCCCTTCCTTGCCTCTTACACAGGCTGGTGGTTGGTGGAGAATGAGGACCAGCAAACAGCCTGGTTTCCAGCTCCCTACCTGGAAAAGGTGGCACCAGGCCAGGGCCAGGAAGCAGGCCTGGCTCTGGGGAATGGCGGTATGACCCCAACTCCTGCCTCAGGCCAACAATTACCCATGGACCATGTGTGGCACAATTGGGCCAGAGAGAGCACCCGAGCAAGGAGGGAGATGATGCAGGGGTCCCGGGCATGTGCTCAGTGTCCACAGCTGGCAGGAAGCCCAAGTGGGTTTCAGAGCACTCTTGGGTGCTGAGGTAAGCCCGGAGAAAATTTGTGCCCTGGCTTTTGCAACCTCACAGGGATCCCCAAACACCCATTGCAGGGACCCAGTTCTGTGCTTCCCGAGCTTATGAGGGCAGCCGTGCAGATGAGCTGTCAGTGCCCATGGGGGCTCGAGTGCATGTGCTGGAAACCTCAGACCGGGGCTGGTGGCTGTGCAGGTATGGAGTGGGGCTCCAACAGGCCTAGCACTGGGGGGAAGAGCAGTGGCCTGATCCCTGACCAAGCCCTACCTTGCTCGTAGGTACGGAGGCCAGGAGGGTCTGCTCCCAGCAGTGCTACTGCGGCCAGAAGGGCTAGGCGCACTCCTGAGTAGGCCGAGGCTCCTTGGTGAGGACGACAGGGTGGCTGAGGCCAGGACAGCCCCCCCTGCAGTGCCTACCCGCCCACCACAGAGTGTCATCCACAGCCGCTGTTGCACGTTCACCCGCAGGGCACTGGGGCAGGACCCAGAGCTCCATGCGCCCCCCTGAGGTGTATGTGGCCCTGCAGGGAGGCTGTGCTTGTCCCTGAACCCCAACAAATTCAGAACAGAGGATCCAGACCTGGGGGATGCGAGGCTGCTCCCTGGCTGGGAGGGGCAAGAGGCGGCGACTTCCCATTTCCTGAGTAAAATTTCCTGAGGACATGACCATGTCTCCTCCCTGGGCTGAAGGCAGGGCCAGGGTGGGGCAGGGGTGGCCTGGGAAAGGCTATGGCTGGGGACGTGGGGAGGACTGCCGAAATCCACTCAAGGAACCAGGACGTGAGAGTGCACCTTTATGTCTCGGAGGGCTGAGGGGCCACAGGGAGAGGGGACAACTTCATGTTGTGCCACAGGAAGTCCAAGAAGGTGGCTGCCTGCAGTGTTCGGCTGAGCCGTTGGAAGTGCCGCTCTGGGGGAGAACAGAGGCGGTGAGGGGCCCGTGTGCCCCCGGCTGCCCCCCAGCCTGGGCGTGCCCACGTACCAGTGTAGGGCAGCAGGGCCTCGAGCGCAGCCCGTATGCCCTCATAGGCCAGCAGCTCCTCGGGGGCTTCGTGCCGCAGCAGTACACCCAGCACGGCCTGGGCTGCGTGGCAGTGCCGTGAGTTGGTGTTCCACGTGACGCAGAAGCGCAGCAGGGCTTCTGTGGGCAACAGGGACAGTCATGCCCTGCCCTGCCTACTGGGCTGCCGCCCCCAGCCCTGCCCGCCCAGACCTTTCTGGTCTCGCCGCAGCCGCAGCACAGTGGCTTCTAGCTTCTTGCAGGCCTCGGGGTCCCTCCGGATGGCTGTGGGAGGGAGGGCTGGGCTTGAGAAAGAGGTTCTGGGGTCCCCCAAGCCGTCCCTCTCCTCCACGGCCCGCTCCTGAGGCTGACACTAACCTTGGATAACGGTCAGCACGGTGTGGGGCTGATCCAGGGAGATGGCCAGGCCCAGTGCCCTCAGGTACCGCTTTTCATGGAGCAGGTTGTCCAGTTCTTGCTGCCTGGAGTGGGGGTGGGGGGTCACTGGGGGATGCAGTGAGCCACTGAGCCGTGCCCTCAGCCCTGACTCAGGCGTGTGGGGCTGCTGCTGCAGAGCCGGGCTCACCTGACCACCTGCTCCTCTCGCTTGGCCTGCTCCTTCGCCTGCTCAGCCTCTGTCACATCCTGGGATCAGACTACGGTCAGAGAGGCCCCACAATCCCCTCGCCTCCTCTGAGGCCCCATCCCTGAGTTCCCAACCTTCCAGAGAATGACTCTTGAGTCGCTGCCACCGGTGAGGGCATAGTCATCCAGCCGGCTGCAGTGCAGCCCCCAGACCTTGTCCTCGTGGGCATCCAGCGTCTGTACACACTCGTTGTTCTTGATGGTCCAAAGCTTCACGAGCCCATCGGAGCCACTGGATTTGAGATTGGGAGGGGCTCAATGCGGCGGCTGGCCCTTCACCCCACACCTCCCATCCTGCCCCCAGCCCACTCACCTGGACAGCAGCTGCGTTCCACGGCTCACAAAGGCCACCTTCAGTACAGAGGCATCGTGCCCCTCAAATGTCTGTGGAGGAGGGGAAGAAGCATGTGAGATATGACTAGGTGGGAGGGCTGGGAGCAGGGGACTCTGCTTACCTTTAGACAGCTGAAGTCTTGCAGTGCCCAGAGCTTGATGGTGCCATCAGCCGAGGCGGTGGCCAGTACCTGGTCCATGGGCGAGAATTGAACATTCCAGAGGCCACGTTGGTGGCCTGAGAAAACACCCAGCAGCTGGCACTGTGGCAGGACCCAGAGCTTGGCTGTCCGGTCCTGTGAGCCCGTGGCCAACAGCTTGTCGTTGGGGGAGACAGCCACACTGTTGATGTCCTGGTGATAGGAGCAGATGACAACTCAAGATCTCTATCCCAAGCAAGGGCTCAGCCATACCCCATCCCCAGGGGCCACGCGTGGTCACCTTGTCGTGGCAGCGTTGGGTGGTCTGGGCTTGCAGGAGGATGGGGCCACTGTTTAGGGCTGTGCTCTGGGACAGGAGGTCTTTGGGGAGGGGCCACAGCTTCACAGTGCAGTCCTGGCTGCCCGTCACCAGGAAGGACTCCTTCAGCCTGCAGCCCAATAGGTGGGGGGAGACATCACTGAGGCCCAGGCGGCACCATCGGCCAGCATACCATGGGCCTGGCCTGCTGGGCCATGGTCCAGACCACAGGGACTGTCCTGGGATGCAGACTGGCCTGTGCCACCCACAAATACCTCTGGTCTTCTGCCTGTGCCACCCACACCTGACAACACCGCAACCCTGTGCCTTAAACCCAGGGTTACTTTCTCCACCTGGACTTCACTCAATGTCATTCTATCTGCTCAGAAACCCTTCTCCTTTGTTCCCCTTGCCCCAAAGCCATTCCCAAGGATTCCCCCCATGGCTCCTGGGGCTCCTTGGGCTCCCCTTTGGTTCCACATTCCTTGACTGTGGCCTCTAAGAGTGTGGCCAGAGGCACCTCCTCCCCTCTCCCCTCTCCCGAGCTGGAGCTCCGTTGGCAGGCCTGGGCCTATGCCTCCTCTCACACCCCTGGATCCAGCCTGACCCACTCACTACCTAGAGCAGCAGATGGTGCCAACACTGTGTGTGTGTCCGGAGCCCTGAGCCACACAGGCCACCTGGCCAGACTTATTCATCCTCCAGATGCGGATGCTCTGATCCTAGGGACAAGAGGGTGGAGAAGAGAGGCTGGGCCATGGTCCTACTGCCTTGGCTTCCCCACCCAGGAGGCCTGTGCTGCCCGTATTTCCATACCTCTCACAGGGCCTTACCTTGGCACAGCTGGCAAAGAGCCACCCTTTCTGGAACACATCCAGGGCCAGAACGATGTCTGAGAGGGAGAGAGGGAGCAGTGAGAGCTGGAGCACGGGCAGATGGCTGGATGGGGGCCACCAAATCCCAGGCGAGGCCCAGGGGGTCAGCAGGCCCCACATGCCTGTGTGGCCGTGGAGGATCTGGCAGGCTGATGTCTGTAGTTCAAACACTTTCAGGCTGGGGCTGTTGGAGGCCACAACGATGTGGGTGTCCTTGGGCCCAAGGAAACGGACATCCAGTACCTCCTCGCTGTAGCCAGCAAACTGCAGGATGCAGGAAGGACATGAACCAGGGCCTGTGTGAGTGGCGGCCAGAGCCCAGCCCTGTGCTGGGCACCGGCAGGTGCTCACCTGTTTCCGCAGCTGCAGGGAGTGAACCTCATAGAGCAGCAGGTTGTGGTCGGTGGTGACGCTCAGGAGCAGGCCAGCAGTGCGAGCCAGGGTGCAGTGGGTCAGTTCCCGCCCTGGGCCCGGCAGCTGTGGCTGGGTGTACACACACTTCCCAGAAGCTGCCTCCCACACGCGCAGGACACCTATGCGAAGGCAGGAGTGCTTGGGACTCACAAGCCCACAGGCTGACCCCAGCCCCTGCGGCCCGCCCATGACCAGCCCACACACCTTGGTCACCAGCTGTGAGGAAGTGCAGGCCTGGGTTCATTATACCCAGCGCAGGCGCCAGCTCCTCAGGCAACAGCACAACAGCCTCCACACTCTGGGGATAAGCCAGGTCAAAGGCTGCAGCCAGGCCCTCACCCCTTGCCCGGCCTACTAGCCCTGGCCCGCAGGTGCCCCTACCTCAAACACTGGCACTGTCCTTGTGGCCTGGCAGCTCTGAAGGTCCCAGACAATGCAGATCTTGTCACGGCCAGAGCTGAGGAAAAACAGCTGCCTCAGTTCGTGGGTCTCAGCCTTGGTTCCGGTATCCAAGCCTTCCTTTCCTCCCGCACCCTGTGTGGCCAGCCACTGACCTCAGCATGAAATGACCATCAGCACTAAAAGCTAGTGAGGTGACAGCACTGTAGTGGGCCGTCAGCATGGCCAGGCACGAGTGGTCCTGCAGTGACCACACGCGGATGGCGGTGTCTGTGGCTGAGGAGAAGAGCAGCAGGCGAGTGGGGTCCGGGTGGAAGGCCACCAAACTGTAGGCAGGTGGGGGGATGGCTGAGCTGTGCTGCCTGAAGGTCGTGCCTTTGCCCCCCCCCTCCGGCCCCCCATCCTACTCACTGCACGACTCCAGGCGAGCCCCGAAGGTGGTGTGTCCCATAGTGCTGTACAATGTCCCACACGCGCACAGCCCCATCACAGCCGCCTGCGGGAACGCGTTTGAGGGGAGGGTGTCCAAAGTCCCTGCTCCTGTGTCCTCCAGCCCACCCACCCCACTGGGGCCCTACCTGTGGCTAGCAGTGTGGAGGTGGGGTCAAAGGCCATGGCGGCCACAGGGGCTGTGTGTATGGCCCTCCACAGGCGGGTGATGCTGCCCTCTCTCCAGACCCAGTGAGCCAGCAGCAGAGCCCGGCTGGCTGTCACCAGCACCTGGCGAAGGCGAGCACAGCATTGGGTAAAGCACCCTTGTCTGCTCCCAGTGTGGGAGGGAGGTACCGGAGTTCGCCTCCCACTCAGTCCCTCAAACCTCGTCATCAGGGCTGAGGTCAAAGGCAGTGATGTCCTCTTGGTCCTCCTAAGGAAAGAGCAGGAACACAGAGCACCATGAGAACGGGCCACCCTCCCCACTAGTCCCTCACACCTGGCCACCCTGTCCTTACCTGCTCCAGGCTCTGTAGCAGAGCCCCCGAGGCTACGTCCAGGACATTGACTTTAGTACCACAGACGCAGAAGAGGTACTGGCCAGTGCCATCCAGCTGAGGACAGAGAAGTCTCAGCCAAGGCAACACTCAGCACCCCCTACACAGCCCCTGCCACCCTGCCTGCCCCTGGGGCTGGTACCTGTGCTTTCCCACCCTTGTAGAAAGCCTCGATCTTGCGCTCCACAACATAGCTGGGAAGAGAACAGGGAGTGAGGCCCACAGTGCCCAGCCCTGTGCTGGCTGCCCTCCCAGAGGTGAGCCCAACAAGCCCAGTCCTTTCGGAGTGCCTGGGTGGCAGCAGGGGCCCCAGGGGACAACGAGCAGCTCTGTGGATCATTGTTGCTCTCCCCGCATTACAGAGGGGCTGAGACCCAGAGCTGGGTCCTGCAGCAGTCAAGAGGCGGGCCTGACTCAGGGAAGGCAGCCCAACAACTTAGTCTTCGGACCAAGGGTTTGGGGGGCCCCTGCTCAATTTGGGAGGCCAGGCCTGGGTGACTGGACCCACAGCACCATCCTCCCAGGGTCTTCACTGGTGAGGCCCAGCATGCCCCTGCCCCACCCTGACTCCCTCCTCCACCACCAGCCTCGCCTAATCCCACTCCCCAAGCAGCTGTCACTGCTGTGACCTGACTCACGATGGCTTCTTCCCTCTCTACCCACTGCCTTCACCTTGGTCCACACCACTGCAGTCTCCTCTGGATGGCCACTCTGCCCTCTTCCCTGGGCGCCCTACCTACTCTCTCTCTGCTGCCAGTTACTTTCTGTCACCGCCCTGCTTAAAAGCCTCCCTTTTCCTTACATGCCTGTGACACCTTGTCCAGAAGGGCCTCTGTCCTCTTTTCTTCCTGCTCCTAGCCTACAATGCAGCCCTGTTGCTGCTGACCCCTGTGGCAGATCTTCTATCTTATCTGTGCCCTGTCCGCGGTCTGGCCTGCTCTCTCTTCCCATATTCCCATGCCGGCTAACTCTTGCCAAGATAAAACCAGCTTCTACACTGGGTATGGCGACACACACCTGTGATCCCAGCACTCGAAGGCTGAGGCAAAAGGATTCAGAGTTCAAGGCCAACTCGGGCTACCTAGCAAGATCCTGTCTCAAAGACAGAGGAAAAAACCCCACCCACCCAAACAAACAAAAAACAATGCAGCCTCCCACCTCACCCTCTGCGCCCAGTCAGCCCTCCAACAAAGGCGCTGTCAGCACTCAGGCTTTTTTTTTTACTAATGCTTGTCACAACCAAGTCACTCAGGGAGTGATGGAAACGGTTTATCCCATGAGACCGGGCACCACGGCTGGGGTGGTTCCCCTTCCCACCTGGGCACTAAGCACCAGCTGCTCAGACGGGACTCTGGGCGCACGTGAAGCAATGTGGACCCCTCCGCCGCCCCAGGCCGCCTGTCACAGACAGTTTTGCGTCGCCCGCCACCATCCAGACCCAGCCCCGGCTTGTGCTGAGCTCGCTCCTTCCCCCTCCCCTGGGGTTTCTCGTCCCCATCCACTCGTCTAAAGCCGGCTCCTGTCCAAGCGCCCGGCGGGTGCTGCGCCTTGCTGGCCGGATTCCGACCGCTCTCCCCGCAGCAGTAGGTGCCGACTACCCGCCTTCTATCGCCGCTGCCTCGCCCAGGACCCCGAGCGCCAGATTCCTCCCCAGACCCAAAAGGGCGCCCGGTCCACGCGCGCCGCGGGCGCCTCCATGCTTCCGGCAGCTAGCCCACTTCCTCCCCAGCAGCCCCGGGCTCACTTGGCTTTGAAGCGGCCCACGCCGGTCACGGGCTCAGCCATGCCACACCGCCGTACCCGGCAGCGGTCGCTGCAGCCGCGTGAGGAAGATCAGCGAGCTCCTCCGCAGTCTCGGCGCGCAGAGATGACGTCACCTAGAAACAGTGAAGCCGTCCGCTCTCCGCGCTGGCGCCATCTTTGTTGTGGGCAGTGGCTATTGCGTGGGGAAGTGGAAGCTGGTCTGCCAATGCCACCATATTGCTGGTCTCCAACTCGCGGTCCTCCTGCTTCAGCCTCCCGTGTGCTGGGGTCACAGGAGTGCGCCACCATGACCGACTTGCTGTCGGTTATTTATTTATGGGGGGACTTGGGGGCTGTACCCAGGGCCTAACTTGTCCTTTACAAGTGCTACCACTGGTCTGCAAACCCAGCCCATGTTTTATTTTTTATCTTGAGACTGAGTCTCTCACTGAGTCACACAGGCTGCCTTTGGTTTAGAACTTGCAATCTTCATGCCTCTGCCTCCTGAGCTGCTAAGATTACAGGCCTGCACCACTGTGCCTCGCCTTAATGGAAGTTTTAAAAGGCATTTGGAAGCGTTTGCTTCTGCCCCTTAGCATCCTGAGGCTCATGGGCAGCCCTGGCAGGTGCAGTCAGTGCATATACAGAGCCAGATGAGGCCATGAACCCACCCCGCAGTTGGGGTCATAGTCTCCTGTGATAAATATTGGAGATGAATGAATAAATTGGATAATTACAGAGTCATTTAAATGTTTATTGAGCACCTTTTACTATAGGCACTTGGAAGACACCAAGGAAAAACAATAGAATCCCTGCTCTGTGTAGCTAACTTGCCAGTGGGTGGAAGGTGAGGGCAGGCCGAGGAGGCAGGAATAATCACATTATTTAAACAACTGGTGCTGTGGAAATGCAGATTAGCAAGGGATGGTTAAGGGCAAAAGATGCATCTTTAAATGGGGTAGTGAAGGCTTTACTGAAAGGCAACACTTGAGCAACTGAAGTTGTAAAGCAGGGAGCCTGTGGTTTTCTGTAGATTATCCTTTGGGGTGAGGGACAGCCACTGGCCCCCATGGGCAGAGGTCAGAGTTGCTGCAGAGAAGACTCTAAGGGCTGGAAGGTGAGAGAGTACATGTTCCTTGTGAGCCATTGCCAGGAGTTGGCTTTTACTCTGCGTTCAGAGTTTTGAGCCTTTTGTGCTACCAGATATAAAACAGATTGGCAGAAAGTAAGTGGAAGAAGAGCGACTGAGTGGAAATAAAAAAACAAGTCAATGGACATTGAGGGAAGAGTGTGCTAGGAGGGGCACTAGCTGTGCCAAGACCCAGGGGAAAGAATATAACATCCCAGGGGAGAAATATCCAGGGGAGAAAGGCCACAGTGTCCTTCAGTGATGTGAAGGGAGTAGTGTCTGGGAGTCGGCAGGGGCAGCAAATGTGACAGGGCAGGACACCAGCAGACACAGAGGCGGTGCTGCGGGCCAGGCCGGGGCTCCATATTTATTTACCCCTCTATTCACAGGACACCTTCTCCCTGGGCCCCCCACACCTCACCCTCAATGCAACCCCCTGGGGTGGCCTCAGCAGCCTCCGGAGCGGTGCCCTGGAGCCGGGCTTCGTCCTCCTGCAGAAGGTGGCTGAGCTGGGCCACCTGCCGGCGGATGAGGTTAGTGTTGCGGTGCACCCTGCGCACGCGCCGAAGCACGCTCAGCAGCAGGGGCCGGCTGCGCTCCTGGCGCTCGCTCCAGGCTTCACGCAGTTCTTGGTAGCAGTTGTGTTGCGCACGCTCGGCTGGGCCCAGGGTAGCCCCGCAGCCCAGGGGGCACCGCTGCTTGTCACCTTGCTGACAGTGTTGGCGATGCTCCGCTAGGGCCCTACGGGGAACCTGCGCGTTGCAGCCTTCGTTGGGGCAGGCCATCAGCTCGAATGGGCAGGAGTCCTGGTGCCCCTTGCGGTGGGCCAGGGGGCATGTCACCAAGCAGCCAGCCTCGGCATTCTTGCACTGGGGGTGCGAGAGAACTCTGTGTGAGCCAAACTAGATCAGGCATTGCCAGCTGGGTGCCCCTGCGGAATCCTACATCTATGACATTCCACTGATGAAGCAGTTAACTGGGAGCCTCCCAAGCATTTTGGACACCAATGAAAACAGCTGGGCAAATGCTTGGAGGTGGAATGAACTCAGATATTCCAGAAGAGGGCCTAGTCTGTAGAACAGGAAGGGACATGGCTGGCTTGATCAGCTGAGTGGTGTGGGTTTTGCTACCCCCTTTACCCACTACTAGGGATTGAACCCAGGGGCCCTGCATTTGCTAGGCAAGTGCTGTACCACTAAGCTACATCCTCAGCCCCCAGGCTTTTTTTTTTTTTTTTTTTTTTTAGCCTTAGTTTCCCCATCTGTAAAATTAGGAGGCTGCAGAGCAAATGTCAGCACACCAGAAACCTCATACTCTAAAAATCATCTATAATCCCCATTTTACAACTGAAGCTCTTGGCTTTTGGAAAGGTTAAATAACTTGCCTAAAGTCACGAGTCAAACTCAGCCAGGTCTACTGGGTTGCACTTGGTTCTCTTTGGGGGTGGGATTTTCCTTTTCCCTGTCTCCTGGCTCTGCCCTCCCCCAGGGGTGTTTAGGGTGGTGGGAGTGGAAGGTCTGAGCTACCTTGACTTCTAAGCGGCCAATGGTCTTCCGGAGTTTATTCACGTGGACCATTTTTTTCCTTTTCACCTCTTTCCTGCAGCATGGACAGGTGTTTTGTCTGGGAAGAGGCACAAGTTGGGGTGAGTGCTGGGGATAGGAAGAGGGCAGGCATGGCTGCCAGGTCAAGCCTTCATGGGGTGACCCAGGGGGTCCCTTCTGTCCAGCTGGAGGAGGTATGAGGAAGGTACTTTAGAGAGCTTTTGCCTCTGAGGCTGGGGCTGGTAACTGCAGACACCACAGGGTGAGGGGATCCATGCACTTTAGCATCCCAGGAGATTTTGCAGCTGAGTCTCACAGCCACTGGGATCAAGTATTTGGCAGACTTTTCCTGTTCTGGGCTCCCAGCCTCACCTCTGCCCTCCCAGCCCCTGGGGTACCCAGTGGCACCTGGCCAGCCACCGGAGGATGCATTTTTTGCAGAAAATATGGCTGCATGGCAACCTCACTGGCTTCTTCAGAACCCCGTGGCAGACAGAGCACAGGAAGTTGGAGTCAGGAGGGCTGGCAAAGAGGTTGAGATCATACCCGCCACTCTGCAAAGGCAAGGCCAGCTATCAGGGCCTGGCTGGCATCAGGCCCCAACTCCACTCACCCAGCAAGACATCCCAACAATCATTGGGTGGGGAGATAGGCCCCAGGAAGAGGGCCTGGGTCAGCACCCACTTTGAGAGGGAGGCTGTGGGGGGGTCAAGAGCCCCCCTAGACTGCCAATCCCTAGCAGGAGAAGCTGGGATGGCTCCAAGTTGAACCCAGCTAGAGCCTTCTGAAAGGTTTCCTCATCCTTGGACCATAGCCACCGTCCATCCATTCTCAGTGAGGAACGAACAGCTGATCAAGTGTCTGGAGGTGGTGGAACCCTCAGGGCTGGAGGCAAGAGGGCTGAGACTCACCATGGTCTGTGTCTGGACGGCAGCTCCACTGACACCCTGGGCATGGGAGTCTCCATTTCACAGCAGGTGTGGGCCGACATCACAGTGGCATTGTCCAGCTCAGGCCAATCACAGCTCTGGTGCAGAGACCCTGCAGCCACCTAGTCCTTGCTGCTTTCTCTGAAGGTGAGCAGTAGAATAGCCTCCACTCAGGTCAGGTTTATGGGCTCTCCTCTCCGCACTTTGGCTGAGAACCCACCAGAACTGGGCAGGGAACCAAGTGTCCAGCAGCTTTTACCCAAGGTCCACAGGATCACAGCAATTGTTGATTCTTTAGTGTTACTCAGGTGGTCAGATCGCCAAGAGTTCGGGGGATGTAGACCTTGACCCATCAGTTCTCACTCAACATCCCATGCAACCTGCAGTCCCACAGCAGGTCTAGCCTGTGGGAAGGCCCCCCACTGCCAGAGGCTCTCACCAGAGACCTGAGAAAGGGTCTGGGGAAATCTGCACCACCGCTGGGTACCTCTCCCTTCAGGTTCAGCATGACTGGGATAAGTGCACCACCAAAGCTCAGGAAGCCAATTTTTTTTTTTTTTGGGGGGGGGGACAGTACTTGGAAGGTTGAATGGAGTGCCCTTCCCCCACCTTTTGTGGTACTGGGAAGTTGAAGCCTGGACGTTATGAATACTTTTAAAGTCCTGTACCACTCAGCTGCACCGCCAGATCCCCTCTTTAGTTTTTTGTCCCGAGACACTGTCTCACTAAGTCACACAAGGCTCCCTCTGGCCTCTGCCTTCTGAGTTGCTGGGCTTTCAAACAGGGCACAGGGCGGCAGTCATACAATAGAAGAACCCAACCCTGTCCCAAACGCGGAGATGACCACTTCAACTTCGGAGGTGTGAATTCTACTTGCCTATTCTTGCTAGCAGTTTGCTGGCCTTACCTGGGTCACCTTAGTCCAGAATACTTTACCCGAACGTGTGGAAATTATATCTGGGGTACAGATACACAAACCAGGGTTCCTAACCTATGTCTGACACTTTGACATCATGGAGCAACGTCGCAAGCCCTACTTCGTAGTGACCAGAATTGGGCTGGCCTGGGAATTGAGGACTCCAGGGCTCGCCCTTCCACAGCGGGGACAAATGCGCTTTCCAGGCAGACAAGAGGAGCAGGGCTCCAAGAACATACACACGCAGCGAATTAAACAGTTTTATTTGGGAAGCAGGGACTACCGGGCCTCACGACTCCCGCAATCTTAGCGGCGTCGGCCTCCGGGTCCTGGCGACCTGCAGAAAGAAGACAGGGTTAGGAATCCGAGGCCAGGACCAGACCAGGCGGGCGGCCGCAGCGGGGCTGTCGGGGCCTGGGTTTCACCGTCTCACACCGGGGCGGCGAGCGGTGAGCTGAGGCCCCTGGAGGCTCTGGGCGCCAAATCTCACCCAAGGCCATGGCCAAAGCCAGGGGCGATTTTCTATGAACGCCGGTCTCCCTCGGCTAATGGAGGATGCAGCGGGCGGCCCAGCCCGCATAACCTACCTGAAAACGGAAGGCGCGGCGCACCCGAAGCCACTTAAAAACCAGACAGGTGGCAGCTCGGAAATTTATACCCGCACCCGGCGGTGCAGATTCTAGCTTCGGCACAGGCAATCGCGCATGCGCACGCAGAGTGCGGAGGGGGCGGGGCAAGGCGGAGCCAATCAAAGCCGCCTGCAGATGCTCAGCGCAGGGTAGCTGGAAATCTCGCGACGTTTGGCTGACTATAAAAGCTTCTTCCCGGGCGCCCTCATTCTTCTTCTCCGGGAAAACACGTGAGTTCTAGGCTCTTTGGCGGCGGCGAGCAGCCCGGGCGGCGGGAATCCGCGGACATCGGGCAGGGTTCTCGGGCGGAAGACCCCGCCTGCGTGCCCCGCCGTGCCGCGGAGGCCAGGGCACCGCTGACTGGCTGCTTTCTGTCGCTTTTTACAGCAAATGGCGGATGACGCCGGTGCAGCGGCAGGGCCCGGAGGCCCCGGGGGCCCAAGCATGGGAGGCCGCGGCGGCTTCCGCGGAGGTTTCGGCAGTGGGCTCCGCGGCCGTGGTCGCGGTCGGGGCCGAGGCCGAGGCCGCGGTCGCGGGGCTCGTGGAGGCAAGGCCGAAGACAAGGAGGTACGTCCGGGCCGCGGCGGCGGGGCGGGGCGGGCCCAGGGCAGCGCCGCGGAGGCGGCCCTAGTGACAGGTTCCTCTCCCCGCAGTGGATTCCCGTCACCAAGCTGGGTCGCCTGGTCAAGGACATGAAGATCAAGTCTCTGGAGGAGATTTACCTTTTCTCCTTGCCTATCAAGGTAGGCGGCGGCCCCCCCAGTCTTTGGGAGCATCGTTGGGGCCGAGTCGGAGGGTTGGAATCTGTTTGGCACCGAAGGGCAGATCCCGGTTTCCTTTGAGAGGCTGTGCGGTCGAGAGTGTGTGGCTGCCTGCTTTCTCGTCGGTTATTGCGTGGGGGCATGGGTGAGCATGGGACTCCACTTGGAAAGAAATGGTTGCTTCTACTCAATATTAGGAATCCTGGTGAGGGTTGACTGAGATTCCTGAGTGGCGTTTAAGAGTTTTTTTGTAACGTTCTTCACATATATCATTTGTTGCAGGAGTCTGAGATTATTGACTTCTTCCTGGGAGCATCCCTAAAAGATGAGGTCTTGAAGATCATGCCCGTGCAAAAGCAGACACGTGCTGGCCAGCGGACCAGGTTTAAGGTATTGTACATCCCGTGCAAGGTCTGGGCTGTTTGTACCAAGGGCTTAGGTGAGACTCTCCCACTCTGCATAGTTACACTAGGTTTTACCCGTGTGACTTTCGTACCGGGAGAGAGAGAAAAGGACGCCTCAGGACCTTGGATTGGCCTCACGGTGGCCTCTCTTCCCTGGAGGAGCACGACAGGCCCTGGCTGGTGTGTGCGTGTGCAGGACAGCACTGCCAGCCACCTCACAAAAGCTTTTTCACAGGCATTTGTCGCCATTGGGGACTACAATGGTCACGTCGGTCTGGGTGTTAAGTGCTCCAAGGAGGTAGCCACTGCTATCCGAGGGGCCATCATCTTAGCCAAGCTCTCTATTGTCCCTGTGCGGAGAGGTTACTGGGGGAATAAGATCGGCAAGCCCCACACTGTCCCATGCAAGGTAGGCTGAGTGGTGGAGGGTGGTGGGCCTGTGGGGCAGCCCCCTCTTCTCTGGCCCTGGTCTCCTCAACACACTCCTGCTTTTCCCAGGTGACAGGCCGCTGTGGGTCTGTGCTGGTGCGCCTCATCCCTGCCCCTAGAGGCACTGGCATTGTGTCAGCTCCTGTGCCCAAGAAGCTGCTGATGATGGCTGGCATTGATGACTGCTACACCTCAGCCAGGGGCTGCACTGCCACCCTGGGCAACTTTGGTAAGTGGCTCACACTAGGGTTGGCCACAGCCTCTCTCAGCTCCGCTGGATCACACGGGGTAGTGTGTGCTTGGCGTATTTTCAGGGAGAGAGAGGAAAGCCCTCCTAATGCACGGCAGACCTGCCCCAAAGTGGCCTCTCTGTTCCTAGGAGTGCAACAGCAGCTTCTGGCCTGGGGTAGGGCAGGATTTGCCCCAAGTCAGGCCACCAACTTTCTGATTGTTTTTCAGCCAAGGCCACCTTTGATGCCATCTCTAAGACCTATAGCTACCTGACTCCTGATCTTTGGAAAGAGACTGTGTTCACCAAGTCTCCTTATCAGGTATGGTTGATGCAGCCAGCAGGGTTGAGCTGCTCTTGGCTTAGACAAGGCTGAGCTTTCCTTGGCCTTGTCTAAGTCAGCCTCAAGGGTAACGGTAGTGGTGTGTTAACTACAAAGACATGTTTGTGTTTTTAGGAATTCACTGACCATCTGGTAAAAACCCACACCAGAGTCTCTGTGCAGAGGACCCAGGCACCAGCTGTGGCTACAACATAAGGCTTTTATACAAAAAAATAAAATCAATCAAGTCTCGTAGTGGTTGTGTTTTGTTTGTCTCTAACACATCTAGGGGTGACTTGAATCTGGAAGGGATTCATAAATAAGAACACTCTATACACAGGCAAGGCCTGCAGCAATACCCCTGTGGCATCCGATCCTGTCAGATCTCGGAAAGCTAAGCAGGGTCGGGCCTGGTTAGTACCTGGATGGGAGACCGCCTGGGAACACCAGAAGCTGTAGGCTTGGGAGAAGGACCTGGCAACCCCCTTCCAAAAATCAATCTGCCATTGAAAACCCTATGAACAGCAGAGAAGCACTGACAATAGTGTTTCCCCTGTTGCATAGGGTCGCTATGAGTCGGATACCGACTTGAGGGCACCTAACGATAACAACATACACAGGCAAAATGGCATCACTTTATTTTGGTGATGCAGGGAGAACCACTTACACTGGAGGGGTGCTGAGTTATCCCAGCCGCTTTAGGTGGCAGCAGCCTCCTTGGCAGCCTTTCTCTCTGCCAGCATCCTCTGCTTCTGCTTCGCCAAGCATTTCCTGGCAGAATAATGAGCCCCGAGGTCCTGATCTGGGGAAAAGATGAGGGGAATCATGGTCACTTCTGCCATGAGGAAGATTGTAAAAGGAAGGAAAAAAGGCAAGGCATATGGTTCTCTACCCTTCCCCATCCCCCTGTGGTCTACCAGATGGACCATATTGTGGGCTTTGGGGAGTGAAGCTTTTTGTGTGTGGGACTCGGGGTTGAGTCCAGGGCCTCCTGCTTGCATGCTTTGCAAGTGCTGGACAACTGAGCTGCAACCTCAGCCCATTTTTTTACTTTTTGAGACAAGGTCTCGCTAAATTAAGCAGACTGCCTCTGGCCTGGAACTTTGAGATCTCTTGCCTCCACCTCCCTAGTCGCTGGGATTACAGGCGTGCACCACCGTGCCTGGCTGGGCAATGAAGCTTCTAAGAGACATTTGGTTCACTTAGACTTGAAAGCCGTGTTGACAAGGTCAACAGTTGTGTGATACTGGACAGGCAGTAAGCAGGGGATTGGGAAGCCAGGGCTGGGTTCACTCACAGCGGTCCTGATACGCCTTGGCAACCTTGGCAAACTGCTCCAGTTCCTTGGCACAATTTTGTTTGTAGCTTTCTCCTTCCCTTTGCTGACAGGCCCTAAGCCTCTCCTGGATGATGTTGACTATTTCTTGGTCAACCTTGCTAAAAGAGAAAGGAACAACACTTGGTCTCCAAGAGAGCAGAGAGTGAAAGAAAAGCAGCCTGCCCCACCCCCCAGCAGCACACTGGTTGGACAGGGTCATCCCATGGTACCCCAGGTGGGCCAGTGGGATGTGCTGTGCAGGTGTGAGCATTCCTCACTTGCTCACTTACTAGTCCCTCAACCACTGCTGTTCAGCTTCAAACATGCACAAGACGTCCTTTTCCTTGCACTCCGTGATGTCTGGCACCCGGCGGAACTCCCGGTGGTAGTAGTAATACCTGTTCTTGGCATGTTGCCGCTCTATAAATTCTGCAAAAAAGACACCAGATGCATCCATCAGTTTGGATAAGTTTTTTTTTTATCATGGGAAGTGATTTCCTAAGTCTTCCACCAAACTTTTACAGAAACTGGAAGGTGGACTTTAAGAGGCATGGGCCAGCAGTCCATCCTTAGAAGGTCTGGGCTGTAAGTGGTGGTGTCCACCACCCTTCAGCTGCACTTTCTCACTTTTTGCCCCCAACAACCCTACAGTGCAGGTCCTCATTCATAGAGGGGACTGAATCTCAGAAGCAATTGGAGAGTTGCAGGACTCAGACCCAGCTCAGGCCATCTGTCCCATAGCACAGGGATCCCACTATGTAGGTAAGGAGGCCCCAACAGGAAGCCACCAGCAGAATGCAGCTCCCATCCCTTCTGGGCCTTAAGTTCCCACTAGTAAAGAAAGAGGGAGCTCAGTCCACTGCTTTATTGTATGGGGCCCATGGAGGTCTGGTTTGCAGATTTCCTGTTCCCTAACCAGAGAACGCTGGGATTTAGTTCAGTTGGTAGAGCACCGCTCTACAGTCTCAGAGGTCCCAGGTTCAATTTCCAGCACCACAAAAATGGGAGAAGGACATTGCAATCCACTCCCAAGGCAATCCTGAAACAATCAGTCGTGGAAACCCTATGAGGGTCACTATGATTCAGAATTGACTCAATGGCACCTAAGGACAACCACCAGAGAACTATCCATAAGCCAGGGACAGTAGTGCATGCCTGTAGTCCCAGCTACTAGGGTGGCTGAGACAGATTTGCTTGAACCCAGGAGTTCATGGCCAGCTTAGGCCACATAGATGGTATTTTAACAAAAACCACCAGTAGCCAGTAATCCCAGCACAGGGAAGGGGGAGCAAAGAAAAAGCAAAAACCCACCAGAGCATGTTATGCATGTTATGTTTTGTTGCTGAATGAATGAGCTGCTTAATGCAATGGGGTGAAGTGCCTGGCATTTAGGAATGAAGATGGAGCATGCTTTCGCTGCTGCCTACAAGGCTGGCAAACAGGGCCAAAAAGCTGCATGGAGCCGCCTTTGGGACTAGAGATGGGAATTTGGGTATCTCGACCATCATTATGCAATGTGGGAATCGGTAGCCACGCTGTGAACAGGGAGACAGGTAGAAAAGAATCTGTTTCTTCAAACTTTTTTGGGGGGGGCTCTTGTGGGGGAGTGTTAAACCCAGGCCCTCACACACACTTTGCAAGCGCTGTACCACTGGGCTGCACCCCCAGGCCATTTTTTGTTTTTTATCTTTAGGCAGTCTTGCTGCTAAATTACACAGGGGGTCTCTGTTCTTGAAGCTGCGATCCTCCTGTCTCCGCGTCCCGAATCGCTGGGATTACATGTGTGTGCTACCTCGCCCGGAACAATCTGTTCATTTTCAATACCAGCTTGGCGACCACCTACTTTGCACACTTAACAAAACGCCTTGCAAGGGGCCTAGGGTCACAACTCCTACCATTTGAGAGAGGTTGAGGGCAGAGAGCAGCCAGAGATCCCTGTGCAGGAAGCAGAGAGCACCCCGGAGAATGCTGAGTCCCAGGAAGCAGCAGGAGCGCCCGGAGGTGCAGCGGGGGAGAGGAAAGGTCCCTGGAGATGGCCCGGGTGCAGTGGGGAAAGCAAACGATGTGACAGAACTCGGGGGATCTGGGTGGGAAGCCGCGTAGGCTAGGCCTGGGGTACAGCAGGGAGACCAGAAGAGGCGGAGCTCCGGGGCCTCGGAGCGGCAGGGGTGGCCCTGGAGAGTGAGGCCCGGCTGCAGCGGGGAGATCAAGGGCGCCTGGGGCTCTTGGGTCTCCAGGCTGGGGTGAGCGGCGTGCAGCAGGGGCGAGCCTGGGCGGGGGTGACGGGACGCGGGAGCCGCGGGCGCGGGGGAATCCCAGGCCTGTACCTCTAATGAGGGTCACGGGCCTGTCCACCAGGACGTCGAAAGCCATCGCCAAGTACGTGATGGGGTTGGGCAGCGAGGTCTGTGGCGAGGGCGCCGGCGTGCGGAGCGGGGGCTCGGGGTACACCTCCTTGTCCCAGGAGTCTGGCATGGCTGCGGCAGGGTATGCGGCTGGCCTCGGCCTCGATCCACAACCCGGAGCGGCTTGCCCTACAGAGGACGCAGGGACGGCTGCGCCTGCGCTGAGGGCCGGCTGCTGAGCCTGCGCAGGAGGGCGGCCGCAGGGCACCACGGGATTGTGGCTTGCCGCGCGCGCCCCCGCGTGGCACCTGTTAGCATTGCACTCGCGTAATGTTTGCCTGCTCTTCTTAGACACTGTTTCTTTGCTATCCATAGGGTTTTCAATGGCCAGTTGTTTCGGGAGTGGTTCGCAGGTGCCTACTCCCTAGTCTGTTTTAGTGTGGAAGCTCACAGAATCGGGAAGTGTTTTGATCTGCTGTACATAGGGTCGCTCTGAGTCGGACTCGACTCGACAGTACCTAACAACAACAACTACAACAACCTGGACACTGAGCAACATCAGAAAATGTTCCCCCCCTCCCCTCCAAGCCGGGCGCGGTGGCGCACACCTGTAATCCCAGCGGCTGGGGAGGCGGAGGCAGGAGGATCGCAAGTTCAAGACCAGAGGCAGTCTGTGTAATTTAGCGAGACCCTGTCTCAGAAAATAATAAAACCTACAAAATGGGCTTGGGGTGCAGCTCAGTGGTCCAGGCCCTGGGTTCAACCCCTAGTACCGCAAAAAAAAAAAAAAAAAAAAAAAGAAAAAAAAAGAAAGAAAGAAAAAAAGAAAATGTTTCCCCTTAGCTGGCAGTGTGGTGCACGCTGTCATCCCAGCACTCGGGAGCCTGAGGCAGGAGGACTGCTGCAAGGTTAAAGGCCCTATCTCAAAAAAACAGGCACTGTGCTAAATGCAGCAGGGAGAGAAATGATCAGAGCCTGGAGCTTAGTCGGGGAATAACACGAAATAGCGAACACCCTCCTCCTCCAAGGAGGAGCTTGTGCAGCACTTACACCTTCCTCTGGGATCCCAGAGCCTCTTCTGACTGGCTGATGCCAGGGAGCCCCCAGTGGGAGAGGCAGGGTTTGTCCCCATCCTCTCCCAAGGCAGCGCTGGCCTGTTTCTAATGGTTACATTCTGGCCCTGAGCTCTCTGTGTCTCCCAGGCTGTGCTGGCCACCATCTGTAATGTCCAGGGAGGGTGCCAGTCACCTCCTGCCCAGAGGTGGGGGCTAGGAACACAGAGCCATCAGTGCTAGGGACCTACAGAATCTAGCATCACAGAAATGTTAGATCTTTAAATTATGAACTCTCAGAAATACAGACTGTTGGACTAAAGAATCTTAAACATTTTGGCAGCTTAGAATCTTAGTATCTAGCAATGCCATTTCCACATTCCCTTGTTAGGTGCCATCAAGTTGGATCCGACTCTTAGTGACCCTGTGTACAACAGGATGAAACACTACCTAATCCTGTGCCGTGCACGCGAACATTTTATGTTTGAGTTCAATGTTGGAGCCACTGTGTTTCTTCTTATTTTGAGTCATGCCACATCAGCAAAAGGAGGTCCCAGGAGCTTGACTCCATTCCTGTCCCTTAGTGATAGCTTAAGCCTAGAGAACTCTATTATTGTACAGCTATAGAACTGTATTACCATAGATTCTTGGGACTGAAAAATAAGATAGCTGGGTGAAGTGGTGCATGCCTGTATTTCCAGCTACACAGGAGGCTGAGGTGGCAGGATCACTTGAGTCCAGGATTTCAAGAGCAGCCTAGGCAATATAAAACCTTATCTCAACAAAACAAAACAAAATATAAACAGAAACGGAAAAGAAAGAAAAGAAAAGAAAAGGAAAAGAAGAGATTTCAAACCTCCTTTTTTCATTTCGAACTTAAATTCAAAATTAAAATTCAACACTGGGGCCTAATGGCACACACCTGTGTAACTCCAGCACCCAGGAGGGTGAGGCAGGAGGACCGGGAGTTCAAGTTAGCCTGTGATACATAGTGAGACCCTATCTCAACCTCTACTTCCTCCAAAAAACCTAGAAAAAAAATTAATGCAGCCTTGGTGTGGTGGCACATGCCTGTGATTGTCACTTGGGAAGCTGAGGCAGGAGAATTGCAAGTTGGAGGCCAGCATGGGCTACATAGCAAGACCTTGTCTCAAAGAACAACAAAATTCAACTCCTACAGGTATTTAGATGCTCGTCAGTCTCAGGCTATGAGTCGATAGTCTCGCCTCGGTGGTGCACAGATCAGCCTGCCCACCCCTCCACCCATCTGTGCAGCTCAGGTCCGCAGCCCTCGGAGCAGGAATCCCCTCTGCTTCATTCTCAGCAAACCAGACTCCAGCTCTGCTCTTGGCTACTGTCTGGGTAAAGCTCCCAGCTGATGCCTCAGTCCTGTGCTGAGAGGGAAGACACTCCATCTCAGGACCATGCAGGAGGGGCTGCCAGCCCTGGCTCCAGGTGTCTCCACCCCAAGCCGAGGCCCCAGCTGGCTTGCTTCTGGCACCGGATACTTTGCTGGCCCCAGGGGCTGACAGAGCTCCCCTGCCAGGGGCTAAATCTGGGATCTGGCTGCTGAGTCCTGGCCCTGCCACTCGACCTCTGGTGCCCGCGGGGGAGGCCCCTTCCTGACCTGCAGGGATCGGCGTCATGGTCAGTGGGCTGGGGCTGGACCCCAAACAAATGGGCATTCCCTGGGGAAGGAGTAGATGGATGTCATTAGCTGCCCTCAGGGATGGGGAGTTTGTGGACGCAGCCTGAGGCAAGGGCTGGGCTGCTGGGCCTAGAAGGGGCAAGAGCTTGCGGGGTGGCAGTCGCCACCTGCCCCAGGCACTCTCTGCCTCCACGTCAGGATCCTCCAGGGTCCAGAAAAGGGAGCCTCTGTAGCAGGGAGCCTCTGGTGTGGAGGCCCTGGCCCTAAATCTCCAGCCTTAGGACCACCTGGGTCTCTGCCTGGGTCTCTAGCCCCCTTATTCTGGGTCTGGGCTCTAGGAGGGTCCTGCTGCCAGTGGGGGCAGATGCCAGCTCTGAGCTCTCTCCCTCCCACCCCAGTCCCACCGGAAGTTCTCTGCCCCTCGGCACGGACACCTGGGCTTCTTGCCCCACAAGAGGAGCCGCAGGCATCGGGGCAAGGTGAAGTCGTGGCCGAGGGATGACCCCAGCCAGCCTGTGCACCTCACAGCCTTCCTGGGCTACAAGGCGGGCATGACCCACACCCTGCGTGAGGTGCACCGCCCTGGACTTAGTGAGTGGCTGCACTGTGCAGGGGAGGTGGGGGGCAGGGAGGGAAGGTGGAGGGGGAGGTGGGAGGTGTGCAGCAGGAGAGGGGCAGAACCAGCCAGAGGTGGCTCTTGGGCTTAGAAGGGGCCACGTTCGAGAAAGGATGAGGGGAGTCACAGGACAGGGATAGAATCAGCACTGATCCTTAGCAAGCACTGACCACAGGCAACACCTTGGCGGGTCCTGTCATTGCCCCTTGTTTACAAATGAGGAAATCGAGGCACAGAGAAGCTAAGAAACTGGGCCAGCCAGTTAGTTTATGGAGGAACTGAGACTGGGAGGCAGTGCCCCAGCCCTCCCTTCAAATGCCCTGCCATGATGCCTGCCCCGTGGCCCCTGCAGACCACTTCATTCGCTGGTTCTTCATTCACACAATAGGTAGTCAGCTTGATTTTCATTTTGTTTTAAGATAGCTGTACAGTCACATGTAGTTGTGAGAAATAACCAGGATTCTGACAGGGACACAATCCACTCCCTTTTATGCTGTTTTCCCCAGTTCTGTGTGTCCTGGGGTATGTATGTGTGTGTGCGTGTGGGTGTGTGAGCTTGTGCACTTTTGCCACCGTTTCATTCTCCCGCCTCTATTTGGATGCAGTGCATCCTCTCTCTGGAGGCTCAAGTTCACGCCTTTCCTGCCCCTTCCCAGCCTCCCTGCAACACTCATCTGTTCTCCATCCTCTTTATATACTTACTTCCTTTCTTTTTTATTGTGGTAGGGTAGGCATGACATAAAATTTACTACCTCAATCCTTTGCAACTGTTCTGTGGCACGAAGTACTAACACACACACACACACACACACACACACACACACACACACACACCCCACATAGTTTCCTTGGGTCTCTTTCCTTCTTTGCTTCTTTTCCTCCTTCTTTCCTGCCAACTTCCTTCCCTCCTTTCTTTGTTTTTTAAAACCTCGTGTTTCATCTTGCTTCATGGCAGTGGTATCTGTACAATCATGTTTCTTTTCTGGGTCTTGCTAGAACTTACAAAACTCCATTTATAGTTACTGAAAGCAAAGAGCTCAGTTCCCAGCCAGGTAGCTGCCCCACCTGGGGTCCCAGGCTCCTAGTCCCCCACCAGCACTACCAGAGGCCAGCTATTCTTCTTCTGTCCTCCCCATGAGTCTTGGGAGGTTCCCTTCATGGCTCCATCCCTGGATCCCATCCAGAAATTTCCAAGCGGGAGGAGGTGGAGGCTGTGACAATCGTGGAGACACCGCCCCTGGTGGTGGTGGGTGTGGTGGGCTATGTGCGCACCCCTCGAGGCCTGAAGAGCTTCAAGACCATCTTTGCAGAGCACCTTAGCGATGAGTGCCGCCGCCGCTTCTACAAGGACTGGTGAGGACTGGGCCCCAGCCCTGTGCTGCGGTGATGGGAATGGGTGGGTGGGTGGAGAGGTGTCAACAGCATGTGGAAGGTAGGAAAGTGGGGGTGTGGACGTTTTCACTTCAGCAAGAGGTGAGTAACTATTAAAAGGCTGGAGAGGAAATTGAGACCAAGGACAAAGCAGCTCATTCTGTTTTTTTTGTTGTTTTTGGCACTGTGGGTTGAACCCAGGGCCTTGGGCATGCTTTGCAAGCACTCTACCACTGAGCTGCACCCTCAGCCCTTTTTTTTTTTTTTTTTTTTTTTTTTACTTTTTTTATTTTGAGACAAGGTCTCATTAAATTCCACAGGCTGCCCCTGGCCTTGAACTTGTGATCTTCCTGCCTCTGCCTCCCATTTTGCTGGGATTGCAGGCATGCACCATTGAGCCCAACGGAAGCAGATTCTGATCCTCAGGGTTAATCACAGGGCTACTTTGATGGAATTTCAGAGTTGACTCTGAGTTTCCTAGGCAGCCAAAGTAAAAACAGAAGCAACCTACCAAGAAGCTCTTGTACATAGAAAGAACGGTATTCTCAGGCCTCAATTTTTCCCTTGCACCAAGTCCTGGGGAACCTTACAGATTCTCCCCAACAAATAGGCACAGCACAGCCCCACCCTGTGTGGGAGGAGATGAATATGGATTCCAGAGTCAGCACAGACTGTGTGGCCCAGAGCAAGGCAACTGACTTCTCAATCCCTCTGCTGTAGAGTGGGCCTGGGAACAGTCTTGGGGGGGGAGGTGGGCTGCCACAAGGCCTGGATTCCCCAGAAGCTGTAGAGTGGTCAGTGCAGGTCAAAGGATGCCAACATGCTAGCTGCCCTGCTGTCCTGTTTCTACCATGAATTTACCCCTCACCTAAGGGCTTCACCCCTGTGAGCATTGGGCTCTTCATTTCTAGAATGGGGATGGTAATTTCTGCCTTCCCGGGTTCTGGCAAGAGATAGAGAGATGTCTGCCCAGCAGACTGTAGAAGTGGGAGCAGAGCGCAGCAGTGTGCAGGTGGGGAGGTCTCCAGGTGCCTGCACCGCAGGGAGAAAGGGAGGAGGCCTGCTTCACAGGGAGGAAACTGAGGCCCAGAGAGGAGGCGCAGTATCTGATCAAAGGTGGCAACTGGAGCCAGCTCAGGGCCTCAGGGGTGGTCCAGGGGAGGCCCCTGCTTAGTGGGCTGCAGGTGGGGTGGGGGCAGATCGGCTCAGGGAGCCACGCCAGCTGGGGCCGCTGAGTGTGTCCTGCATGTGGCTCAGGCACAAGAGCAAGAAGAAAGCCTTCACCAAAGCCTGCAAGAGGTGGCGGGATGCCGACGGCAAGAAGCAGCTCCAGAAGGACTTCGCTGCCATGAAGAAGTACTGCAAAGTCATTCGGGTCATTGTCCACACCCAGGTCAGCCTCCCTCTGCCCCTGCCACCCGGACCTCTCCCTTTGCTTCCAGCTTTTAGGAGGCCTGACAAATGTCAGCTAAAAATATCACAAGCCTCGAGCACAAGCCCAAGGGCTGGCTGGCCATGGTGCTGGCCACCACCAGGGATGAGACATTGAGTGCCAATGCCTGCCAAGGGCTGTAGTGGCCAACTAAGGCCCTGGGAAGCACGGATCTCCTGTCAAATGTTCTGCATGGAGGCCTGCCACAACTGAGGTCCCGCTTGATGGAGGGCTGATGGGTAACCAGCACCTTCTGGCTTGTTCTGGAACAGTCCTGAGCATCTTGTCTTCAGAGAAGGTTCTCTAGGCCCCTGAGCAGCACCTCCACCCCAGCTTTCTGGAGCCCCCAACACCCCTGAGCACACTCCTCTGTTAACTTTCACATTTGCAGCTCATGGACAAGCAGCTCCTTGGTTAACATCCATCTCCCTTGATAGACTTGAGTTCTATGGGGGCAGAGGCCATGGGGGCAGGGGCTACCCCTGTCTTGTTCTCTGTTGGGTCCCAGAGCCCACCACCAAGAGCCCGGTATATGGTATGTGCTCCATAGATAATTGCTGAGTCCTGTGCTGTGATGTAAGTGGTCTGTTTCCACCAGTGCATCCCACAGCCTGTGCCTCACACAGCATCAGCTGCAGCCCTGCTGGCTGATCATGTCACACTTGCACTTAGAAGAAAGCTGGAGCTCTTCCCCCAGACTGCCGGGCCCTGCCCACTTCCTTGGCCCCACCATCTGCCCACATTGGTCTCCTTTGTGCCCCACCAACTCTCCAAAACCTACCCTGCCACAATACCTTTTCACATGCTCTTCCCTCTGTCCAAAATGCTCTCAGATCTCTGTATAATGGCACCTGCCTGTTACTGGTGTCACCTTGTCAGAGAGGCCCTCCCTGACACTCTATCCAATGTGCCCCCATAGTCCATCAGAGCACTTGGCCCTCTCCAAGAGTTTACTTGGTGTCTGTCTGACTCATACCTGGATGGGAGCTCTCTGAGATGTGGGATCCTGTCTGCCTCATTCTGCACTGTAACCACAGTGCCTACCACTGTGCATGGCACTCAGCTGAAGCCCAGGAACATCTGTGAAAGGATGTGTGTCTGGGTGCCGTGGCGCTCACTTGTAATCTCAGCGACTTAGGAGGCTGAGGCCGGAGGATCTTGAGTTCAAGGCCAGAGGCAGCCTGTGTAACTTACCGAGACCCTGTCTCAAGATAAAAAGTAAAAAATGGGCTGGGGGTGCAGCTCAGTGGTGGAGCACTTGCCTAGCATGCAGGATGCTCTGGACCAACCCCTTAGGACAGAAAAGAAAGAAAGAAAGAAAGAAAGAAAGAAAGAAAGAAAGAAAGAAAGGGAGGGAGGCGGGGAGGGAGAGATGTGTGTGCAAAAGACTTCTGGTCACTCTCTGGTCACACCACCTGCAGGTGTGTGGGGGATGTGACCTTCTGGGAAATGACCACACTGCCATGTCCTGCAGATGAAGCTGCTGCCCTTCCGGCAGAAGAAGGCCCACATCATGGAGATCCAGCTGAATGGAGGAACGGTGGCTGAGAAGGTGGCCTGGGCCCAGGCCCGGCTGGAGAAGCAGGTGCCCGTGCACAGTGTTTTCAGTCAGAGCGAGGTCATTGATGTCATTGCTGTCACCAAAGGCCGGGGTGTCAAAGGTAGGGCCTGGCAGGGATGTTGGCTCCAGGGAACTCTTCCTGCTGAGGGCCAGACTGGTCTCTCAGCCACCAGCCCCTCCCACCCACAGGGGTCACCAGCCGCTGGCATACCAAGAAGCTGCCCAGGAAGACCCACAAGGGGCTGCGCAAAGTGGCCTGCATCGGCGCCTGGCACCCTGCCCGTGTGGGCTGCTCCATCGCTCGGGCTGGGCAGAAGGGGTACCACCACCGTACGGAGCTCAACAAGAAGGTGTGGCCACAGCCTTGCCTGGGTGGGGGGACCCAAAATGCCCCTGCTAGCACCTGAGTCCCAGCACATGTGCTGATGCATGTGGACATGGTGCTGGCCCCCAAGCTGACCTCTGGCCCCCACTCTTCCCTCTTCTCCTGGCAGATCTACCGCATTGGCCAGGGGGTGCACGTGGAGGACGGAAAAGTGGTCAAGAACAATGCATCCACCAGCTATGATGTGACCGACAAGTCCATCACACCGCTGGTGAGGGTGGGAGGCCAGGCTGGTGAAGGGGGCCTGGCATGTGGCAGGGGAAAGCCTGAGCCCTAGAGGGGTATTGACCTGCTCCAAGAGATGGTTATGTGCTCACCACAAAGCGGCAGGATCCTGCCTCTCCCAGGCTGACTGGGCACAAGTCCCTCCAGGTGGGCAGCTACCTGGTGGCTCCAATCCCTGCTGTCTTCTGTACCCTCCAAGCCTGCTCTGAGGAGCTCACACTGGCTGCTGTCATGGGGACACAGGGTATAGTAGCTCCCATGACGTCCCCAGGGGCAGCTGCCACAGAAGTGACCCTAAACTTTTGATCTTTGGTCTCCTCTCAGAAAAATTATTGTTACCCAACACTGTGCCAGGCACATGATCTTTTTATGTTTGAGCCCAGTATTGCAGAAACTATGTTTCTTCTCATTTTGAGTCAGCAAAAAGAGGTCCCAGGGCCTTTACTCTGTTCTCATCATTAGGGTTGACTCTACTTTGAGGAGGTAGCTATTCCCCAGTTGTTTCTTGAATGCCTTCCAGCCTGCCAGCTTCATTTTCAGCACTTTATTTGACAGTGCTCCTCTGCTATTCATATGGTTTTTAATGGCTAATTGATTTGGGTGTAGGCTGCCCGTTCCTTCTCCCTAGTCTGTCTTAGTCTGGAAGCTCAGCTGAAACCTGTCCACCATGGGCCGTCCTGCTAGTATCTGAAATACCAGTGGCATAGCTTTCAGCATCACAGCAACATGCAAGCCCCCACAACATGACAAACTGAGAGATACATGGGAGCCCACAAACATGGTGGTTATTAAATGAGATAATGCAGGAAAAGGACTTAGCACCTGGCTCAGATACTGTCCTGATTAGTGATTGTGTGTGAGATACCAGCCCCACACCTCCTGGGCTCAGGGATCCTTCCTTCCAACCCAGCATACATGGAGAATTCTCCTGGAGCTCCCCACTGTCCTCTCTGACCTGTCTCCCCCACAGGGTGGCTTTCCCTACTATGGAGAAGTCAACAACGACTTTGTCATGCTGAAAGGTTGCATTGCCGGTACCAAGAAGCGAGTGATTACACTGAGGAAGGTCAGTGCAGCATGGTGGGCTGCGGAGTGGCCCCCCATGCCTTCCTGGCCAGCCTGTCCTGTCCTTCAGCCTGCTCTGAGGTGGGGTGGGAGGTAGGAGCAGAAAGGAAGGGGTCTGGCAGGAGTTGGGCGAGCAAGACCTTCCTGGTGTGAATGGGGGGGGTGGGTGACAGAAGGTGTTGGGGACCGTCCAGGCTTAATGCTTCCTCTCTCATGGATCCCAGTCCCTCCTGGTGCACCACAGCCGCAGAGCTCTGGAGAATATAGAGCTCAAGTTCATTGACACCACCTCCAAGTTCGGCCATGGTCGGTTCCAGACTGCACAAGAGAAGAGGGCGTTCATGGTGAGATAATCTCCTCCGGTTCGCTGGGGCTCAACCTCCACAACTACTTGGTCTGGAGTAGGGAAGCTGGAGTAGATGGAGCTGGCAGGGTGGCCCCTTGTACTCATCCACCGGGTGGGACTTTTTAGAGCCCATAGGGCTGGCCCTGGCACTGGCCAGGGCTGGTATTCCTGGACAGACTTTTTTTTTTTTTTTTTTTGAGACAGGGTCTATGTAGCACAGGCTGCCCTGGAACTCACTATGTACTCTGGGCTGGCCTCGATCCTCCTGCCTTAGCCTCCTACAGACTGCACCACCACACCCGGCTTCCTGGACAGACTCTAATGCTCCTCCTACCCTTTCTAGGGCCCCCAGAAGAAGCATCTAGAGAAGGAAAAGCCAGAGACCTCGGGAGATTTATAGGCTCCATGGGATGGAGTGCCCTGTGGCCAGCACCTGGCTGCCCTCCCCTCCTGTCTAATAAAACGGCTGAGGCAACTTTTCTCGGTGTCTCAGAGGGTTCAGGGGAACGAAGAGGCAGACGGCCGGCAGCCTGGGGCGTAGCGCTGGGGGCAGCACGAGACGACGCGGTTCCGGGGATGCGCCGCCACCCGACTTCCAAGCCAGGCCCCCAGGAGTCACCACTACCCTACTGCCGCGCAGCACAGACCACAGGCCCTTGAGTCGGGGCGGGGCTTCGGGCAGATGGACGGAGCTCGGGGGCCAGGGGCGTGGCCTCGGGAAGAAGCTGTGGAGAGGTCGGCGGGGCTATTGATGGGCGGAGCCTGCTTGGAAGGCGCGATCCAGTTGCTTCTTGAAAAGGGGCGGGACTTCCTGGAGGTGGAAGCCGGCAGCGGGCCGCGGGGGAGAATTGGTCTTTGGAGGCGGGGCTTAGGGCGTGCCCTGGGAAAGAGCGGCCGTGAAGGGGCGAGGCCTCCGATAGGAGGATGTAGGGGCAACCCACGCGCCCCTGCGTGATTGGTTCTCTGCAGGGGCGGGGCTTAGGGCGGATCGGCCAGTGATTGGCTCTCGGGAGGGGTCGGGAGGGTTGAAGTCTCCAGTCCGCAGCCTAGGTTGGGTCCGGCGGCGTCATGGCGTTCTGCAGCTTCTTCGGGAACGAGGTTTTCCAGAACCACTTTGAACCAGGTCCAGCCTGCCGCATCCTGCCGGGAGGGCCATGTGGGGGGGGGGCGTAAATTAGGAGGGGCGTCGCCGCCTTCTGGGTAGTGATGGAGCCCAGAGACCTGGAATGGGGGGAGAAAGCGTGGCGGCCAGGGAGGAGCAGAGGAGGGGGAAGTCCGGGGGGCTCGGGGAAGGAGGACCTGAGTAGGAGGACATTAGAGGGGAGAGGTCTCTGTCCTCAAGGAGGACACGCTTCGAATATGAACCTGGTCCTTTCCGGGGGAACCTGTGGGGCCAGGTACTTGGGGTGGTGAGGCGGGTGGGGCGTCGGGGTCAGGGTTGGGACATCGCAGGGGAGCGATGGGACACATCTGGTTCAGGGGCAGCGCCAGGTGTTAACTCCAGCTGTTCTCCCCTCTGAGATCTCCAGGGGAATAAGCAGCACTGAATGTTGTGTTGCGATCCTATGTGCCAGGCACAGGTACCTTTCTGCCTGGCATGGCCTCAAGCATAGGTAATCAGCAGTGGCTCCTGCTACTGGCCCTACAGTCTGGATATGGTGGTTTGGGACAGGGTCAGTCCTCAGCCGTAGCCCCAGGCTGTGAGAGTTGCTGGTGAGTTCCTTTCTAGCTGGTTACTCCTGATAATGGACTAATTTGGTAAAAACACATCCACAGTCAAGACTAGGGCATTGGCTTCCCTGGAACGAGGTCTATTGGGCGTCTGTCCTCTAGGGGGCGGGGTGATGATGTCAGGCATCTATGGGGCCAGCTGTGACACTGGACCACCAGGGCAAAGTCTGTCCCTGAGCGCCTGGGCTGCCCTACTCCACTCCCATAGCAGCTCTCTGGTCTCTTTGCTTCCTTTTTGTAAAGGCTGAGCAGTTCACAGATTCCGCAGGAGGAGGTCCCTGGGTGATGGGTGGGTACCCATGGAGGTTCCTGTTTTTAGTCTTTTAAACAGTTATGAAATTCAGTTTTGTAACCTTCCTTGCCCCCTCCACCCCACAGTGATTTTGGGAACAGGTTGAAGTCTGTCTTCTTAGCCCTTGTCTTCCTGGACTCCCTGTCTAGCGTGGAGGTCTGCTTCCTGGGACCATTCTCTACCTGCCCAGAGAGCAGGCTGGTGCCACCTCTCAGCTCAAGGCTTTGATGGGTAGCAGAGATGGGCACTTGAGGAGGGAGGGGGCCAGGTAGTCACACTGGTCACGTTGGGGTCCCCACTGTGGTGGTATGTAGGGTGCTGCATCTTCTCCCTGGATGTCTGCAGCACTAAGCCTCCACTTTCTCATCTGTGAAATGGAAATGTTAAAGATTCCATGTCACAGAGCCACTGAGAGGAAACGAGTGTGAGGGTGACTGGTTGCGGGCACAACCACGAGGGCTGAGCTCAGGGCTGTCTCCCCAAAGCCACATGAGAAGGCACATGGGGAGGGTGTCTCCCCCCTCCCCAATGGGGCAGTGGTGTCCTCTTCTGGACCCAAAGACTGGGGAGCTGGCCCCAGACCGGCTAGAGCTGATGTCTCTGCTTCCGCTGTGCCCTGCACCAGGTGTGTACGTGTGTGCCAAGTGCGGCTATGAGCTGTTCTCCAGTCACTCAAAGTATGCACATTCATCCCCATGGCCGGCATTCACCAAGACCATCCACGCTGACAGTGTGGCCAAGCGCCCGGAGCACAATCGACCCGAAGCCCTAAAGGTGGGTGGCAGTGGCCAGGGCCCGGGACTGGCTGTGGAGGGCCACACAGCTACGCACACCTTCCTTCCTCTGCTCCTCGCCAACTCTCAGGCCTTCAAGGCTTCTGTTCCAGGCCCCCACCCTCAGCTGGGGAGCCTCTGCTCCAGACTGTGGGAGAACCTGGCACCTGGGGGGATGTGGGCAGCAGGACAGCTTTCCTGCATAGGCTCCAGGATGAAGGTGGACTTTGCATGGCTGCCATTATCTTGGGAAATGGGCAGGTGGGGGAAACGCCACCTGCCAGCAGCAGGAAAAGCAGTCACTGTGGCTGCTGTGTGACTCAGAAGCTCATGTGGCTGTGCTGTGTCTCCCTAGGTGTCCTGTGGCAAGTGTGGGAATGGACTGGGCCACGAGTTCCTGAACGATGGCCCCAAGCGAGGGCAGTCCCGATTCTGAATATTTAGCAGCTCCCTGAAGTTCATCCCTAAAGGTGAGACACTTCTGCAGCTGGGGATCAGCCTGCTATACACTGAGGAGGCCTAGGGTGAGGGGCGCATGTTTGTGCTTCCCCACTTGACATGGCAAAATATTTGGAGCACCAAATCATGCCCAGGACCTGCCAAGGTCACCCCAAAGTGTGGCTACAGGGCAGGGACAAAGAGCAAATGTCTTGCCTTCTCTGCCTGCCTGATTGACCTGTCCAGAGAGAGGGGTACCAGGGGGTCTGTGGCAAAAGGTTTTCTCTGGAGGCCTGGCTTTCCCTGTGGCTCCAGTCATTGGTAGGGGTGGGTGGAGGCGGAGGATCTGGGTCACGTGGCCACATGTCCTCCTGGCTGCAATCCCGTGCATGATTCAATTCTCAGCCTCCGCACCTCACCCCTCCTCTGCGTGATGGCTGTAGTAGCAGAGCCTCCTTCCCAGGACCGCTGAGGACAAAAGGATGTGATGCTGTGTCCCCGGGGCCAGCACATCGTCATGGCTCAGTAAACCTGCTCCCTCTTGTCCATGTTCTTGGCCCCAGTCCCTGGTGTTTGGGAAGCCGTTTGTCATTTGTATGTGCTCCGTCAGCCTGGCCTCCTCGGCCTGCTGCCCTCCTAATCACAGCTGTCATGCCGTGTCGCGGCCTATGGACTCGGCTGTCCCTAGCTTCATGGCTCTTCCTGGGCTGTCCCTGGCCCAGGGCCAGTCCCTTCCTTCCAGTTTCAGGCTCTGTGAAATGGGGCTATGGACAGCAAGCGCCACTGTCGTCACATGGGGTCTGGAGGGGCCTGGGGCATGATGAGCCTCCTCTGAGGTTTCTGTCCTCATTGTCCTCCTGTGCGGGGGGATAAAGGTGTCTGGGTTCTCCTGTGCATCTCAGGAGCGGACGGGGCAGACTCCTTCCAGCCAGGCCTCTGTGCCTCCTGGCTCACTTGGTTTCTGAAGCCTGTCTCAGTGGTGACTGATTTTCTCTCCTCTCCCTCCTTTCTTTCAGACAAAGAACCTTCGGCCTCCCAAGGGCACTAGGTGGGCAGTCTATACCCACCCCAATGGACATGCAGCGTTGCTACTCTGGCTGTCCCTCCTTGGCCTTGGAGCCCTGGACCATTCAGACAGGGAGGTGGTGGTGGCGGAAACGTCAGGAAGATGGCCAAGGCCCCAGTGTGAACAGTGACTTCTTGGTCGGAACTTATTTGGGTAGTCTACACTTCTTGGCCAGAATGGCCTGGGGATGGGGCGGGGTCCGAGGATGGGCCCTGGTCCCCACCCACACATGTGTGTGTCTCCCTGAGGCTGTGCTATGAGATCCAAACCCCGCCAGCTGCTCCAGCCCTGGTCATCACATGATCTGCTCTGGTGAAACCCTTATAGGCCAGCCAGGGTGGGGATGACCTGTGACCTCGCAGGGAGCAGGCTGGTGCAAGACGGCCCCTTGGACCCTCACTTCCTAGCACGCAACCTGAATCCTGTTTCACAACCTGAGGCGCTGCTTGCCTCACTCTGCCTTGGGAGAACACTGTTGTTTAATCTTCTGGCCAGCGCAGCTGGGGCCTTGGGGTCCCTCCCTCCAGTCACACCCACAGAGATGTCCCTTCCTAAGACACGGCCACTGTGCCTTACTCTGTGTGCTCAGCAGCTCTTGCCAGCTGGGAGGGCGGATGACGGCACAGGCCACCTGCCATCTGAGTCCCTTCTGGAGGAACCAGGTGTAAATCAATAAACACAAGATCCAGGCGTGCTGCCTTTTTTCCTCCCGACTTCAGCGCTGGAGATCCAGCCCAGGGCCTTGTGCCTGTCAGGCAAGTCCCCTGCTACCGCTGCCCTAGCAGTGTCAGGGCTGCAGGATGTTGAGTGTCAGCCCTTTGGAGTTTTCCATTTGTCCTGAAAATTTTTTTTTGTCCTGGTTCTGGGCTTGGTGCTGGGTGTGCAGTGGTGAGCGAGATGGAGTCCAAGGTTAGACAGGGTCCTGCCATTGAGGTCTCATGGTATAGCTGGGGAGACAGTTGTGAGTTACTGTCAGGTGACAAGAAGGGCAGAAGGCAGCTACTGTGGGGTAATGGCATAGAGTGTGGTGGGGTGCCAGTGGTCAGGAAGGAGGGCTCTGAGCACAGTAGTGACAGGAGAGAGAATCAAGGACAGGAGCATCCCAGCGTGGGGCACATCCTTGCAAAGGCCCTGAGACCTCAGCAAAAATGGCCTGCCGCCAGCCTGACGGGTGAGGTACAGAGTGGCCCATGAGGACACGTGCCACACCCCAATAAGCTGCTTGATTTTTTTTTTCCAATTTATATTGATGAAAGTCCAGGGAATGTGTGCAGGAATGGATATAGAGGGCGTGAGGTGGTGGGGAAAGGAACAAGGTTGGATGAGGCTGAATTTATTGAGATGGGCCCACTAATAGAGATTCTGGATTGATTCTGACAGACCTGGGTGCAGTGGCACATGCCTGTAAGCCCAGAGACTCGGGAGGTGGAGGCACAAGGAATGCAAGTTCGAGGCCAGAGGCAGCCTGAGCCACTTAGTGAGACCTTATCTCAAGATCAAAAATTGTTTAAAAAGGGGGCTGAGGGTGCAAGTCAGTGGAGGAGTACCAGGAAAGTATGTGCAAGGCCCTGGGTTAAAAAAAAAAAGGAATCTGGCAGTTTGGTTGGTTGGTGGTTGGCTGAAACATGGTCCAAAAGGCAGGTTATGAGAAATGGAAACAAGGTTGAATTGTCAGACCTGCCTTGGTTTACTCTAGAGGACAGGAGTAAAGCCTAAGAGATTGGAATGTTGGAGTGGATTTGTCATCTAAGATCTGCTGGTCCATCCTGGGAGGACAGACCTTGCACTGTGGTGGTGAGAAGCTTGTACCGGAACCCCAGTGATCTTGAAGAGCTTTGTGGTCACTCTTCTCTCATGTGTGGGTCACAAGTTGCAGAGGGAATGATAGCCACTGAATTGAGGAAACTAAGTACAATGTGAGTCACTGGACCCTGGGGTGGCAGGGGCCAGGTGGCAGTACTGTTTCCAGAAACAGGGTAGACACAGTTCCTGCAGTGGACAGCAGAATCTGTACAGTAGTCACCCTTGCCGGACTCTTGACCTATGGCCTTGACAAATGAGCTGTTTTTAGGTGCTGTAGAGTCAGGTCCAACTCATAGCAACCCCATGTACAACAGATTGTAACACTCCTCAACACTGTGCCATGCACATGATCTTTTTTATGTTTAAGCCTATTGTTGTAGACACTGTCAATCCATCTAGTTGAGAGTCTTCCTTTTTTTGTTGACCTGCCACTCTTCCAAACATGATGTCCTTCTCTAGGGATTGGTCCCTCCTGACAACATGTCCAAAATATGTAAGATGCAGTCTAGCCATCCTTGCTTCCAAGGAGCACTCTGGTTGCACTTCTAGGACAGATCTGTTGGTTCTTTTGGCAGTCCATGGTATATTCATTATTTGTCTCCAGCACTATAATTCAAAAGCATCAATTTTTCTTCCATTTCCCTTACTCAATGTCTAGCTTTCGCAAGCATATGACGCAACTGAAAATACCATGACCTGAGTCAGATGCACCTTCGTCTTTGATGTGATATTTTTACTTCTCAACACTTTAAAGAGGTCTTCTGCAACAAATTTCCACAACGCAATGCATCTTTTGATTTCTTGACTGCTGCTTCCATGGGTGTTGATTGTAGAACCAACTAAAGCAAAATCTTAGACAACCTCTCTTTTCTCCATTTATCATGAAGTTGCTTACAGATTCAATTGTAAGGATTTTTGTTTTCTTGATTGAGGCACAATCCATACTGAAGGCTGTGTTCGTTGATCTTCATCAGTAAATTCTTCAACTCCTCTTCAGTTTCAGCAAGCAAAGTTGTGTCATCTGTATAATGCAAGTTGTTAATGAGTCTTCCTCCAATCCTGAGGCCACATTCTTCTTCATAAAGTCCAGCTTCTCAGGTTATTTGCTTAGCATATAGATTGAAGAGGTATGGTAAAAGGATATAGCTCTGATGCACACCTTTGTTGACTTTACACCAAGCAGTGTTTCCTTGTTCTGTTCAGATGACTGCCTCCTGGTCCAGGTACAGATTCCTCATGAGTACAATTAAGTGCTCTGGTATTCCCATTCTTTACAATGTTATTCATAATTTATTGTGATTCCCCACAGTCAAATGCCTTTGCATAGTCAATGAAACAGACATCTCTGCTTTTGACTAATATCCATCTGACATCAGTAATGATGTCCCTGGTTCCACACCCTTTTCTGAATCAGGTTTGATTTTCTGGCAGTTCTCAGTATAGTTGCTTTTGAGTGATCATTAGCAAAATTTTACTAGTGTGAGATAATAATGATACTGTTCAATAGTTTCTGCATTCTGTCGGATCCCCTAGGCACAAATATGGATCTCTTCCAGTCAGTTGGCCAGGTAGCTGTTTTCCAAATCTCTTGGCGTTAACATGTGAGCACCTCCAGTGCTGCATCTGTTTGTTGAAACATCTCCAAAGTAGCCCATGGTGTTGCTAAAAGTGAAACAGGCAGTCCCCTGGAGCCTGACCTGAGCTGACCAAGCAGAAAGGTCTAGGTCCAGGGAACAGAAGTCTAACATGAATCATAAAACAATCTGCCTCTCAATCAGTCCCTGATTTGGGCTAGTTTAGAACCACTTTTTTTTTCCCCTAGTATTGGGGAGTTGAACTCAGGACCTCACCCATGCTTTGTAAGTGCTCTACCACTGAACTGCACCCCAGCCCATTTCTAGTTTTTTACTTTGTGTCAGAGTCTTGCTAAATTACACAGGCTGTCTTTGGCCTTGAACTTGGGATCCTCCTGCCTCTGCCTCCCAAGTTGCTGGGATTATGTGCCTCACTGCACCTGGCTTAGAGATCCACAACCTTTTACCAGAGGACCGTTCATGGGGGAAAAGGAAGTAATCAGACCCTTTGGGGACCACAGGATGCTGGCTCTGAACTGACACACCTTCCAGGTGGCCCAAGTGTCATTGCTAGAGTAGAGGCTTATGGAGATTGAGTGATCAGTGGAGTGAGGTCTGTCACAGTGGGCCATCTGTGGTTATTTCCCCAGTGCCTGAGTGTGTAATTGGAATAGACATAGCAGAGGGGACCTGGCAACGTGGGGAGGGGGTGGAGCCTGTAGGCACAAGCACCCAGGTGGAGGAGGGACAGATCAGATGGCACACTTGTTCTGCTTATTTACCTCTGGGAGAATGGACTCTGTTCCCCAAGGTCTCCCCACACTCCAGGCCGGGGGTCCCTGCTGTGATGCCCATGCAATGCAGCCAGCTCAGGCCTGCTGCCCACACCCGCCACTGCTATCTTCTGTTCCTCGCCCCATGTGAGACACCGGTGCTAGGAAGGCTTCAGCCACCTTTTGTTCAGAGCCCATGGGCAGCAGCATGACAAAGGTGGCTCTGTTGGGGGTGAGGAGGGAGCCGGCTGAGTAGTCATCAGGAATCTCTGGGCCCCAGGGCTGGCAGGGAGCTTGGACTTTGCTCAATTCGCTTCTCCCAGCCCCTCACACCCAACTCTGCATCCTGTCCTGGATAGTGGACTTGGGTCTAAGCAGATAGGTTCCTCCTGCACACGGGGCCAGTGTGTCCAGGCCATGCTGCTCACACTAGGGCTGGGGGCTGTGTGGGCACAGAACCTCCTTGTGTACAGGAATATCAAGGTGAGATGGGGGGTTGCCTATACCCCAGGTGCTGCACATACATTTGAACATCCATGTTAAGGGGGTGGGAGGAAGATGGGAGTGGGGTGATCGGACTGGGCACAGCAATGTCCTCAGAGGGAAGAGAGACTACAGCAAGCCCCAGGACCCAGAGGCCTCTCCCACCAGAAGCCTGTGGCTGGATAGTAGTGGCAATGTCTGTCTTCCCTGTGGCTGGAGGAAGGGGATGGCATTTCCAGCTCCAGTGTCTTGTATGGAACATGAGTCACCCCACACCAGCCCCCTCCTGCTAGGTTACATCACTAGGCCTGCCACCCTGTTCCTCCTGGAGGAGCAAAGGGCATTCAGGGCACAATGCCCCACTCTCCCTGCCCTGCGTCCTTCCTTGCCAGGTGGAGCCCTTCACACAGCCCTGGCATACCCAGAGCTAGATGTGTGAGTCACAGCCACCATAGCCAGCAGGTCTGGACCCAGCACGCCCGTAGCCCAGGTGGGATGGTTGGAGGAAGAAGAGAAAGGAGAGGCTGGGTCTGGAGCCCACTGGTGTCCAGCGGGGGCCCAGGCAGCTCAGAGACGCATCAGCACACCTTTGCAGAAAGAGTGAACTGACAATGCTTCGGGCTTCCCGCCCCTCTGGCTTTCTCTTCCCTGAGTGACAAGTGCCCCGGAGAACCTCGACCCTGGTGGGATGTCCCAGGGGTCAGCAGGTCCCAGGAATCTCCTAAGCATGGAGTGACCGCCTCCGGAGGAACACGAAAGGCCATTGCCAAGGCAGACTGGGCCATCATGACCCGCACCCGGCATTTGCAGCAGGCCCAGCAAGATGACCAGCTCCCAAGCCCCACCCGGAGACCAGGCTCAGGCCAGGGAGGACCAGCAGAGGGCGCGCTCGCTCCGCTAGGCCCGGGAGCCGGGCAGGATGCAATTCCTCCAGAAGCCGTCGGGGGCGCTGCGGCTAGGGTTCCAACAACCCAGCAGGGGCGCTGTGACCAGCGGCTCCGCTTCCAGGAGCGCCGCGTGGTCAGTGCGCACCTGCCCTCGCCCCTCTGCCACGATCGCGCAACAAGCCAGTACCAGGAACACAGGCCGAGGCCTTCCGACGTTCTAGGAAGCGGGGACCGCTGGCGGGGACCCATCTGCTGGGCTTTATGACATGACCTGTGCAGGGTGAAGAGTCAGGATCCAATGCTCCTTCCTGCATCCGCGGGAATGGGTCAGCTAGGGGAAGGATCAAGCAATGAGAACCTCAGGTGTGGTGCCCTGGACCCAGCCACGCCCCAGCGCCCTCACGAGGGTACCTACCTGAGTGGGACCCGCTGGCACTCCCCACCCGCATGGCCCTTCCATGACCCCAGGTTGGGCTCTGCTGTCACCCTGGCCTGCCCCAGGCTCAGGCCCTGAGGTTGCACCTTGTAGGACTCCATCCTCTGCCGGCCTCTGTCCCCTACAGCCCAGCAGATTCCTAGACGGCCTCCCCAGCCTGTCCTCTGCAAAATAATGGACCAGGGAACTCTTCTGTGTTTCTACATGATGGGGGAGGGAGGCCTGACCACCCCCAGGCTTGACTGCCCGTCCCCAAATGGGGCTTACCACAGCCACCTTGCTTACCACCCATACCCTGTCCCAGCCCTCCACCTGCACCCACAGTCAGACCACAGTCTGTTCTGGAAGCAGCTCCTACAGTTTCTTGTCCTTCCCCAGCTCCTACCTGTGTGTTAGAATCCTTCCAGGGGCTCTGCCTCAGTGGCTCTCTCCTTCCCCCCACCCCATGGCAGGGGTGCCAGCTGGGTCTCCTATACACCCGGGCACATGCCGGGTCCCTGATATTCTCTTGCAAGTCTCACCCAGCTGTGTCACAGAGCTCCTCAAAGCCATTGACCACAGCACCCTCTTCGAATTCTCTTTCCCAAGCACTGTCCCAGAGGCCCCTGCAGATGAGAGCAGAGGTAAACGTCCTCCGAGCTGGGCTGCGTGCTCTCCACTCCTGCTGGGCCACAGGACATGAACCCTGTGTCTACTCGAGTGTGCTTACGGGCTGTGGATGCAGGGACGCAGGGACCCAGGACCACCTCCACCCTCCCCTGAAGGAGCTTTCTCATTCCCTCTGACGCTGGGAATCCGGTCTGCCTCGGCAAACCCTTCTGTGCTCAGTGCACCCCCTCATCCTCATCACCAGGAGCAAGACTCCATGTAGTGGCAAATGGGCCCAGGTATTCTTTCCCCTCTTGCCTTGTCCACAAGGAAGACAGAACATGAAGTACTTGGTCCCCCAGGGGAGGAGCAGCTTCCAGGCACCCATTTCTGTGCTGCGGTGACTGTCACACATCCTCAGCCTCCCTGTCACCCAGAGCCAGGCACTGGCAGAGGTGGGGAGGGTGATATCACCTTGAATTCCTGCCAGGGTCACTGCTGGGGGGCACAGAAGACTGCTAAACCCCTTTATGCTGTGCATATCACTCCTGCCCCCAGCCACTGCCTCCTGTCCTGAGTCCGACCCCACTGGGGTGAATGGAGAACAGTGGGTCTGGGGAGGTTGGACAGGGCCAGCCTCTGTTAGGGGCCCCTCCTGAGGGCAGAATCACATGCTCCATGTGTTTGGGCAAATCCAGCTCTAAAGTGGAAAAAAACCACAAATGAAGGACAGCTGGGCATGCCTTCTGACCGCAGCACCCCCACACTGTGGCTGTGGGAGCGGGCCTGGGGCTGAAGGGTGTGGTTTTAAGGGGGGGAGTTCCTGCATGCGTGAGTTCCCCCAGCTTCCCCCCACACAGGGAGGGACTGCACAGCAGCCCCTACAGCAGCAGTGCAGCTGTGTAAACGGCTCCCCCACTCTGGAAAGTGACTGTTGTAGGGGCCCAGGCTGGTGGTGCCCACCTTGGGGAGGGGACAGTCTGAGAAAGAGGCGAAGGAGGTTGGGGGGGTATGCCCAGACTCAGACAGACAGACAGATAGACAGACAGTTTCACACATACAGTAACTCAGGCACTCAGCAAACATTCAGAGTGCTTGCCATGGTTAGGGGTGGAGCCACCAAAGGAGTCAGGACTGAGCTCACTGGAGCTCATGGGTAGGTGGTGACAGATGGGGATCCAAATCACCCATAAAGAGGGCTGGGAGTGTAGCTCAGTGATAGAGTGTCGCCCAGCATGTGGGAAGCCGTGGGTTCGATTCCAGTACAGGAAAAAAAAATCACCCACAGAGAAATAAGTGCAGTTTGTCTGTGCAGAGGGCACAGGCAGAGCCAGGCGGCTGTCCCTGTGGATCTGTGAGCTGGGCTGGACCTCCCTCCCACCTTGGCTTTGTTCCCCAGAACTCCCTTCCCAAACAGCCCTGCCTGTCCCTGCCTCCTCTGGCAGTCCTTGGTCCCCATCATTCCCCCAGGGAGGAGTTTACTGACCTGCCTCACAGCATCCTGAGCAGCTCAGCCCCTCCCCTTCCAGCCACCACACCATGCCTGCTGCCCCATGTGCTGGCTGTCCTGTGGTGAGGGTCAGGCCAAGGCACCCATTCATCATAACCCCAAAAGGGAAAACATTCCAATGCCCTTCGATGGATGAAGGGTTAAATGAAATGTGGGCATCCGTGCCAAGGAGTCAGTTTCAGATGCAGAAAGCCATGAAGCCCGACACGGAGCAACGCAGAGGAACTTGGAAACAAGATGCTCAGTGAGAGAAGCCAGATACAAAAGGACAGGGACTGTATGAAATGTCCAGGACAGCTGGGCGCTGTGGTGCATGCCTGTAACCCCAGCGACTCAGGAGGCGGAGTCAGGAGGATCCCAAGTTCGAGGCCAGAGGCCACCTGTGCAACTTGGCGAGACCCTGTCTCGAGATTAAAAAAATGAAAAATGGGCTAAAGGTGCAGCTCAGTGGAAGAGCACTTGCACAGTATGCAAGAAATCTTGGGTCCAACCCGCACCGTACCACACACACACGGAATGTCCAGGAGAGACAAATCTATAGAGGCAGACAGCATGTGGGTGACCACCAGGTGCTCTGGGGCAGGGGATGATGGAGTGACTACTTACGGTCATGGAGCTCCTTTCGGGGGTGATGAAAATGTTCTGGAGTCCATCGTGGTGATGACCGCACAACGTTGTGACCACACAGAACCACTGAGTTTTGGCAGTAAGTGGCTGCATCGTGTGGCAAGAGGATGGTACCTCAGTAAAACTGTTACCAAAATGATTTTGCAGCAAGACCGAGGGCTTCATCCTGCAAAGGAACAGAGGCCAAAGGTGGCCAGAGCCTGAGGCCACGCAGGCAGAGGAGGGTGGCTGGAGCCAACCTGAGGCTTGAGCCCTCACCCCTGTTCTCTCCTGCTCCCTGCTAGGGGTACACCGGGCAGAGCCTTTACCCTCTTTTTTTGTGGTACAGAGAGGTTGAACCCATGGCCTTGCTACCACTGAACTGCACCCCCAGCCCCTTTTTAATTTTTAAAAAAATCTCTCCAAGGATCTTTCTGGGGCTGGGGTTTAGCTCAGTTGGTAGAGCACTGCTCTGCACTCTCTGAGGACCAGGGTTCGATCCCCAGCACTGCAAAAATGGGAGCAGGACGTGGCAATCCCCTCCCGAAGCAATCCTGAAAACAACCAGCCATTGGAAACCCTGTGAGGATTGCTATGAGTCAGACTCTGACTTGACCTTCGTTGGCTTCGAAACTCTCCAAGGAGTCTCCTGGTGCCTGGCCCTCCATCCCCCCCCTCCCCAGTGTTGGGCCTCCTGCTGTTTCCCTCAGGCAGGAGGCTGAGGAGAAGGCAGGAGAAGGGAAGAACCAAGGCCAGGAGGTGGGGCAGGGAGGTGGAGGGCCACCAGGAAACCAACTTGGGGATCAATGTAAGTTGTGATTGCCCAGACAGGACCGGGGCTGCAGGTGGGATGGACTCCCCCAGGAGGGCTCTGAGGAGAACTAGCCCTTCTGGAAAAAATCTCATTTTAAGCTAGATCAGAAGAAGAACTTCCTGGGACCCTGCATGTGTCAGCATGCTTCCCAGATAGTGCTGTGCCAGCCACCCGCCCACGGGGCTGCTGGCTGAGACTTGCCCTGACAAGCAGGTGTAGCCTGGTGTCTGGGACCTGAGTTGGGTCCTTGGTCAGTCGTCTTTACCCATCATCCCTGAGTGGCCCCCTCTGGCCAGGGCTGCCCCTGAGTGGGAGCTCTGGAAATGTCTGTGGATCACGGAGACCCTCTGTCCCTTAGAGGCAGCCTGGGCTGCTGGGACTGGTCCAGATGTCATTAAAGCATAGCAATGGCTCATTAACAAGCAGAAATCCAGGGCAGAGGCCTCCTGCATGGGCTGGAGAGAGGCTGGGGATTGGGGGTAGGCCCTGGCACCAGCCCTGCATTGGGGGAGGATAGGGCATGGGCAGAGTGTGGACTGGGTCCCAATTCCACCTTCAAGGTGGGGCTAGGCAAGGTGCTCATCCTCCGGGAGCCATGCTTGCCTCCTCTGCCTTCCTTGAAGCCAGTGCTGGGGGCCTGGTGAGTGTGTGTGGGGTGTCCACCCTGCAGGTCCCACAGCTAGGAGAGGCCTCTGAATCTCCGCGGGACCTCCTCACACAGGACCTGTCCTCCTCCTGTTCCCCCTGGCACTCGGCTCCCAAATCCTTAGGCATCCAAGGGGAGCTTCCCCAGTGGGTCACTGACAGCCCTGGAGGTCACGTGGACTGACAGTCCTGGGAAGGGGTCAGGAGACTGGGCCACTGGGTCTGACACAGGTCTTCCCCGAGCTTGTCTCTTTAAAACGGTGACCACACCTGATTGCTGGTGCTGCTGGGTTGGCTATGCCACTGATGGCTGAGTGCAAGGGCATTTCCCACCACAGACCCCTGGAGGTTTGGGGACCTCGTCTGCACCCTAGGCTGCCGGCCTGGCCTCATTCTCCCCTGGAGGATGGGCGCCCCGGTCCGCGCGCTCCTTTGGCCCTTTTGGTCCAGCGATGAGGCTCTGGTTCCTGGATCCTCGCACCTGCCGCCCTTGTCCTGGAGGGCGGGGATAGGCCTGCTCAGGGCGCTGGATCCCTGCGCAGCCCCGACGCCCCTCCCTAAAGACCCGGAGCTCAGCCCAGGCTCGGCGGGAGAGTCCGGGAGAATCCCGGGCGCTTTCGATGTCCCCGGGAGTCTGCGTGACCCTGGGGATGCGTCTGGGAGGGGGAGGACAGCCGTGGCTCCGCCCCGTCCCCGCCCCGTCCCCGCTCCGGGGCGGTGGGGCGCAGAGCAGAAGCCCGGCGCCCACAAGCTGAGCGCGGCACCGGCCGGGATGTGCGAGCGTCTGCGGCCCCAGCCTCCGCAACCGGGCGCGGCGCGACCCCATGGCAGGTAGCGGCGATCTGGGCGGCGGGGCTGGGAACCGCCAGGGCTCGGGGACCGGACAGGGGACCGCACCGCGGGCTCCCCGCGCGCCGCTGGCGCTCCTGGCGCTGGTGCTTGGCGCCTGCTGCCTCTGCGCCCTCCCGGGCCGCTGCCCCCCGGCCGCCCGCGTCCGCGCGCCGGCCCCCGCTGCCCACCGCCCGGGAGCGCGGGGCCTGCCGGTGGCCAGCGGCCCCGGCCGTCGGCGTTTCCCGCAGGCGCTCATCGTGGGCGTGAAGAAGGGCGGCACTCGCGCCCTGCTGGAGTTCCTGAGACTGCACCCCGACGTCCGCGCGCTGGGCTCAGAGCCCCACTTCTTCGACAGGGGCTACGAACGTGGCCTCGCCTGGTACCGGTGAGCGCCCCTGAGCACCCGCCCCACGCGTGCCTGGGGATCGGGGGCGGGAGGGGTTTCTGTCCTCAGAGAGTCTCCTTGGGGACGCATCGCAGAAGAGTCCAGAGCTTTAGTGCTGAGACCAGCCTGTTGGGAGCTCAGGCTTGACCCTATGGACGAGAGCCACAAAAATTTCTGGCCAGGGGTCCCAGGAACTTGAAAACTCAGAGAAAATCCCTGTTCAGGTCTGCAGAACAACTCAACAAGATTGCAAGGAGGTGTAATCCCAGCTGGAAACTAGTTTCCAGCCATCAGGATTATTTGGGAGCATTAAAAATTCATCGAGCTCCTTAGTACTCCATCCCCTACCAACATTTATCAATAAAGGGGAAAAAGGGAAAAAAGAAATTCTCTCAGTGCAATCGCTCCTATCACGGCCCCCATGGTCACTCTGGACAAGTATGGCTGATCATCTATTGCTGACCGGTTACCTTAGGAAGGGGCCTCCAGGTTCCCCACAGCCTCCTAGAAAGTGTCCTCCCACCCCAAGACCTCCCACCTCACCCTGGAGCAGGCGATCCCTTCTTGCCTGCTGGCGTCTGGATAAAGTTAGGGCTGAGCTTTGGAGAGAAAGGTGCTGTCCTTCATGAGCTTCAGGGCTGGGGACTGGGATCCAGCCTCCTGCCCCGGTCTCTGCAGCTGCCCTGCTCCCCACCCATGATAGACTTGGGGTGTGGCCAAGGGTTGTGGGGATCCCCTGTGCTGGGTGAAGCTGTGTGTCCTGGAGGCTGGTCAGAGGCCACCCTTCCCTATTGAGGCTGGCACTGGAGGCTGCCTCCTGAGGCTGTGCCCAGGCTGATGGTGCTGGGTCCCTTCCAGCGGGGAAATGAGGGTCCACAGATGGGGTTACCTCATCCCCAAGCCTGGGCCAGACTAGGGTCACATGGAGAGTTAGTTGGGGGTGGCAGGACCCCCAGGTTCACCCATTTCTTTGTTCCTGGATCCTCCCCCACCCTCATTTTTTAGCACCCCCATTTGTTAACTTTGTGTTTTCCATTAAGACAACTGATGAGCTGAGGGGAGAATGGGGTGGGCGTTCCCTTGCTCCAGAGCTGGAAGGGTTAGTGCCAGGGAAGTTGGGTGGTGGGAGAAGGTGGGTCTTGGGGCATCCTCCCAGCTCAAGATCCCTGGGCAGGGAGGAAAAGGGGTGGAAGGGAGAGGGAGGGGCCAAGGGCCAAGGACACAGCACAAAAGGGAGAGCCCCCCTTGAGCTTCCATAGCAAGGGGCTGGGGTGATGTGTGGTCCTGGGGAGCTCCAAGGAGGGTGGGCAGACAGGGTTTCATGCTGAGGGATTCTCAGGATGCCAGGCCCCCACCATGCTCCAGGGAAAGGGCCTGGGAGGGCGGAGGGCCTGAGAGGCATCTGGGGCTGGGCCCAGACTAGGGGTAAGATTGGAGCCCAGGATGGCAGTGGGGGTGTTGAGGAAAGCCTAACCCTGGTGAGAGGTGACTTTTTGCTTGGAGGAGGGGCCGAGGATGTGTGTGGAGAGACCAGATCCCCTGGGCTCTGGCCATGCATCTGGGACTGTCCCTGGGTGCTGGCCAGCCCTGATCCCTCCTGGCGCAGAGCAGAGCAGTGTGCCTGCGCCTCTGGACCACGCATGTCCTCTGTCCCTGCAGTGCCAGTGGCCCCCAAGGGCTGCTGGTCTCAGCATCGTCTGCATGTCTGGTAACTGCCTGTCCTTTCATCGGGTCAGGAGTGTGCTCTGAGACTCTGCAAATGCTTGCCGCAGCCCCAGGGTCCTGGCTGCAGGACCTAGGCCTGTGCACCTGCAGAGCCCCCATCAGCTGTGGGCCAGGGGAGGCAGACGGAGGAGCTAATCCCTGAGCTGAGTTTCTGGGACATTGTCCCCACTGTGCTGTGTGTCCAGCCACGGGGCGGGGATACCTTGGCAGGTGGGTCATAGGCTGCCCTTGGCCCAGCCTATCCCCCTCCCTGAGCCTCCATTAGCTCATCTCTCAGGTTCTTGAGGGTCCCCCATCTTGAGCATGGCCTCTGAGCACCCCCAAACTCAGACAGTATCTGTATCTGCTCATCCCTTACTCATCAAGCACTCATGGCTTGCCAGGTACTGGGGTCACACAGACACCCTGGGGGCTCAGGCCGGGAGGGGTGCCCATTTAGGGGCTGGTGGGGGTTATATTTCTGCTGTAATACACTGGGAAATAATGAGGAGGCAAGGAAGGGTGGGAGGGGCCCCTTCTCTCCTGGAGCGCAGGAGCAGTGAATGCAGGGCGTCTGTGTGTAGAGGGCCTAGGTCCCTCCTGTGGTTGGGACACCACCCTCCAGTGCTTTGTGGCCACAGGAGAAGAAGGATAATCAGTTTCCCTCTGGTCCCAGGCTCTGCTTGTTGGAGCCCAGGTGAGGTATGGAGGATGCAGGCACTGAGACAGGACGGGAATGGCCCAGGGCTGGCTGGAAGCTGCAGGGAAATGCAGACCAGATGGGGTGCACTGAGCGGGGCGGGTGTGACCGCAGAACAGCCTCCACGTATGCTGTGGGGTCAGCGTTCTGCTCTGCCGTCCTCAGTGTGCTGGCCTGGGAGGCTGCGGAGGCCCAGCGAGGGTAAGCGAGAGATCTCAAGGAGCTCAGGGATCCCCGCTGACCCGTGGCAGAATGGGCCCAGAAAGTCCTGTTCTCCTTTGTCCCCTCCCTCGTCCTCGGCAGGGGGTCTGGGACATGCCTCCTCTTTGGAGGTCCCTCTGTTTCTCTGACTCCCCTGGGGAGAAAGCGCTGGGGAGGCCAGCATCCTGGCCTTCAGCGGAGGGAGGTGGGAGGCATTCAGAACCAAGTGTCTAGTCTGGAAAGGGAAGAGCTTGGGCTCCTGGGCTGCTTGGGGGGTGGTAGTTAGCGCATGTCAAAGACGGAGGGGCCTGGGGCTCCTCCCTTCCCTGGGAGCAGTGAAGGGAGGGCTTCTGGTGACTTCTGGTAAGGTCTGGTGCTCATCTCTCCCAGCGCCAGAGCCTGGCTTCTTGTGGGTCTCAGTGATGGGGTCCAGTGGAGGAGACTCCCTTGCTTTTTCTTTTCTTTTCTTTTTTCTTTTCTTTCCTCATTTTCTTTTCTTTTCTTTTCTTTTCTTTTCTTTTCTTCCTTTTCTTTAGTACTAGGGGGTTGAACCCAGGGCCTCTCACATGGTGGACAAGTCTTCTACCACTGAGCTGCACCCCCAGTTCCTTTTTTATTTTTTATTTTGAGACAGGGTCTCGCTAAGTTGTGCAGGCTGCCTCTGGCTTCAGACCTGCTGTCCTCTGCCTCTGCCTCCTGAGCTGCTGGAATGACAGGCGTGCGCCCCTGGCCGAGATTTCCTTTCTTATGATTTCCCTCTGGGATTTATCTTGCCAGGCCTCAGACTCTGCTGCTGTGCCCTGAGGTTTTTTGAACTTTCCCTGAGTATGGAGGTGCTGTTCCCATGTAGTCCCCCATTTCACTAAGTAGGGTGTTGGGGCAGAAGCCATGCAGACACCCCCTCTCAGGTGGCCAGAAGGAGGGCTGAGGGCCAGCGCCGCCCCCCCAGCATTTCCTGTTCCTCCTCTCAGCCTGGCTATTGTTAGGTGCTTTTGAGTGGGGGCAGGTGAGTGGGGAGCGGGTGGTTCCAGCTCACTTGGTGTCCCTGTGACGCCTGCAGGCCAGCTCTGCCCTGGGACCTGGTTTTGAGAGGAGGGGAGGCTCCCTCCAGGCTGTGCCTCCAGCCCTGCTGGGGCCATGGGTGGTGTCAGGAGCTTGGCACGGCCAGGTCTCACTGTTGCCTGGTAGGGTGCATGCACACCTCCCCTGTTCCACCTCCAGCAGTCCCGAGCCCGGAACCCAGCACAGGGCCTGGCCTGGCCTCCGGGCTGCAAGGAGAGCTGCTGCAGCTCTGAGGGTTGGTGAGGCTGGCTGAGACCTGGACTTGGCCTGTGTGTCACCTGGCTGGTGCGGGTCCTATGGGCAGTCAATAGGGACAGACAGTGGCCCCTCGGGGTGGGAGGTAGGGTGGGGAGGGCCAGGCAGAGACATTCTCATCCCTAGCATAGTCCCCCCACCTCTGCCTCTGTTGACCTAGTTCCCAGCTCTCCCTCTGCGCTATTTGCTCAGCTGACCTGCCCCACCCGACCTCACCCTGCACTACCTGGCTGGCAGGTGCTGCCTAGGAACAACACTCAGGGTACCTGGGGCTACCTGGGCTGGATGCTCAGAATGGGTCCCCCAAGGTCTAGGACAGGCCAGGGGTTGTGGTCAGCTGACTCCCTCCGAACCTTGAATGGGGCTGGTAACTTTCTCTCCCTTATCAGAAGGAGGGGTCTCTCAGAAATGCTGGCTGTGGGCCTGGTATCCCAGGGCCCCTGCAGGGTCTGGAAGGGCCCAGAGGCACAGAGCCTTGGGACCAGTCCCTATGCATATCACTGCAATGACACCAATTTTTTCAAATGTGCTGGGTCTGCTGGTGGGCTGTTAGCATTCTGAGTTAGGTCCCGGTGGGTCAAGATTAGCAGGGTGCCATTGAAGGCAGGGAGGGGCTGTAATTAAGTTAAGGGGAGGGAGAGGCAACATTTGTCAATAATAATAATGGATGACCTAATTCAGGGTCAGTGATTACAGTGCAGAGGCCTACGGGGCAACAAGTCCAGGCTGGCTGGCCTCTGCGTGCTTGGGTGCTTGGTGTGAGGCAAGCATGATGCCAAGGTCGAGGTATAGCAGCTCTTGCAGGGGTGGGTCTGGGGGATGGGTTTGCCAGGATGCGAGAGAGGTGGCCTTGGGGACAAGGGGCCACAGAGCTAGTGCAGGGATGATAAGCGGCTAGTGAACAGCACCTGGGCCACCCTCACCCCCAGTGACTGTCACTGTTTTCCCCAGAACAGCACAAACAGGGGCATGGACCCACTGTACCCACGCTGGGCTGGGACCCTCACAGCCAGCCTCCCCAGCTGCCCATGGTGGCATTTTTGCAGGAGGGCTTAAAGTTGGGGAGGCTGGCCCAAGCTGGCCTGTGGCTTCCCCAGAGGAAGAGAGATTGGTTCCCCAGTCCCTGGGGACATGGCGTTGAAGTAGGAGTTCTTGTCCATGGCGCCCACTCAGCCTGCTCCTTCTGCCATCGTCACGCAGGAGCCTGATGCCGCGCACCCTGGACGGGCAGATCACCATGGAGAAGACCCCCAGCTACTTCGTGACACGGGAGGCCCCACGCCGCATCCACGGCATGTCCCCGGACACCAAGCTGATCGTGGTGGTGCGGAACCCGGTGACCCGGGCCATCTCTGACTACGCCCAGATGCTCTCCAAGGCCCCGGGCCTGCCCAGCTTCCGTGCCCTGGCCTTCCGCCATGGCCTGGGCCCAGTGGACACGGCCTGGAGCGCCGTGAGCATTGGCCTCTATGCCCAACACCTGGACAACTGGCTGCGCTACTTCCCCCTGTCCCACTTCCTGTTCGTCAGTGGTGAGCGCCTGGTCAGTGACCCAGCCCGAGAGGTGGGCCGCGTGCAGGACTTCCTGGGCCTCAAGCGGGTTGTCACAGACAAGCACTTCTACTTCAATGCCACCAAGGGTTTCCCCTGCCTCAAGAAGGCCCAAGGCAGCGGCCGCCCCCACTGCCTGGGTAAATCCAAGGGCCGGCCTCACCCCCGCGTGCCCGAGCCTGTGGTCCAGCGCCTGCAGGATTTCTACCGACCCTTCAATCACAAGTTCTACCAGATGACTGGGCAGGACTTTGGCTGGGACTGAGCAAGGCCCTGCCAGCCCTGCTCTGGACACTCACTAACCTTAATTTATGCGTGCCCACACAGCCAGAGCTGGCTACCTACACATGCTGGGTAGAGAGAATATTTAAGAAATAAAGTCTGAATCCGTATTCTTCACGTAGGCCATGAGGGTGGGGCCAGAAGTGATTTCACCTCTCCTGACTCTGTGGGGCACTGAGTGTATGTCAGGTGTCACTCTAGACTACTCTGTAAGCACCCAAAGAGGTGGGCAGTACACTTGGTCACATGTCCCACAGATGAGCACTTGAGGTTCAGAGAGGCTTAGGGTCTGCCCAGTGACACACAGCTTAGCCCTGGTGATATTCAGGGCTACCCACAGCTTCCCTTTGCAGCCTAGGAGGCTGAGCAGTGGAGTCCCATGTATGGGATGAGGAAACGGAGGCCCCTGCTTGCTGGTGGGGCAGGTTAAAGTCGGGTCAGGCCAACTGTGTGTGCTGTACCCATGACCTCAGCTAATCCTGTGTCCTTATGCCCAGTGGAAGGAGGCCCTAAGGAGCTGCCCTCGGTGGGTGGCAAATAACTGGGAGTGTGGTGGGTGGTGCTTGTCTCAGTGGCCTAGAGTTGATCCAGTGGAGCCTGGGAGGCTCAGACCCTGCCCACCCAGGCCATGCCCATCATCAGCCATACCCACTCCCCAGGGCCCTGGCTGCCTTTATCCCCTGCCCTCCCTGTGTCACCTCTAAATGATGAACTCCCAAATATGTTATAATGAATATATCTCCTTTCACCCTGTTTGGCTCTCAGGAAGGCTGATTACTGATGACGGGTGAGATCTCTCATAAGTAGAGGGACAACCTAAGACAGGCACAGTCATAAAGAGGCCAACAGGTGTTACCTCTAAATGCTGCACCCTCAAATATGTTACAGTGAACTCATCTCCCTTCACCCTGTTTGGCTCTCAGGAGGGCTGATTGCTGATGACGGGTACTATCTCTCATAAGCAGAGAGACAACCTAAGACAAGCACAGTCGTGGAGAAGCTATCAGGAGAGGTAGGTGTCATGCCCGCCCAAAGTTCGAGTTCCCCAAAGACCACCAGGGAGTCCGAAGTCTCATGCAATAACAAAGAGCCTTTATTAAAGCTTGAGCTCCAGGGTACCACACCTCACCAGTGCAGGGGTTCAGTGTCAGGACCCTGACTCGTTGCAGGGTAAAAGTTTATATTGTGGGTTACAAACAGGAAAGGAGGGGGTGGAGAAAGTAGAAGTCAGACAAGGTGAGGCTTTGAGTTGCTAAAGTATGCCATTAAGAGGCAGAGGGGTCTGCTAAAGTATGCCATTCAGAGGCAGTGGGGTCTGCTATTGAAAGTCAAATAAGGTGAGGCTTTGAGTTGCTAAAATATGCCATTTGTGTTATCTTGAGGTCTGGGAGTTCTCAGAAGTTACTGCCCATATCTATAGCTCTTTGATCTGGCCCAGAGCATTCTGTTTTTGTGAGCTTTTAAAGGAATTTGTGGAGCAGCACCTGTAAGACAGAATCCTAAGACAAGGGGGTCATTTGGGCTCTTGGTTAGCCTGGGCATCTCATTCCCCACTTCTCTAGTAACTAATCTGGGCCCAATCATGGGTCTCCAGAGTAAGGAGGGTCCTTAGTGAGGGGGTCCAATGGTTGATATTGGGACCTGAGAACCATTAACTGCACTGTGTTGATTTTATCTTTAACAAAAGACGTTAACTTGCTAATTATACAAGGACCAAAGGTTAGCAACCATAGTAAAATTAGAAGAGGGCCTGTTGTCGTTGTTGTTAGGTGCCCTCTAGTCTGTATCCAACTCATAGCGACCCTCATAGGATTTTCAATGGCTGTTTTGGGATTGCCTTAGGAGTGGATTGTCAGGTCTTTCTCCCATTTTTGTGGTGCTGGGAATTGAACTTGGGACCTCAGAGACTGCAGCACAGCGCTCTACCAACTGAGCTAAATCCCAGCCCAGAAGAGGGTCTACTAGGGCAGAAATCAGGGTCGTTAACCAGGGGGACCATTTAAACATTTCTGCATACCATCCGGTATCCCTAGTTTGCCTTTCCTGTATTCATTTTTCTGAGTTGGGCCATAGAGTTTTTCTTAAAAGTTAAAAATCCCTTAATCTTTTATTCCTGGTACCATTACCATAATTTACAGGACAATATACCTGGTGTAATGAAAAAGAAAAAGAAAAGGCTACAACAGATAAAAGACCTCAGGAATGTACGTCTAATTAACATTACATTGCATTATAGCTGCCTTTTTTTGCAAACTGTGGCTATGACAGTCCTGAACAAGAAGGGTTTCCTGTTTAAGTTGCAATTACTTTTCTGACTATGGATCATCATTTCTTCTGTGGCAGATTTTTACAGTTTCTCTAATACATTTGGGATGACTGTCTCAAAGTAACCTACAGTTTTCCTGACAACTCCTCATTCTCCCTCTGCTAAGAACTATAGTCTTTTTAAAAAAATTTTCTATTATCATATCCATCATTTTCATCATCACATTTATAACTATCACCATAGCTTTCTCTATTATTATAACCAGGTCCATCACCATATTTGCCATCATTATCTCTAAATTTATTATATTCATTATCACCATCTTTTTAACTATCTCTCTTGTCATCACCTGCATCATCATACCTTCCTCTTTCATTTTCATATAACATACTAGTCCATGTTTAGTCAGATTCCTATTTAACATCTCAACATTGAATGCTTTTAACTCAGCTATAAGCAAATACATCTTTTTCCTCTACCACCGGCTTATCAGCTATACCACTTTCCTCATCTCTCAGTTCTCACTTCACATAGGCCGTCTTCCAAACTTGCTTTTTACTTTCTGTCAAATACCTACATAATCCTTCCCAAATTTCTGTAAGTTCTATGTCCTTCAGTTCACATGGATTCCTCTGACAGTCAGAAAACAAAAAAACAGGTAGTTTTAACATAGTAAAATTACTCAGAAAGATTCCTTGTTAAGCTTTTACAAATTCATTTGCACATATTTAAGTTTAACCTCATTATTACATAATTAAAATAACTAGAAGGAAATAAGGAAAAATCAACCCAGAATTCATGTTTCCAAGCATTCTAGAAAGGTCCTGGTAACACAGTTTTACAGCTTGTAAGAGGTAACATCATCATGTTGTACCAGTTAGTTTGCAGGGTCCCTCATGTGGGATGTGCGGTTGCATCTCACACATATGAGTGAAAGGTAGGAGGTCAGGGCACCTAGTGCCAGTCTCCAAGGTTAATTTAGTCAAAGCCTCCTTAAAGTTCTATTCATCCTTTTTATCACTCCTGAACTCTAAACAGGCAATGGAGTTTCCAATCTATATCTAAAGCTTTACTAATTAATTTAGAAATGCTGGCCATGAAGGCCTGGCTATTGTCGGACCCCAGAAACAATGGGAGGCCAAATCGAGAGATTATTTCCTATATTAATTTTTTTTGTGTGTGGTACTGGGGGTTGATCCTGGGGCCTCATGCCTGCATGCTTTGCAAGTGCTGGACCACTGAGCTGCACCCCCAGTCCTTTTATTTTTTTTCCTTACTTCCTGAGACAGGGTCTCGCTAAATTACGTAGACTTCCTCTAGTCTCGAACTTGCAATCCTCCTGGCTCCCCCTCCCAAGCCGCTGGGATTACAGACTTGTGCCACCACGCCCAGATCTATATTAATTTCTTTACTACAATTTGCACTGTCCCAGACTTAGTTGGAAATGCCTCAGTCCATCCAGAATAGGGTCAATCAATGCTAGTAAATATTTATAACTATAACAGCTTCTTTTAATCTCTGTAAAGTCTAGCTCTTAATGTTCTCCCTGATACCTTCTGGCATTTACCTGGGCACATGTAGCACATCTGGCGGTAATGTCCTCAGCTATAGAGGTGATCATGAGTTGAGTGGTGACAAGCTGACTTAATTTGGTAGTCCCCAAGTGAGAGGCTTGGTGGATCTGAATAATCAAGATGTGTCCTAAAGCCTTAGGGAGCACTTAGTGCCCATCATCCTCTAGAGTCTTATGTCCAATTTTTATTTTGGTAAGTTCCAACCTCTTCCTTTGAGTAGTTAGGCTTTTCTGGGAGAACTGGGACTGGGATTAAAAGCATCATTTCCTCAGTCCCCACTGGTTTTAATGCAGCTTCTTTAGTTGCCCAGTCTCCTGTTCGGTTTCCCTTCACCTCTAGCTTGTCTCCTTTTTGATGTCCCTTGCAATGAATAACTGCCATTCATTTAGGTAGCCAAATAGCCTCTAAAAGTCCCAAAATTTTCTTATTTTTAATAGTCTTTCCTTCTGAGGTTAATAGACCTCTTTGTTTATAAATTTCTCCATGTATGTGGAGAATAGGAAAGGCATATCTACTATCTGCATAGATGTTTACAGTCTTTCCTTTAGTCAGTCACAGGGCCTCCATGAGAGCTATAAGCTCTGCACATTGAGCAGAGTCTCATATCCCAATGCCTGGGCCCATATTACCTGTAGATCTTGATTTACCATGGCCACTCCAGTGTAGCAAAGTCCATCCTGGACAAAAGTGCTCCCATCTGTAAAGAGAATTTTTTCTGTGTCTGGCAGAGACACATCCTTTAGATCAGGCCAATATCCCTGCTGAGCTAAAACAATCTCCAAGAAATCATGAAGTGGCTGGGTAGGGTTATCATCTGGGAGCAATGTGGCTGGGTTTAGGGTCATGGTCTTCCAAAACTGAATTCAAGACTGGTCTAGTAATAGGGCCTGGTATTGGGTTAACCTGGCATGCAAGAACCACTTCTTGGGAGTCCCTCGCAATAATTGCATGTGGGATCTTGGCCAAAGGTCAGCTTATCAGTCTCTTTCATCAGGATGGCCTTGGCTGCCACTGTCCATAAACCTGTTGGCCATCCAGCTGCTACTGGATCCAACCATTTAGACAAGTAAACAATTGGTCTCTTCCATGGGCCTAACTGTTGAGTCAAGATTCCTTTTGCTATGCCTTGCTTTTCAGCCACGAAAAGCTGAAAGGATTTAGTAACATCAGGAAGGGCACGTGCAGGGGCAGTGGTCAGAGCCTGTTTTAAGTCATCAAATGCCTTTTGCTCCACCTCTATTCAAACTAATGGCTCATGTCCCCCTGCAGTGGTTGCATACAAAAGTTTAGCCATCTCAGCAAATCCTAAAATCCAAAGAGGACGGTATCCCACAGAGTCTAGAAATTCTCTCACTTGCTTCTTTGAGGTAGAGAGGCTTCTTTGTTGAGAGAGATATGTTGTGTACCTTCTGGGGAGTCCTGGCTATTGTAGACCTTGAGGACAATGTTTATAAGTTCCTCCCCATTTTTTTCTTTAAACCCTTTCAATCTCTGGATTCTTTTTTAATGTCTGGGGCCTACTGGGGTACAAAGGCCAAATTCATAGCCCTCCAGTTCTCATTTGCACACAGATCAATAGGCTATAAGACTGGTATGTTTCTAGGAGGCGGTCTAGGAACGCAGCAGGAGACTGAGGAGTCCTGCTGAATTTTGCTTACCTTGGACAAATTCATAGACTTCTTAGCAGCCCCTCTTAACCTGGCTAGGAGATGCTGGCAATTTGTGTTCAGACTCAGCCTACCTGTTGCGGCATTTGGGTCCCAGGTGGGGCAGGTAGTAAGCAAAATGTGGGTGAGTTGGGCCTGTAGGTCTGGCAATGTGTCGTCATTGGGCCTAAGGATGAACTTTTGGGCCTCATTCAGGATTCATTCACATTCTTCAGACTTGAAAAGAGCCTGTAAGAGTTGCTGACAATCATCCAAGTAGGCTGGTGGGTAAACAAGACAGAGTCTAACAGATCTATTAGAGCAGTAGGTTTTTTTCAGAATACTTTGGATTCTGCATTTTCCAATTATAAAGATCACTAGTAGTAAAAGGCCAGTGAATCAAATACTGGTTACCGTCCTTGGGGGGGGGGGGTGGCCCGCAGTGGCAGGACAGCCGGAGTTTCTGCTAGGGGTCCTTCCCGATGAGCCATTTGGCTCCTCGTATGTGGAGGGCTATTTATCTCCCCAGGACTTTCCTGGGGTTCGATTATTCCTGAGGCCCCTTCTGCTCCTTGGGGCCCCCTTGCTCTTTGTCTTCTTCTCCAGTGCTGCGGCATGGGCGGTGGTGGTGCCTGGGGCTGCTTGAGTGCCACTGTGTCCACCGTGGAGGTGGTGGTGGGCGTGAGCAGCATGGTGACCATTGCGGTGGCAGCAGCGGCTGCGGACTCCTGGGTGGCAGCGAGTATGGGCAGCAGGTCCACCTGAAGTGGCTCGGTGGCTGCAGTCTGCAATGGGCCCTGTGCACAGCCCTGCGCTGTGAAGAAGAGGGACTGCAGCTCAGCCCCGACCTGCATGGGGTTCTGGGCATGACCCTTGGGCGGTGGGAAGGAGTTCAGGAGGCTGCCCAACCCCTGCGAGTCCAGGTCCAGCATGGGGAAGTGGGGGGGGCCCAGCAGCATGGAGGGGAACATGGGGAACATGGCCTCGGCGCAAGGTCAGTGGCGGCGGGTGGCATGGGCCGTGCGGGGCCTGGGCTCTGGGCGTTGACCCTGGTGGGCCAGGCCAGGCCTCATGAAATGCATGGCCCACAGGCTGGGGGCAGGGCAGCAGCTACCTTTGGGAGCAGGCGGAGGCCCCCTTTGTACATGATAGGGTGGGAGAAGGAGTGCTTTCTCCTCAGGTGCAGGGGGTGGCAAAATGGGGTAGAGGGAGGGTTTAGGTTCTTCTTTGGCCACCTTGAGAGAAAGCAAAACTCTAGGCGGAGGGAGGAAAGGTTTCAGCCAAGTGGGGGGCTTTTCCATCATTGCCTGCCAGGTGACTATATTGTTACCCTGTAGATGGTAGGTAGATGAAAAGTACCCTCTTCTGGCCAACCGATTTTAAAAGTCAGCCATTCATTCCTGCAAAAGACAAAGAGTTTCCCTTTCCTGATCTCAAGTCCAAGTCCTGATGCCCTTTCTCTAAAGTCTTTGAAGTGGTGGAGGAAAAGGCTTAAAGGAGTCATCTCTGTCTGTCCCATTTCTATTATCGTCAAAGTCACACAAAGACAGAGGAAAAACACAACAAGCAAAGACACAATTATATTCCCTGGTGTGCGCAAACAAAACCAAAAGTGACTTGATGGCCTAACGCCACAGGCCACGTGGAGGGATCGACCTGTCTCGTCTCCCCATATCTACAGCTGGGATATTATCTCTACAGAGTGCATCCCGAACGTCTTCTGAGCCCTACAGCCTGGGGTTTCTTAGTGCATCAGCCAGGATCCCAGCAGGATGATTACAGATTAATACAGAAAGCCAAGGCTATTACAGAAACAATGGCCAAATTGAATTACTCACTGGTTGGTCCTAGGCTCCATGACTTGTCGGAGGTGGGGGGGGGTCCCTGGGAGCTCTCTGGGGATCCCAGATGAGCCCCCAAATGTTATGCCCAAAGTTTGAGTTCCCCAAAGGCCACCAGGGAGTCCGAAGTTGCATGCAATAACAAAAAGCCTTTATTAAAGCTCAAGCTCAAGGGTACCACACCTCACCAGCACAGCAGTTCAGTGTCGGGACCCCAACTTGTTGCAGGGTAAATGTTTATATTGTGGGTTACAAGCAGGGAAGGAGGGAGTGGAGAAAGTGGAAGTCAGATAAGGTGAGGCTTTGAGTTGCTAAAGTATGCCATTCAGAGACAGAGGGGTCTGCTATTGAAAGTCAAATAAGGTGAGGCTTTGAATTGCTAAAGTATGCCATTTGTGTTATCTTGAGGTCTGCGAGTTCTCAGAAGTTACTGCCCATATCTACAGCCCTTTGATCTGGCCCAAAGCATTGTGTTCTTGTGATCTTTTAAAGAAATTTGTGGAGCAGCACCTGTAAGACAGAATCCTAAGATAAGGGGGTCATTCGGGCTCTTGGTCAGCCTGGGCATCCCAATAGGGCTGCCTGGTAAGGCCAAGATGCCCACCTGTTCACTGTGTCATTTGTTAAGCATTATAAAGGCTTGCTGGTGCATGCAGTAAAACAAGTTTCTGAAAACACTAACTGATGTCCTGGTTCCTGGAAGGCCACTTATCGATTATCTCTTGGGATTTAGAAGCAATGTCTGAAGAGTCTGCCCTGCCCTGATCTTACCTCTGATTGTTAAGAGAAAGAGATTAGAGAAACAATGACCAGGTTTAAAAAGTTCATACTTTTTTTTTTCTGCTCTTTAATTTGTTACTAAGAAATAAAGTTTAGATATAAGGAGGTTAGGAGAGAGCCTTAGCAGCTCTCAGCTGAAGCTCACGAACATTCTTGGCTGTCTGCCTCTTGAATTTGTCGTGGAAACTTGCAGCTACATCCCTGGAGACAGGACAAGAACCAGTACCCATCTGCAGCCCAGCAGACAGCTCCTACCCAAGGCAGGCCAGGCAGGATGGGGTGCTTTTCCACTCCTCTCTGGAGGAATGTGAGGGCCCCTCAGTAATGACTCTGACCTGCTCCTGACCTGGTGCTGTCCGCCAGGTGCCCACCAGCTGCCCTGATAATGACCTCAGAGGCCCCTTGGGCCCAGGCTGGTGGGGCCTTCACTGTTCCAGGCCTGCCACAGGCCTGGCCCTGGTCTCTGCTTCTGGCCTTCCTGGATCTCATGGCCTGTCCTTGGCCTCTGTGAGGACTTTCTCCCCTGAGCTGTCAGGGGCCACGCCCCATCCTGGGACCCAGGCACACAGGTTGTGAGAGAGGATGTCACCCTTCCCTGCCTGTGAAGGTCCATTGTGAGCCCGTGGCCCTACCAGTCACTGTGGCCTCTGTTTTGGCCACATGACCCAATCAGTGGTGGAGACAGGGAATCAGTCAATGTCAGCTGCCAGAGAGGCTCGCTGGGAGCCAGGAAGGGTGTGGGGACGGCTGCCTCTGGTTGTCAAAGCCCTGCCCCTGCTAGTTTCTGGTGGATACTCCTGCCTGGAGCTGTCCTCAGGGGCGGGCACTCTCTGTGGTCCTCGCCAGCGGGTCAGTCCAGCAGCAGGCGGGGAGCTGGCTCCAGGCTCTCCTCCCAGCGCCGCTAAAAAATGACCAAAGCAACATGGTGGGCAGTTGGGGCCCAGGTATGGGTGAGATGAATACACGGCCTCCTCCCCTGATGCAGGTGAGGGAGAGGGCTGGCCAGGTGAGGAGGGGACAGAGTCCACCCGGGGACCCTGCTGAGTGTGCCAGGGTGGGAGGGAGGGCAGGACAGACCCTTCCCCTGGCCAAGCTCCCAGCCCAGTCCCCTCACATTTCTCCCCGAATGCATCCTTCTCGGGTCTGGATGGTGTCAGGCCCTTTGGCATTGCCCAGCCACTCTCCTTCTGCCGTGAGCTCTTGGAATAGCAGCTGGAAGGGCATTTTTAGAGTAAAGCAGATCCCGTTATTTTAAAAGGTTCCAATCCCCATCTCCACCCCCATTGCTTCTAGGATGAAGACCAGATGCCGGCCCACTGCTGCGGTTAAGGCCCTCTGGGCTCACCTGCTCCCATCCTGCCTGCCCTCAGCTCTGCACTCCTGCCACTACAGCCCCTGCCAGCTCCTCCCATCTACCCTGTTCTTTCTGACCGCATGGACTTCACACATGCTGTTCCATCTCCCCGGATTACCTTTCCCTGCAGTGGGTGCAGACGAAAGCAGAGGTGCCCTGAGCCACTGTCCTTGTTGTGTGTAGACTTCTGAGCCCACTGTGGTGACCACTTTCCCCTTCCTAGAGCCTTCTGAGTACAGAGCCATAGGGGGCACTCACTGGTTTCCCTGGCTTTGGGGCTTGGGCCTCAGACTCGAAGGGCAGACTGTGAACACAGGGAAAGTGTAGGTCTGTGTGATCTACTCACCCCACCCTGTAGAAGTTCAGCCCTAGGGCCAGTGCCCTGTGTGAAGCATCCAGCTGTGCCTCAGAACACACTGTGGGCAGCTGTGGGATGCAGGGTGCGGGGCTCCTTGTGGGAGACATCGGTCTTTAATTAAATTCCCCAAATTGCTTTCCCAGATGCTCCGTGGGTTTTCCACGTTGGAATATTCCAGATGGAGTGAGAAGTGCTGATTCAATTACCCTCTTCCGTCCTGACCAGTGGAGGCAAATCCTGGGACTCTCTGTCCAGCCCTCAGCCAGATGGGGATGGCAGGGAGGGGCGGAGCTACAGAAAAGGGTTTGGAGAAGCCCGGGGAGTAGACTGCTTCCACCTGCAGGGCCTTGCTGAGCCTAGGCCTCCAGGCCACACCTGGTCCAGGCTGGGGGCCCACGAGGCAGCACGTGGCTGGGAGGTCGGTTTTATTCCTGGTTTTGCACATGACGGACACTGAGACCCTGAGCAGACCCTGGCCGAATGTTTGACTTTGGAGCTGGAGGTGGGGAGAGGCAGTGCCTGAATCCACCCACCATTGCCCAGAACTGCCTTCCTCCCTTGAAGCCCCTTGAAGCCTTGTCCTGTGAGGAGACCCAGGACGTACTGGCAGCCTGCTCAGCCTCCTCCAAAGGCTGTCACCACGATGCCATCTGTCTGATGGGCACGTTGCTGGCCTTCTCCGTCTGCTGGGCCTCCTGACCTCTGCCTCCTTGGGGAGGTGGGCCTGATGCCCCTGGTGCTGGGGGCCTGTCTGCCCATGGTGGGGCCAGCCTCCTGGGCTCAGAGTACTTGTGGGGAAAACCCAGAGGTATCATGGCATCCTCAGTCACATAGCTTCTGTGGACTTGGCTCAGTGTCCAGAGGGATTGAAGGTGGACAGACAAGGGGTCCCCCCTGGTTCCTGGAGGCTGGTCAGTCTGATGGGGTCCAGAGGCAGGGCCTCTGGCGAGGGGGCCCCTCTGGCGAGGGGGCCATGCACTGCATCTCCAGATGGAATGTGGGCAGAGCCTGAGCATGAATGCCTTGGAAGGCCTGGCTCTTGGGGACTTTGGCTGTAGCGGTCAGCAGGAAGACTCATGCAGTGCATGAAGGCTACAGAGACCCTCAGGGCAAGTGCTACCTGCAGGCCATCCAGCCTCAAGTGATGTCCCTGCCCTGAGCCCGCTGTCTGGAGACATCCGGCTCCAGTTTTACAGAAATGATGGGACCTGTCTAATGCAATCCGGGTGACAGGCACAGCTGAGGCTTCAGGGACGGAAGACGAGGCTGAGCTGCTGGCTTCGGGGCCGAGAATTCCTTTTATGCTGCTCCATCTCAGCCATGTTGTGTGCATTTTCCTGGAAGAGCCGAATGCAGCCAGTTGGTCAAACCAAAACAGTTAATGCAAAACTGCTGCCAGGAGCCTTTCATACACAAGGCTTCCGGTTAAGGGGAAAACGAGATCGCAGTCAGGCAATGAAGAACCATCAGATCCTGTTCTCGCTGTCTCTGGGCTCTGGGTGCTGCTCACTGGGGCCTGTGGCGGGGAAGAGAGCTGGCCTGGCTCGACAGCTTCCACAGTCAGATCCTATCATCTCTCTTCCTTCTTGCACAAGGGAGGACTGGATATCTGATGAGAAGCCCATCTGGAGACAATTGCTTTGACTGCCGCAGGGAAAGACTGGCCCCTATGGAGGAGCAAAGACACCCGCCCAGCGGCAGGGAAGAAGCATCCGGAGACTGTCTGGCCCCTGGGTTCACTGTCTGAACTCTGGTTGGGAAGGGGCGCCTGGTGTCAGGGTACTGGAGGGGGCTCTCGTGTTTCATCACTAGCAGGGCTTGTGGGGGCAAATTGGGGTATCCCCCAGGGGCTGGGAAGGATCGTGGCAGCCAAGGCATGGGGAACCCTAAGAAACAAAGCCAGACTCCCTGGTACCTTGTTGTTGTTTGTTATTAGGTGCTGGTGAGTCAGTGTCCGACTCTATTGTCATGCTTCTCTTCTATTCATAGGGTTTTCAATGGTGGATTGATTTTTGGGAGTGGGTTGCCAGGTTCTTCTCCCAAGCCTACAGCACCTGGTGTTCCCAGGTGGTCTCCCATCCAAGTACTAACCAGGCCCGACCCTGTTAGCTTCTGATATCTGACAGGATGGGATGTCACAGTGGTAGGGCTGCAGGCTACCCGCATCCCTACGGAGTTTCTCATCCCCCTTGTGGTATGCTCAGGAAGAGCCCAGAAGTCCCAGGAGTCAGAGAGGAGAGAGAAGACAGATCTGCTGGCAATGATGACGACCTTCGCTGGCATTTCCTTGGTGCCCTGTGTGCTCCCTGCCAGGGAGGTTTACACAGAGTGTGTTTAAAGTGCTCAGTGCCACGGTGGTGTGGAGTTAATCCTCAATACATGCTGTTTCGTTTCTTTGTCAAGTAGCTATTCTGTTATCCTCATTTATAGATGAGTAAATTAAGGCTTGCCTGCAGCGGTAGTCCTGTGGCATCCGATCCCGTCAGATCTCGGAAGCTAAGCAGGGTCGGGCCTGGTTAGTACCTGGATGGGAGACCGCCTGGGAACACCAGAAGCTGTAGGCTTGGGAGAAGGACCTGACAACCCCCTTCCAAAAATCAATCTGCCATTGAAAACCCTATGAACAGCAGAGAAGCACTGACAATAGTGTTTCCCCTGTTGTACAGAGGGTCGCTATGAGTCGGATACCAACTCGACGGCACCTAACAACAACAACAAATTAAGGCTGAGAAAGGGCTGTGTTTCCAGGAACCAGCACACCTGGGTTCATCTGCCTACTGCCTGTGCTGCAGTGTGGCGGGCCCACAAGGAGCAGAGGGAGAGAGTGCCCCTCAGGGGTAGGAGGCAGAGCACCTGGGACCTCCAGCTTCCGGTGTGCCTTGCATGTCCTGTGGAATCCCCTGGCTCTGAGCATGGGGGAACCTGTGAGTTTGACAGAGGTCCCTCTTGCGATTTGGTTGCTCATCAATCGACTTTGTGTCTGTCATAAGGAGGGGTCTCCAGGGGGAGCCTGACTGATGAGGTGGGCTCCAAAAGGAAGTCTCCTTTACAGACGGTGAAAATGTTCTGGGACTGGACAGAGGTGGCGGTTGCACGCCACTGTGATTGTGCTAAATGCTGCTGAGCTGTTCCCTATCAAATGGTTCATTTTGTGTGATGTGAATATCACTTGTATAAAAAAATAAACATGAAGGGCCTCGAGTGGCCAGAAGCCGGTCCTCCTGATGACCAGGCGGGAAGCCAAAAGCTGTGTGGGGACTGTCTGTGGAGCCACCTGGGAAGGAACTGTGGGTGGCCTGGAAGCGCTGAGAGGGGCCCCAGCCAGCAGCCAGGAGGTACTCAGAGACCCTAGGCCTCTACCACAAGGAAGCAAATTCTGCTCTACCTGGAGCCCAGAGGAGCCCCCATCCCTGGTCAACACCTTGAGTGTGGCCTTGTGAGACCCTGCTCAGCCCTGCTCAGATGCCCAGTGCACACAATCCTGAGCTAATAACTGAGTGCTGCTTCTAACTGCTGGTTTTGTGGTTGTTTCTTATGCAGCACAGAAAACTAATAGAACAGAGCAAACAGACCCAGAAGAATGTTCTGGACGAGGGAGGCAGGGCTCAATGCTTGTGCTGCTCTCAGCTTCAGAGGAAGAATCTGGAAAAACGGGAAGGCAAATCACTTTACTCCAGTGGTTTCTGTCCCCGGGCCCTTGCAGTGGGCAATCCTCCCTCGTCACCTTCCCCAACGCTCCTCCCTGAAAGACTGGGGAAGGTTGGCGCCTCTCCGGGCAAGACCCATGGGAAGCAGTCTGGCTTTTATTAAATATCACAAGCTCTTTATTAATTTCTGCCAGAAACAAACATCTAGTCCCTGTTCGGTTGTAAACACACACTCTTTAAGATGAGAGTTACGGGCCACGAGGGAGGCCTGAGGGGTCCTTCACAGGCCCTCACGTCTGCATGATGAGTCTCTGGGCTAGAGGGCAGGGTGGTGAAGGGGGCAACAGTTGGGATAAGATATATCAAACCTCAGGACAATGCCCTGGCTCCTGCCACAACATTTCACCCTGAGCAGCAGACGGTGGTGGCAATGGCCTGTGTCTGTGACCTGGCAGTAATGGGAGGGTTGTGTAAGGTAAGTGCTGCCACTTGGAACATTTCTGGGAATATGTCTAGTCCTGTGACATGCTTGGTGTGATTCAGGCTGACCTCTTTATTTTTTGCCTTTGGGGATAGAACCTAGGGTTTTGAGCATGCTAGGCAAGTGCTCTACCACTGAGCTGCAACCCCAGCCCCCTTTTTTATTTTTTATGTTGAGACAAAGTCTTGCTTAATTTCACAGGCTGACCCTGGCCTCAAACTCACCATCCTCTTGCTTCGGCCTCCCACATGCCGGGATTACAGGTGTGGCCACAGCACCTAGCTCCCTTTCCTTGCTCACTGCGTTGCCCCTGTTGGCTGAATTTGCCCCTACACAGGGTGAGAGCTGTTCCCACCTGCTGAGAGCTGTTCCCAGATTCTAGAAGCCATCTGTCTTCCTTAGCTCACGACCTCTGTCCTTCTCTTTGAGGGCAGGAACAGACAGCTAAGCCTCTTCATGCATCACACGTCTCAGGTCACAGCTCTCTCTGACCACAGCCAGGAAGAGGTCTCCTTTTTGAGGACATCTGCGATTCCATCGGACCCTCCTGCTGATCCAGGACAATCTAATTAAACCAATGTCCTTAACCTTAATCACATTTTCAGAGCTCCTTTTTGTTGTTCAAAGTGTCTACCTAGGCCCAGATTCTGGGGATTAGAGTGTTGACCTCTTGGGGGGACCATGACTCTGTCAACCACAGACCTCAGAGCAGTGACTTCAGCATATGTCCTGGCTTGCAGGCTCTGGGGCATGTGCCAAGGCTGGCACAGGCTGCTATTTGGGGGAGCAGTGCCCTTTCCACCCCTAGCCAGCCCTGTTTCCACTCACTGGGCTTTCTTTATCTACGACCCAATCCTGCTGCTGTCAGGGCTTGTCACACACACCTCTGGACTTCGGGCCTCCTTTTTGGGATTCAGCAAGTCCGAGAGGGCCTGGGTTTCTGTGTAAGAACTGCCCGGTGATTCCTGTGCCTGCCTGGAGCTGCTTGGCCCACCTCAGTCCTGAAGTATTGCACCTGGAAGGTGCAGTTCTTGGTCAGCCAGGAGCAGGCTTGCAGTCACCAGCCCAGCATCTCAGAAGCACTTGTAGGGACATAGTGTCAGCCGAGGCTGCTGCCTGGCCTCGGTATTATCTGCTGCACAGCCTGGGTTCTGTCTGTGAGGATGCCCACGTGCTGCCCACATTCAGGTGCTCAGAAACCGAACCCTATAGTGTCTCTGGAAGATACTCTTTGGACTGAAGGTGTTTTTCCTTTTGTCAATTTTTAGCTTAACTGCCATGGAACAAGATGCAGAAAAGAGGGGATATTTATGCCCCCTTGGTGGGGCCAGCGCTGGGAGGGGAGCTCGGGCCTGGGGTTTGTCTCTCCAACTCTGATCCCTGATCGCAGGCTGTGGGCACTTGTCCATGTTTGTGTGGCTGGCAGATAATCAATGATTTTGCTCTACTGACATAAATGCCCCTGACAAGTCCAAACCAGGAGACCATTAAAATACCACAGACACAGTTATTTACTATGAAGATGAAGCTATTGGTTTAACAGTTATAAGGATGGAATGTGGAAGGTGAGTGACAATTGGGGCCAGTCAGCCTTCTCCACCCTGGCCCCTGGGATGTGGCAGCCAGGTGGGGAGAGAGCTGGGTGTTTTTTGTTTTGTTTTGTTTCTAATTTTTTTTAAAAGCCTTTTTATGGTGAAGGAATTTTAGACTTAGGGAAGAGTTGCGAAGCCAGTTCCGAGAGTTCCTGTGGAACCTCTTCCCAGCCTCCTTCCCCAAATGTTAACATCAGACATCCTGCTATTAACGAGCGTGAGCCTGCTGCAGTCACGATGAGCAAGCTGAGACTCTTCGGATGCCATCAGTTTTGTGTCTAATGTCCTCCCTGCGTTCCGGGATCCTATTTCAATCATCACGTCCTTTCAGTCACCTCTGGCCTGTGATGTTCTTTTTTCTTTTTTCTTTTTCTTTTGCAGTTCTTGGGGGTTGAATCCAGGGCCTCACACATACTTTGCACACACTCTACCCCCTCAGTCCATTAAAATTTTTTTTTTTAATTTTGAGTCAGGGTCTCAGTAAGTTACACAGGCTGTCCCTGGCCTTGAACTCATGATCCTCCTGGCTCAGGCTTCTAAGTCGCTGGGAAGACAGGCATGCACCACCATGTCCAGTTCTGTGATGGTGTTTTCATCTTTCCTTTGCCTCAGTGACATGGACCTTTTTGAGCACTGGACAGGGGTCTGGTAGACTGTCCCTCAATTTGAGTCTGCCTGAAGATTTTGTATGATTAGATGGAGGCTACAGATTTGGGAAAGAGTCCCACAGAGGTGAAGTGGGCTGCCCTCTGCGTGTCCTCGAAGGGGTACACGCCATGGATTTCCTCCACGTGGTGATGTTCACCTCAGGTGGAGGCAGTGCAGACACCCAAAGTTACCAGGTTTTCCTCTGTAACTAATGACTGTTTGGGGAGAGAGGCTTTGTTGCCACCCCATATTCTGTTTCTCTTTAAGCTTTTGCCCATTCTTTCAGGATTCAGGATTGGGTTTGAATTCTGGAAGTTTGTGGAGTGGCTTCGACCGTGCGATCAAACTCAAGCTGCTGAGAATCTTCAGGGGAGGTCTTTTCTTTTCTTTTCTTTTCTTTCTTTCTTTCTTTCTTTCTTTTTTTTTTTTTGTAGTACTGGGGGTTGAACCCAGGGCCTTATGCCTGCATGCTTTGCAAGTGCTGGACCACTGAGCTGCTGCACCCCCAGCCCATTTATTTACTTTTTTTTGAAACAGGGTCTTGCTAAATTACACAGACTGCCTCTGGTCTCAAACTTGCAATCAGGGGAGGTCTTTCTAAGGAGACCGCAATTTAGGAGGCCGAGGAGAACTGTTGCTGAGTGGTCACACCAAGTGACACAGCAATGTGAGTAGCCGCAATGAGCCCCCCATCCATCCAGTCTTGGAAGAGAAATGACCTTTAGGCCCTGGTCCCTGTCTGAGGCTCTAGTCACAACGATGACCCTAGATGGAAAGTCCTCATCTTCAAGCCCACATTGCTGCCACCCGAGTGTCACTTTTGTCAAGAGCAACGTGTGCAATTAACAGAGGAGGCAGGGCTGGTTGGGAAGCCAATTATAGCGAACACATCAGATATCAATAACGCAGCACAAAATGGCTGCATTGATCGGTGCCAGTCATTTCTGGCAGCCATGCCTCCCAGGCCCTGTTTTCTACACCTTTGGGGACCTTTGTGAAATGTCGTCTCTGGGCCTTTGCAGAACAGGCTCCTTGTGACGTTTGTTCTGCTCCACACCTGGGTCCTAAGTAACAAGAGCCCAGGGCATATCTTCTGCTGCTAGTATTTGCTTTGCTCTGGTACATAAGACTTAAAAAAACAAGCTATACAGAAATAAACCCCAAAGGCGGGGCCCAGAGATTAAGCCATGCGTTCTCCTGTGGCGAGCGTGCCCATGAGGCAGAAGCCATGGTTTCTGATGCTGGTTTTTGCCCACGCAGCACAGGCTCCTGCTGTCTCAGCTGCTGGCCAAGTGGGTGGGAACCCTTTGCCCATCCCCTGGCCTGGTGGGCTGCCGCCATCTAGGTGCCGGCACACCCTCAGAGATGTGTCCCTCCAATGTTCCAACGTGGCCCATTGCGTGGCCAGGCCGACTGAGCCCAATTCTTGGATTTCCCCCCAGCCGTTGGGTTCAGACTACTGTGGTCTTGTGGGATCAGGTGTCTCATTGTCACTCTGTCCCTCAGCAGCCACCTGAGGCAGGGAGGGCAGGGATCCGAGTCTGCTTCATTCAACCCCAGAGTCCAGCACAAGGTCTGGTCTAGATTCTGCTCAGGAAAGCTGAGTTGAATCATGGCAATGCTGGGGCTTAGGGGTGCTTTGGGGCGAGAAACACACTCAAGTCTGAGACCACGCAGGCCTCTGGATTCCCTGGAAGACCTTGTTTGCTCAGCTCCTGATGTTGGCGTGCAATGTCACTTCTCACATTCCAGGTCAATGAGGCATTTGGCTCAGCACAGGAGGGTGGTGCACCTGTGTGGTCAAGGCAGTCCACACACAGGCTCAGGGGGGCTGAAACTGCTGGTGGCTGGAGGATCCTCACGTGGGTGTGCAGATTTCCCCCTGCAAACTCCAAAGCTAAGCCTTAAGGGAAGCCACTGGGTGCGGTGGTGCACATCTGCAATCCCAGCAACTTGGGAGGTGGAAGCAGGAGGATCGCAAGTTCGAGACCAGAGGCAGTCTACATAACTTAGTGAGACCCTGTTTCAAAAAGTAAAAAAATGGGCTGGGGGTGCAGCTCAGTGGTCCAGCACTTGCAAAGCATGCAAGTGTGAGGCCCTGGGTTCAACCCCCAGTACCACCACCAAAAAAAAAAAAAAAAGAATTCTCACCTTGCTGGGCTATTGTGAGGCTAAGCAGTAATTCCTGGCATGGGGCTCCTGATGGATATCCTGTGGTCCCTGCAGCCAGGCATGGCCCTTCTGTGGGCCCTGCCCATGGCCAGCTGCAGCAATTGAGGGGGGAGACTCTGTAGCCAGGACCTGGCCTCCATCTGGTGAGGCCGAAGGGAGAAAGATAAGAAAAAACTAGAAAATAACACAAGGCCAGTGCTAAAGGCTCAAGGAGCTAAAGCCAGAATTACAGCCGAGTGACCCGGAGGAGGGGGAGGCCTTGGAGGAGGACACCACCTCCTGCTCAAACATCTGTCCCAGCATGTGGATGTGCCAATGTCTGCTCCACTGTCACACTAATGTGAGTGCCTTTGAGCTCCTCCTCGGTTTCCATGCTCTCCTGGCATATCCCTGAGGGGTTGGCTGGACCTCCAGCAGCCAGCAGGGCAGATGAAGGCCTCTAGAGAGTCAGCAGGTTACAGAGATAAACAGAAGCATCCTGGTGAGCGGCCACAGGTCCTTGACCCTTTTCTTTTGATGATTTGACACTCTCTGCAGGACGGTGACAGGCACGGGAGAATCACACTGGGTGGGTCAGGAGCCACAGGGTGCTTGGTGCTGGGGCCTCTGTGCTTTTCTGCTGGTGGACAAAGGAGCTTGCAATGCCCAGGATTATCTAGGATGTGTGGCTTTTCTCTAATTAATTGGAGAGAGGACAGTACTACCCACTCCCCACTGCTCACTGTGAAGTGGCCAGGGACACAGTTTGGAGGGTAAATGAAAACTTGAAGGTCGTCTAATGATGGGAAGTTCTTCCTTCTGAGCAAAAGATAAAGTCAATTAAAAATTAGACTGAAGGGCTGGAGGTGTAGCTCTGTTGATAAAGCACTTGCTTAGTATGTGTGAGGCCACGGGTGTAATCCCCAGCACTGCAACAATAATGAGAATTGGGGGAATAGCTCAGTTGTAGAGCACTTGCCCTGCATGCATGAGACTTTGGGTTCCATCCCCAGCACTACAAAAAAAGAAAAAAGAAAAGTGGAAGAAAGAAAGGAAGGAAGGAAGAAAGAAGAAAGAAAGAAAAAAGAAAAGAAAGAAAGAGAAAGGAAGGAAGAAAAGAAAAAGAAAAAAGAAGAAAGAAAAAAATGTTCAGAGCTTGAGTTACTCTCCTAAGATTATGCTAGCTTGTGGAAAAATGAAGGAAACGTTTACCCATAGGTCTTGGGGTTTGGACAACTCAGGAAAATTCTGGAAGGCCCTGGAGCCTGGGGAGTTACTAGAGCCTGCATCCCCAGGGCTCCTGTGACAACTGTCTCTAAGGATTGACACAAAGGGAGCAGCTTTCAGGGGTCTGGCACAAGTGCCCAGAGCTCCAACAGCCTAGGTAGGAGGCTTGTGATTCTCCAGGAGCTGCATCTGGGAGGAAGAGGCTGTCGTGGAAGACAGACGTGCTGTGGCCTGGCGGTAGACAGTCTTAAACAACTTTCTTCTAGAAATTTATTTTAAAAATTGAGATACAAGTCACACACCATGAAGTTTACCCCGTAAAGCATTTTGCAACACTTTCACACTGATGTGCAGCCATCACCATTTTCTAGTTCCAGAACATTCCCATCACCCCAGAAAGAATCCTGTGCCCAGTGATAACACTCCTCATTCCCCTCCTCCAGGCCCCAGTAGCTCCCACCAATCTGCCTTCTGTCTCTGTGGACTTGTCTATTGTGAACATCTCATATAAATTATAGCAATCTTATATGTTGTTAGATGCCATCGAGTCAGGTTCAAGTCATACCGACCCTCATAGGGTTTTCAATGGCTGATTATTTGGGGATTGTTTTGAGAGTGGACTGGCATACCCTTCTCCCATTTTTGCAGTGCTAGGGATTGAACTTGGGTTCTCAGAAACTGCGGAGCAGCACTCTACCAACTGAGCTAAACCCCTGTTTCATATCACCTATAGGCTAAAGAAATCATATGACCACATACCATAGATTGAGACCTTCTGTGTCTGACTTCTTTATCCTAGCACAGTGGTTTCAAGGGTCATTTGTGGTGTCACATTTGTTAGTGCTTTGCTCCTTTTCATGGCGGAATAATATTCTATTGTACAGAAAGATAGTATTTTTGTTTTTGTGTTCATTGGTAGATATTTAGGTTGTTTTCCACATTTGGGCTAATGTGAATAATACTGCTATGAATATTCTTGAAAAAGTTATGTGTGGATGTAGGGTTTCAATTCTGCTGAGTGTGTACACCTCCGAGTGAGTTGCTGGGTCATTGGTCAGGTCTGTACTTATTGTCTTTTTTCTTTTTGCTGTTTTTGCAGTGCTGGGGATTGAACCCAGGGCCATGTGTCTGAAAGGTAAGCACTCAACCACTGCGCTGCACCCAACTCTGTACTTAATGCATTGAGGAGCTGCCAGCCTGTTTTCACAGCCACTGTGATGTTCTCCCTCCCCACTGGCAGTGAAGGAGGGGCCAGCTCCTTCACAATCAAACACCACATTCAACCAAACTCTGTCCATTTCACTCTGGTGCTGACTTTGTCTATGCTACTGCATTGGGCTAAGCGTTTACAAACTTGTGTTTTCAATTTGGTTGGGAGTAGTTGTGAGCATCTTATCTGAGCCAGCATCTGCCTGCACCCTTCCTCTGAATAGAGACAGCCGCCCTGACTGTCAGGTAAACTCTGGACCATCTAAGAACAAATTCTTGCTTTTGCTCACTCTGATTTTCTTATGTTCCTGGTTCCTACCAATCAATTTGAGATAAAATTTGCATAATATATATTTATTTTTTAATTCAGCCAAGTACTGTGGTGCATGCCTGTAATCCCAGAGACTTGGGAGGATAGGGCATGAGGATAGGGAGTTTGAGGCCAGAGGTAGCCTGCATAACTTAGTGAAAACCTGTCTCAAAATAAAAAAATAAAAAGGGGATGGGGAAGTCCCTCAGTGGTATAGTCCTAGCTTAGCTCAAGGCCCTGGATTCAACCCCAAGTACTAAAATAAAAATTGTTCAGAAGCTAGGGTGGTGGCACACATCTGCAAACACAAACTCTGGAGGCTGAGGTAGGAGGATCACAAGTTGTAGAGCAGCCTGTGCTACATAGTGGGAGCCTGTCTGGAAATGACATATCAATATCCCAGACTAATAACCACAGCAGCATTTCTCTCAGTTCTTATAGTCTCATGTGATTTTTTTTCTTGTTCCACTGGCTCTTGGGCCTCACAAAAACTTCTGCTTCAAATGAAGAAAGTTTTGGAAGCTCTGACTCTGTTGGCCCACTGCCATCATCTGAGAATTGCTGGGCAGTCTCAGCCCAGAGACCTGTTCTGGAGTGTCTTCTTTGGAGGTTGTAAAGAGCCTGCTTCCTTCCTTTACCAAGGGCCTGAGGTTCCTTCCTTGTTAAAGTCTGCGATGCTTATCACAGGCTCCAGGCAGGTGTTGGGGTAAAGTAGAAACTGTCTGTAGACACAGAGACTCTGTGGCTCTAGTTAATTCACTAATGGTAATTTTCAAGTTGGAAAGATCTGATGAGGGTTCATAATAAGGATAATGCAACTAGCAAGGAAGTATGGCTGTTTTCATGGCATGTAAAACACAGTAGAGCCAGCACCCCTAATTTCTAGATGACACGTCTGTAAGGATAACAAGCCCATTTTAAAGGAGTCACTGAATATTCATCAGATTTATAAAAATAGATGGAAATATTTTTGTAAAGAAAATAAAATCTCAGGGAAGGACCTACAATTCCCCTGAGATATTTCATTTGTCAACCAACAGCATCAAATAGAGGGATTCAGGCAGGCTGGGGCAGACAGCAATATTTTAATGAAACTTCATGAGCAGCTCTGATACACCTCACCAACACTGGATTTGAATTAAAAGAAAGAGATTGTGGCCAAGACTTCCCATACAGCACATCATTTCTGAAACAGTGCATTAATGTATTTCTATAAACTTAACCCAAGGCGGGCAGAGTGTCTCTTCTGCTTTGGCTTCTCTTTCCTTGTAACTCTTATAATAATAATGTGAAAACAAATCTAATTCTTTCTAGTTCCTATTTTTGGTTTCTATTTTTCTTTTTCAGACAAGATCTTGCTAAGTTTCATAGGCTGCTTCTGGCCTTGAACTCACAATCCTCCTGCCTCAGCCTCCCAAGTCACTGGGATTACAGGTACTGTGTTCTACTGTGCCTGGCTTCTAGTACCTATTTTTATAAAGTGAAAGGACAAATTAGTGTTTTTTGAGGAGGTCTGCTGGGAAATGGTAAAGATAAATTTAGGTGTTTTGAATTGATTCAGAACATCCAGATAGCCAGGACAGCACCACTAAAGACACTCACGGAAGAGGGCTTGCAGAACCTCCTTCAGAAACTGGCAAGAATGGTAGAAGTATGTTCAAAGCCAGGGGGAGGATGATGAGGGGGATTAATGTTAATGTGTCTTTTACTGTAATAAATGTTTTAAATTGACACATTCACCGTATTTATTGATCACACTTCATACTTTGTCTCTGTGAATTTGACTCTGCTAGGTATAGCATCCATTTGTGTGTCTGTCAGCTTGTTCTGCTGTGGGGGCTTGCGTGTTGCTGTGATGGTGAAAGCTATGCCACTGGTATCTCAGATGCCATCAGAATCATCCATGGTGCACAGGTTTCAGCTGAGCTTCCAGACTAAGAAAGACTAGGGAGAAGGATCCAGCATCCTCTCCCAAAACAATTAGCCATTGAAAACCCTACGAATAACAGAGAAGCACTGTCAATAGTGTGCTGGAAAACGAGCCCCCCCCCCCCCAGGCTGGAAGGCATTCAAGAAATGGAGAAGAGCTGCAGCCTCAAAGTAGAGTTGACCTTAATGATGGGAATGGAGTAAAGGCCCTGGGACCTCCTTTTGCTGATGTGGCACTACTCAAAATGAGAAGAAACACTGCAATATTGCTGCAACAATGGGCTCAAACATAAAAAGATTGTGTGCACAACACAATGTTGATAGTATTTCGCTATGGTGTACTTAGAGTCACTATGAGTTGGATCTGACTTGGCAGCACCCAACAACAGGTACATCATCATGTTAAGTGGAATCCTATCCTATTTTGTCTTTTTGTGACTTCTCTTTCACTTAGCAGGGTTTTTAAGTGTTTTATCTGTGTTTTAGCATATATCTGCGCTTTTTCTTTTTGAGACAGGGTATTCCTGGATAGCCCAGGCTGGCCTTGAACTATCTGTCTTCCTGCCTCTTCCTGAGGGCTGGGTTATCAGGTGTATGCCACCATGCCTGGTTTAGTGCTTCCTTTCTAAGGCTGGGTAATGTTTGGCATGGTGAACTATTGTATTGAACTTCACCCCTTGTTTTGGAGAGCCATGAGAGGCTGGCCAAACTTTATAGATATACATAACACACCTGTGACCTACTTCTTAAGAAACAGACGTGGGTCCCACTTCCAGAAATTCTGGTTTGATCAGTCTGGGGTGTGGCCTGGCATTTCGAAGCCCCTTGTGATTCTCATGTGCAGCCAGAGGGGGCCTGTGTCAAGGGCAGGAGGACTGTCACCTCGAATTGTCTCAGCTCTGTCCTCTGACAGGGCAAGGCCTTCTCATCTTTGTATTTCTTCATTGTGTGTTTCAGGGGTGGTTAAGCATGGAGTGAGTTGAGATAATCAGTACAAAAAGAAAAACAATTTGGAATTGATCTTCAGAATTTTTCCCTTTTCTTTCTTTCTTTTTTCTTTTTTCTTTCTTTTTTTTTCTTTTTGTCTTCCTTTCTTTTCTTCCTTTCTTCCTTTCTTTCTTCTTTCTTGCAGTACTTGGGGTTGAATATAGGGCCTCACACATGCTTTGCCAGTGCTCTACCACTGCTCTACCACCCTCAGGCCATTTTTAAATTTTTTGAGTCAGGGTCTCACTAAGTTGCACAGACTGCCTCTGGCCTCAAACTTGTGATTCTCCTGTCTCCACCTCCCATGTTGCAGAGATTACAGGAGTGCACCACCCCACCTGGCTCAGAATTATTTATTTATTTATTTTTATTTACTTATTTTGTGGTACTGAGGGTTGAACCCAGGGCCTCACGCTTGCATGCTCTGCAAGTGCTGGACCACTAAGCTGCACGCCCAGCCCATTTTTTTACTTTTTTGAGACAGGGTCTCACTAAATTACACAGACTGCCTCCGGTCTCGAACTTGCGATCTTCCTGCCTCCGCCTCCCAAGTCTCTGGGATTACAGATGTGGGCTACCACATTCAGCTCAGGGGCCATTTTAAGTGGCAAAATCACCAAGAAAACCACAAAAAAATTTCAGAAAAATGGGGGTACTACATAGACCTTGGAAAGTAAATTTTTTTATAGTATGAGAATGAACCCAAAAGACCAGAATTTCACTTCTTTGACCTCATTTGGATTGAAAGACTCATTTTTCACTGCTCTACATACATTTGTGAATGACCAGGAAGTGCCACAAGTATTGATTTCCGGTTACAAATGCATTTTAAGAAGTAGGCACATTTGCAGACAGATTCTGTAATGAGAACCGTATGCACTTAAGGGAGAAAAAAAGTGTTTTACTGTTGTGATTTCCAACAGAGCCAAAGTTTGGAGTTTGAGTACTGGGTAAATCCAGAAGGTTGATTTTTTAAATTGACACATAATAAGGGATTCAGTGTGGTAATTCCATACATATGTACAATATGTAAGGATCAAATCAGAGCAATAAGCATTTCCATCTCAAACATTTATCATTTCTTTGCATTGGGAAACTTAGAATTCCTGTCTTAATTATTTGGAAATATATAATGATATGCTATAAACTGAAGTCTCCCAACCGTGGGAAAAAAAAAAAAAAAGCTAGACAAACAAAAACTAGAAAAAAAAAACCTAGGGGAAGAAAAAAACTAGAAAAACAAAAGCACTATTGCACCTAGCTAACTGCATTTTTTTAAAATACTGGTTGAATCCGGGGCCTTGCACATGATAAGGCAAGTACTCCACCACTGAGCTGCACCCCAGCCCCTTTTTTAATTTTTTTATTTTGAGACAGAGTCTCACTAAGTTGTGCAGGCTGCTTCTGGCCTTGAACTTGGGATCCTCCAGACGCAGGCTCCCAAGCTGCTGGGATTATAGGTGTGTGCCACAGTGCCTGGCTATCTAACTGTCCTTTGGTACCCATTATCAGCCTCTCTCCATCCTCTGCCACTGCTCTATCCCCCAGTGACCACTACTTCACTTCTTTCCTCTATGAGATCAATTTTTTTTTAGTTTCCACATGAGTTAACATGCGATATTTGTCTTTCTGTGCATGGCTTGGTTCACTTGATAGAATGTTTCTCTTAATGGCTAATTCTTAACATTCATGTCAGCAAATTGGGAGCAGTGCTTGAACAAGTCCCTCTTTTGCTCTGGCATTTTTGCTTCTTTTCAACCAGCAGCAAGAAAGGCAACTCAGTGTGTGGGTATCTCCGGGAGCAGAAACTCTCCTCTCATCCAGTCCCAAGTTCCTCGAAGACCAGGGCGAGCTGGCTCCACAGAGCAGATGCTGCACGGATGAATTAGTGAATGAAGTCGATTGACCTATCTGCACTGGTTTCAGTTTCCCAAGCAGTGGGAAAACTCCAACAAAAGATTTTTTTAAAGACAAGGAAAAAATGTAAAACCTCCTCTGGGTTGCTTGCCTCACTGACTGTCTCCAAAATAGAAAGGAGTGTATTGAGATTCCCGAGGCTTTTCTCTGAAATCCAAGGTCTGTGAAGGAGCGGAAGGTTGATGATTATAAAATCTGATAAAAGAGTCTAACATTCAAAATGGCCCTGTTACATGCACAGCCTCAAATGAAGACACAATCCAGAGGCTCTCAAGATAAACTGAAATTATCTCATTATGTAGAAGAGACACTGATGTTTCTGAAGAGTGACAGTATGAGACAGCTGATGATTTCCTGTCGCGTGCATGTTTGTTTATAACCACTCCCAGTCTCAACCAGTCCCTTATTCCTCTTGAAAGCACCAGCATTGAGACCATGAATAAGCCAGGCGTGGTGGCACACACCTGTCATCCCAGTGACTCAGAGGCAGGAGGATCGCGGGTTTGAGGCCAGAGGCAGCCTGCGTAATTTACAAAGATTCTGTCTCACTTAAAAAAAAGGGGGTGGGGTGGGGTGCAGCTCAGTGGAAGAACACTTGTGAAGCATTCATGAGGCCCTGGGTTCAGCTCTCCAGTACCACACAAAAAATAAAGACCATGAATCGATTCAAGGTCTCCATTGTTGTTGTTGTTAGGTGCTGTCGAGTCGGTATCCCACTCACAGCGACCCTATGTACAACAGGTGAAACACTATTGTCAGTGCTACTCTGCTATTCATAGAATTTTCAATGGCAGATTGATTGGGAGGGGGTTGCCAGGTCCTTCTCCCATAGCATTAGCCAAATCCTTGGGCACAGATGGGAATTCTGCCCATCTTGTCCCTCCCCTGCAGCCAAGAGCTACAACCCAGGCTCGGCCCAAAGAGAAAGTCCTGCCTGCCATTCAGGGGTCCTATTCAGGGTCCTCTGCTTAGGTACAGCAAGATCCATCCAAATGGGGCTGCTCTTTTTTTTTTTTTTTTTTTTTTTTTTTGCGGTACTGGGGTTGAACCCAGGGCCTCATGCTTGCATGCTTTGCAGGTGCTGGACCACTGAGCCGCACCCCCAGCCCATTTTTTCACTTTTTGAGACAGGGTCTTGCTAAGTTACACAGACTGCCTCTGGTCTCAAATTTGCAATCCTCCTGAGCCATTGGGATTACAGGTGTGCGCCACCACACCCGGTGGTTAGGCTGCTCTTTTCTTCAGGAGTTAAGCTTCATGTACCTGTGAGACTCCGCAGATTTCTCTCTGCAAAGACCTGTAGAGTCAGCCTCTGAAAACGTGTCTACAGCAGGTATCGTTACTACCCAGGATGAAGTAGGACAGTACAAAAGACTCCAAAATAGCAGAATCCATGAGAAAAATAAGATTTGTGAGATAGACAGACCATCACTTTCCCATGGCACCCATCTCAGACAACTGCTAAGCAGGTCAAAGTCACAGTGTGACTGGAAATTCCTGGCAGAACCTATATGCGCACGTGAGTGTGTGCGCCCGTTTGTGTTTGTATATAAGTGTGTATGTGTGCATGCAGGTGTGTGGTCTTTTCTGAGCTTCTTCCCAGCCCTCCCTATTCTCATGCTCACTCCTACCCATTTCCCTTTTCTGCATCCCTGAGGAGAGGGAGGGACTGGAACCAGTAAAGCGAGAATATGATTTTTTAAAAATTGAGCTATTTAAGGCTGGGCGTGGTGGCGCACACCTGTAATCTCAGCGGCTTGGGAGGCGCAGACAGGAGGATCACAAGTTCGAGACCAGAGGCAGTCTGTATAACTTAGTAAGACCCTGTCTCAAAAAGTAAAAAAAAAAAAAAAAAAAAAAGGGCTGGGGGTGCAGCAGTTCAGTGGTCCAGCACTTGCAGAGTATGCAAGTGTGAGGCCCTGGCTTCAACCCCCAGTACCACAAAAATTGAGCTGTTTAAAGGAAATAATAAATGCTATTTATAAAAGTCTAAAACCAAGTTGCAATCTGTGCGTCCCATGCAAACCATATACAAATTGCTATCACACACGGGTGGCTCTAGACACCTGTGGCAAGCTCAGACCTGGGGGTGTCAGATTCCAGACTCATTGCAGCAGCTGGGACTCTCCCAGATAGCCATGCCACTCCTCTGCTCTGTGGCCCAGTATCGACTCCTGTGCACTTGTGGCTTGGCTTTGACACAGTGGAGGGAAGCGCTCTCACAAGGAAGCCTGCTCACTCAGAGTTTAAATGGGGAAGAAGGGTTAGGGAAGCGAACTTTCGAAGGTTTGTTTGTTTTTAGCTGGGAATGCACTGGACAGTGCAGTCTTTCCAAACGGGAGATTGCCAGAGCAATATTTAGGTCTTTTGCTTATGATGCATTCATGTTGGAAGGTTCTGGATACCTAGGAAAATGTAATTAGATCATGATTTAATTTTAAGAATGTGGTAGAACCTAATAAATCTCAGGAATGTCTAATGTAACCCAATGCCCTGTAAATAAGGCTGGCCTCCCGCTGACAAGGGTGGAGAAGGAACAGTAAGTTCTGCAGAGCTAATGGCAGATGTGCTTCCCAGAGACACCCAGGGAGGCCTTGACTTTGACCTTGGATGGCAGCAACAAGTCCTAGCCATGCTGTAATACTGTGGCAGTAGGAGGCAAGAGTGGCTGCAGCCTGGTCAAGGGCTGGGAGCAGCCAGGCTTAGCCAGAGCGAGGAAGGGTGTGTGGCCTGGGCCACATCATCCTGGGCCCCTCACTCTGAGAAGCCAAGCCAGGGCCCAGGTCCCAGAGCAGGGGTGCTGCCCCAAGGAGGCATCACAGAGCAAGACCAAGGATTTGGCATCCGTGGGTCTGAATGAGCTCCCTTCCTTCATTATTTGTTAGGGGGACCTTGAAGTGCCTCATGCCACTCCTGAACCTCTGTTTCCAAGCTTGTGAATGAGGACAGCAACGTGGGTTCACGTCATAAGGTTGCCAGAGGCGCCAATGCGCTGGTGGAGGTAGCAGGCTTAGATTTAATTATTCTGGTCTAATTCAGCCCCCAGCCTGCCACATTTCCTTTGAACGATGGCTTTGGGAGGAGAGACCCTATCCTGGATCCAGGGTGGGGCTTTGAAGTAGGCCCAGGACAAGCAATGCTCTCATTCCCTAGAGAGTGGAATGGATTGAGGATGAGGATGGGGGCTTCTTCCAGTCAACCACAGTCAAGTCTAGAACTTCTATTTGATCTGCAGGGGAAATAAGAGCTCACATGGGTCTGCAGAGGTTAGACCTCATGACATTGGGCCCACAGGTTACCTTGCCTCAGTCACCACCAGACTTTCTAGCTATTGAAGTCGATAAAAGCACATCACCATTCTTTCCCTCCCTCCCTCCCTCCCTTCCCTTCTTTCCCTTCTTTCTTTCTTTCTTTCTTTCTTTCCTTCTCTTTCATTTCTTCTTTTCTTTTCCTCTCTTTTCTTTCTTTCTTTCCTTTCTCTCTTGGTATTTGAAGGCTAAACCCAGAGCCTTGGACACACCTTGCAAGTGCTCTATCACTGGGCTGCACCCCAGCCCATTTTTTTCCTTTTTATCTTCAGTCAAAGTCTCACTAAGTTATGAAGGCTGCCTCTGGCCTTGAACTTTCAATCCTCAACTTGGGAGGTGGAGGCCGGAAGATTGACGGGAGTTCCAGGACAGGCTGGTCTACACGATGAGACCTTGTCTCAAAAAAAAAAAAAAAAAAAAATTGAATTTGTGTGCAATCAATATTGTAATGTGTTCACATTGTTTCTCTATAGTTCTATTTCAAAGACCTTTTTTTTTTAAAAAAAAAATTTCAAGTTTCCCCACTGGCTTGCAGATATAAGGAAAATGATGTAATGCATATATCTTGCTGATGTGAGAGTCTGGCAAAACATGAATGAAAAGATGTGACATAGAAAGTCCCTTTTTCTATTAACCAGTGACCTAAAGCCTTTGAAAACGCTTCATCAGTGGTTGGTATTGTATGAGACGGAGACCCAAAAATGTCTGTCAGTTCCCTGGTATGCCATTTTTCAACAACACGGTATAATTATAATGGGCTTTATTGACATAATAAATATGGGAGCCCAGGTGGTGTCCATTTCCAGTTGTTTAATTGAACAAATGAAAGATCTTGTAATATGGAGTTGATTTGGGGAATTTGTCAAGCTACAATAAAATTTTGCAATAGCTGTGGCCTTGGGTCATAAAATGACCAATCAAGAGGAAAAAAATTTTATGATATAGAAGTGACTATATTCAGCAGGGTGCTGTGGTGCATGCCTGTAATCCCAGTGGCTTGAGAGGCAGAGGCAAGAGGATTGCAAGTTCAAGACCAGAGGCAGTCTGTGTAATTTAGCAAGACCCTGTCTCAAAAAGTGAAAAAAATGGACTGAGGGTGCAGCTCAGTGGCCCAGCACTTCCAGAGCATGCAAGCATAAGGCTCTGGGTTCAACACCCAATACCACACACACACACACACACACACACACACACACACACACGACTATATTGACTTATTTTGTTCTTAGCTCTAATGCCAAGAGAGAGAATGAACTGCTTCTTACTGCTGTCTGCTCTAAAGCCAAGTGATTCTGCAGGCAAATCAATATGAGTATTGTCTAAAATTATCAGCTATGATTAAATCATAAAATATGTTGAACTTTTATTTTTAAGGTACTGGAGAAAGTGAAGGGTCATGAAATTCTACTCTATAGCCTTTTGAAGCTAAAGTCACATAAACACTAACACATGAAGAAAAAACATCAGTGATTTTCTACAAAACTGTAAACGAAGCCAGGTCTTAGATAATTTTCACCCTATTACTCAAGATGCAAATATCAAAACAGCATTTAATGTGGGGGCAAAACATTAAGAAAACACAAATTCTAAGGATCTTTAAAAAATAAGCCCATGGCTTTAGAAGGCCCAGTGGGTACAAAATCCATGCCTTATAATCCATCCATCATTCATTTCTCTCCTGGCAGAATGATAGGAAGAATTAAATTATAGGTGAAAGAGAAGCCTTTGATTGCTGTGCATCTGTAAAGATAATCCATGCCGGGAAAACTTGAATTAATTAGTTAATTAATTTATTTACTTTTTGCGGTACTGGGGGACTGAACCCAGGGTTTCAAGAATATTTTGCAAGCACTCTGCCACTGAGTTGCACATCCAGCCCATTTTTCTTTTTCTTTTTCTAAGAATTGAGATACAGTCTCGTTAAGTTACACAGACTCCCTTTGGCCTCAAACCTGCAATATATGCTTTATTAAGATCAATTCACAAGCATAAAATTTACCCTATTAAATTGTGCAATTGAATGGTTCTTAGTATATTCAATGGGCAGTCATGACCCCTATCTATTTCAGAACATTTCCATCACTACCAAAAATCCTCTCCACCCAAATTATTCAGTTACTCCTCAATTCAATTCCACCCTGTCCCCTGTCCTAGGCAACCAATGATCTTTCTGTCCCTGGATTTTCCAGTTCTGGTCGTTTCTTATGAATGTGGTTATATGATATGTGGCCTTCTGTGCCTGGCTTCTCTCACTGAATTTAACATTCATGCATGTTGCAGCATATGTCAGTAATTCATTCTTTTTATGGCTGAGTAATATTTCATTGTATGGGTGGACCACATTTGTTATCTGTCCATCGGTTTAGGGACCGTTAGGGTGTTTTCACTGTTTTTTGTTTTGCTGTACTAGGATGCTTGACACAAGGCCTTGCACATATTTTGCAAGTACTCTACCACTGAGCTGCACCCCAGCCCCCTTCTAAAGTTTTTTTAAATTTTGAGATAGGGTCTCGCTACATTATACAGGCTGCTTCTGGCCTGGCACTTGCGACCATGCTGGCTCTGCCTCCTGAGTCACGGGGATGACAGGCGTGCGCCACCGCACTCAGCAGTTAGTTCTACTGTTTCGCTGTCAAGAATTACGGACATTCATGGACAAGTGTCTGTGTAGACACTGGATTTCAGTTCTCTTGGTGATACTCCTAGGAGCAGAAGGGCCGGGCCCTTGGATAATCCAAGTTTGCCTCTGTGAGGGGCTGCTGGGCTGATTTCTACAGGCTGCACCCCTTTACCTCCCACCAGCAGTGGGGCAGGGCTCTGAATTCTCCACATCCTCCCCAACGCTGTCCTGGCCGCTCCCCACCCGCCCCCAGCTGGTCTCATGATGTGCACTGGTAGTTTTAGGATTGCAAAGATATTAATACCTGGTAAAGCCCTGTTACCCACCCTCCCACCAAACCCTGTTTCCTGAACACTGGGCAAGCAGTCACACTTCCTTCAGGCCTTCCACTCTGGTTGCAGCACCAAGCCAGCACCTGCCTACCTGGCTGTATTTCCACGCCTCCCACCTCATTTAAGCACTTTGATTTTGAATTTTAAGCATATGCTGAGCAGCATATTTCTATAAAGTGTATATAACACTTAGCCTACTGAACGAGCTCCCTTCTTCACTTTATTCATAGCGAATTTTTTAACAAAAATGAATACTTTATATTCCAATAGCCTACGCAAGAGATGTAAGAAAAAATGATCCACAAATACATGATTGGTCTTCTATCTTCTTAGTGTAATAATGAGTTTCTTTAACAAGAAGGAGATGGATATGACCAAACTTGAGGCGAGCAGGCTAAGTTATCGCAAACCAGAGACGATTCCTGGCTCTCAGAGATGTGGAAACTTTACTGAGGATGTCTGACACAGTGGAGTGTAAAGAATGATACATTTTCTCACAACCTAAAAGACTTGAGAAGTGCTAAAAAATTCTAGAGGTGAGAACAGTGGTATCTACTAAAATGTTATGTGAAAGGCCAGATGCAGTGGCACCCGCCTGTAATCCCAGCACCTCGGGAGGCAGAGGGTGGTGGGTTGCAGGCTTGAGGCCAGAGGCAGCCTGTGTCATTTAGTGAGGCCCTGACTCAAAACAAAAAATAAAACAAAGGGTCTGGAGGAGCAGCTGAGTGGCAGAGCACTTACAAGGTATGCATGAGGCCCTGGGGTCAGCCCCATTTTACTGTAAAAAAACAAACAAAACAAAACAAAAACAAGAAAGTTAGAAAAAATGTTGTGTGGATAGTGTATGATTTATTTATGTGAAGTTTAAAAATAAGGGAGATTAGTACATGGCTTTTAGAACTCAGGATTGTGGTTAACCCTGGTGGAAGTGAGTATGGGATTCTAGGGTACTGGTTATATTCTCTGTTCCTTGCTGAGTGTTGAAAAATGGTCCCTTTTGTGAAAATTCATTGACTTGTACATACACTTATAACTTATACACTCCTTTCTGTGTGTACTATATTCAACACATTTTATAGAAAAATGTAGGATATAAGAATCTTTGCCAGTTGGCTAAAGAAAGTTGATATGAGAACAGAATTTTTTTTAAAAAGATACTATTTTTTAGAATAGTTTTAGATTCACAGAAAAATTGAGAGTGAGACCAGAGGCAGTCTGTGTAACTTAGCGAGACCCTGTCTCAAAAAGTAAAAAAAAAAAAAAGGGCTGAGGGTGCAGCTCAGTGGTCCAGCACTTGCAGAGCATGCAAGCATGAGGCCCTGGGTTCAACCCCCAGTAGCAATAAATAAATAAATATATAAAATTTAAAAAACTAAAAAAAAAATTTGAGAAGTGTATTCAGTGAGTTCCCACAGCCACGAGAGAAGTAACTAACACAGAGCCTCTTTGCTTGATTTTGGCATCATTCTGTGCATTATGTTTAACTTGTGAAACTTGACATTAGTTTCCTGGGACCACTACACCCAGCTGGACAATTCATTTCTAAACATAAACCCATATATACAGAAGTCTTAGGGAAATGGGCATATTTTAGAGCCATGGTAGGGAAGGAGGCTAGAATTTTAAACTAGTCCAACTAGTAGAAAGCAATGTGCATTGACCTAAGGAAATGTTACTTCTAATCCAGGGGTCTGGAAATTGTGATGCACAGGCCACATCTGGCCCTCTGCTTGTTTTGTCAATAAAGTTCTATTGGAACACATCCATGCCAGTTTGTTCAGATACTGTTGATAGCTGCTTTTCACACTGTAAGGGTAGAGCAGGGTTGTGGCAATAGGGACACCATGTCCCACAAAATCCTTTAGCAGCAGAAAAGTTGCCCATCCCCAGACAGAGTGAAAGTTTTGGACTAGAAAAATGGAGACTGGGATTGATCTGGAAGTTGGAGCAGGGGAGGTACAAGCTCCTGCTGCGTGCAACTGCAGTCATTCAACATACTGCCACCAGTGCCCACAGAAAGGCTGTAGCAACAGACACCAGGAGACAAGGGTAGGGCAGGGGGGATGCCAAAGAAAAACAGAATCTGACACCTGAGGAGATAAAAGTGGTAGGAAGGAGAGGGTGCAAGGTCACCTCTAACTGACCTTGAGGTACTAGGAGCATGTAGGAGAAGAGGGCTGGTAAGGGGTGAGCCCAGGCACTGAGTTTTGAATACACTGAGCTTGAAGACATGGCGTCACATCTGCACAACAGCCTGTAGATGTGGCCATGCCGAGCCAGTGGGCCGGGATACAGTTAACCGCAATGGAGGTGGGAAGGAGTGCTGCCATCATGGGCGCGGTGGCTCACACTTGTCATCCCAGCAAATTGAGGGGTGGAGGCAGGAGGATTGCAGGTTTGAGACCAGAGGCAGCTTATGTCACTGAGCGAGACACTGACTGAAAATAAAAAATAAAAAATGGGCCAGGGGTGCAGCCCAGCACTTGCAAAGTATGTGCAAGGCCCTGGGTTCAACCCCCAGGTACTGCAAAGAAAAAGAAAAGTATGTTTAATATAAGCGGTGATGAGATCTGGCCATGGCAGCCCTGCAAATGAGGAGCTGTCCAGCCAGGCAGCCTGAGGACACCACTGCCATCCAAAGCCCCAGTTCAGCGCTCAGGACTTTCTCTTTCCTGCTCTCCCTCTCAGCACTCAGGGGCAAAAACAGTTCACTGCAGCATAGTTGGAGGTCACAAAAAGATTCCACACCCAGCTGGTTACTCACGTCAGCTCTCCGTAGCTCAACTCATCCATCAGGCTTCTGATGGGCTTTCTGGTTTTACCCAAGTCCTTACGTGCACAGTGAAAAGTCAATGTTTGCATTTCTCCTCTCTGTTCTTTTCCTTGTGGAAAAACTTGAGTCCTTTTTTAAAGCTAGAGCTACTGGGACTTGGGGGAAAAAAGAAAAGAAACTGTTCTTCCTGTAACTCCCAAAAGCCTGACTCAGCAGCTTGCATGACTTCTGTGGAATTTTCCAAAATGTTCCTGGGTCACCTGAACGTCCTTTTTCACTCCTTTCGCTTTGCCTTTTTTATTTTTTTCCTGAACCTAGGGTGTCATGCATACTTTTGCAAGCACTATACCACTGAACTGCACCCCACTGCCCCTTTTTAAATATTTTTATCTTGAGACAGGGTCTTACTAAATTACACAGGCTGCCTCTAGCCTCGAACCTACGATCCTCCTGCCTCTGCCTCCCCAGTTTCTGGGATTACAGTGTGAGCCATTTTACCTGGCTGTCTCTTTAGTTCTTAAAGTTGCTTCACTTTGTCTCTAAACCCGACCTCCATGTCCAGTTCTTCCAACCTTTCTCATGGGTTACCTCCATCCTGTTCTCTAGAAAAACTTTTGCAGGAATTTACAAAAAATATCTGTAAGTATTAGCATACCTACAATCTATTTGGGGCTGGGACTTAGCTCAGTTGGTAGAGCACTGCGCTGCAGTCTCTGAGGTCCTGAGTTCAATTCCCAGCACCATAAAAATGGGAGAAGGGCCTGGCAATCCACTCCCAAGGCAATCCCAAAACAGTCAGCCACTGAAAACCCTATGAGGAGGCTGGGCATGGTGGCGCACACCTGTAATCCCAGCGGCTCTGGAGGTGGAGGCGGGAGGATCGCAAGTTCGAGACCAGAGGCAGTCTGCGTAATTTAGCGAGACCCTGTCTCAAAAAAGTAAAAAAAATGGGCTGAGGTGCAGCTCAGTGGTCCAGCATTTGCAGAGCATGCAGGTGCAAGGCCCTGGGTTCAGCCCCCAGTACTGCAAAAAAAACCCAAAAACAAACAACTCTATGAGGGTCGCTATGAGTCGGATACCGACTCGACAGCACCTAACAACAACAACAACAATCTATTTAAAGATTGATTAGTCCCTCAAAGGAATGAGAAGTGAGGAGTGAGATTAATTATACCAGTAATTGAATTATTATTATTTTAGCTCCTGGGAGGGTTATTGAAGTTATGAGATCAATGTTAGAAAAGTTGGTTTTGTAATTATAAAGTTGTCTTATAATTCATTAAATAATTCTTCATTTTTTGCTACTATTATGTGTAAAATTTATGATTATATATTTCTCTGTCACTCCTTTGTGACATGCTCCTAGAAGATTTGACAGCTGGCATGCTCTAGGGAAGCGATGACAGAGTCACCTACTGTTTCTTTAGCCAGACATACAAGCTATTTCAGCCCTGACCTTTGCTCACTCACCCTTGACGTCTACATCAAGCAGCAAAGGCTATGCTTTTCTCGTCCCTATTTTTGCTCATGTACATCCAAAATATGTTGACAGGTCAATTCTTTTGTTAAAAACAAAGCAATTACACTTAATTTCCATACAATGAATTCTTCATGCAAAAAGGGAGAGTCTTAATTTTATTGGTAATGTAAACAGTTCCACTCATCTGTGCTTGTAGTTTGAAGCATCATGTTTTATGAAAAGCCTGTTGTGTCCTGGTGAGTCTGATTCGGCTTGCTTAATCTCATGCAGCTTTCAGCAAAAATTAATTTGCTAAACTATGAAAAATACAAAAAAATTGAAATTCCCAAACTGTGGCTCAAATAAAAAAGGCATGAAAATCATACTTTTAATTCTCTTCTTTAAAATTGGCTTAAAATGCTAGTTTATTCTTTTAGAAAGATCATGGTTTGTTCTTTTAAAGACAGAGATGGGAAAAGAATATGGAAAATTTTAAAAAGATTTTTTTCCATTAAATTTGAAAAGGTGGGAATTAAGATACTTTATTTTGCTTTCCATTGCTATTTGGGAATTTTTTTTTAACGAGTAAAAATTGAAAACTATATTTTGATAATAACATAAAATTATATTTTGATAATAACATAAACTTGGAGAGGATGATCTCAATGTAAATGATGCAAATTCATGAGTACATGGGAAAAACAGGGGAATATGTGCATATGCATATGTTTTATTACATATTAGTTAAAAAGTTCCATAAACCTTGTTAGTTGATGAAAGTGTAACCAAAAATGATGTAATAGTTGCACGATGAAAAAAGCAAATGCTATATTACTCTGTACCCCATCAACATTTATCAATAAAGGGAAAAAAGAAAAAAAGATAACATAAAACTTGCTTCTCAAGTGCTTTTCTTTTGTAGTATATTGCTGCACAATATTTAGCAAAGTTTTCTTTTCCTAAGGCAGAAGGTCAAAAATTTAAATAATGCTGTATGTGGATGGGGCTGGGATTTAGCTCACTTGGTAGAACGCAGCTCTGCAGTCTCTGAGGTCCCAAGTTCGAGTCCCAGCACCACAAAAACGGGAGAAAGACGTGGCACTCCACTTCCCAGGCGATCCCGAAACAATCAGCCATGGAAAACCCTATCTGGGTCGCTATGAGTCGGACACAACTTGACGGCACCTAACAACAGCAGCAGGCGCGCAGGAGCTGCGGATCATTTATACCCGGCCTGAGCCCGCACTCGTGCCCGCCTGAGTCTGCAGGACGGGCTCGGCCTCCTCGTGAAGGAACGAGGCCGTAACCACGCGCCCCTGCTCTCCCCTGGGTCTGACTTTGAGGGACAGCAGCGGAACACCACAGTAAAGCTCTGGGACTCGGGGACTACCAGTCCAGTTTGTGGAGGGGCGGGGCCAGCGGGGCCGGGGCTGAGTCAGCATGGCAGGGCGGAGTCCGCGGGCAGCAGGGCGGGGCCAGCACACAGCAGGGGCGGGGCCAGCTCCCAATGGGGCGGGGGCATCGCGCAGCAGGGGCGGGACCTTGCGCTAACGGTCGAGCGTGGTTGTTGCGCGGGCTTCGGCGGCTGGCCGCACGCGCTGTAGAGAAGGCGCGGACTGCGGGGAGCTGCCAGCCAGCCAGCCAGCCAGCGGGAGCTTCCGGTGAGCAGTAGCGCTGATCTCACTCCGGTTCTGAGGGCGGGCGTCTCGGGCAGCGGCCTGCGTTGAGGAGAAGCCCTCTTGGGGCGGTTGAGGTTGTTTTGAAGAGAGGGCTTCTGGGGGCAGGGGAGCCCCTCAGGCTTGGAACCCCAGACCCGCGGGGCGGACCCGGGGCGCGCACGGGGCCTGCGGCCGGTCGCGGGAGCAGTGGGCTGTGAGTATGCGCCGCGCACCCGTGTCCTCCGCCCTCCCCTAGTGCCCGGGAGCCAGGCTCTCCCCGCGCCTGCGCAGCCGGACCTGGGCGTAGCATTGGCCTCGTGCGCGTCGGGCGTCCACTCTTGCGGTGGGCACACGCGGCGCCGCAGCCCACCCTGCAGGGGCGAACCCAGCCTTGCCCACTAGGAGATGCACATGTGCATGGCCATCAGATGACAGGCTTTGGGAAACGCATCTGAGTGCAAGCCAGACGTTTAAAAGGCGTTAGGCAATCGGAAACTACCTAAGAAGGTTACCAGCAAGGTTTCTCCTGCCTCCACCCTGGGGAGTTCCCGGGGGGCCATGGCCACTCCTCTGCCAGTGTCTGTGTTTTGAAGCCAGCTAGAAATGCCTCCCCCACATGTCTGTCAGTTTGCCCCACTGTGGGGGCTTGTGTGTTGCCATGAGGCTGAAAGCTATGCCACCAGTGTCTCAAATACAAGCAGGGTAACCCATGGTGGACAGGTTTCAGCTGAGCTTCCAGACTAAGACAGACTAGGGAGTAGGCACCAGCAAACCGCTCCCAAAACAGCTAGCTATTGAAAGCCCTATGGATAGCAAAGAAATACTGTCAGATATGTTGTTGTTGTTGTTAAGTGCTGTCTGAGTCGGTATCTGACTCATAGCAACCCTCATAGGGTTTTCAATGGCTGATTGTTTCGGGATTGCCTTGGGGCACTTCTCCCATTTTTGTGGTGCTGGGAATTGAACTCGGGTCCTCAGAGACTGCAGTGCAGCGCTCTACCAACTGAGCTAAATCCCAGCCCACTGTCAGATATAGTGCCAGAAAATGAGCCCCCCAGGTTGGAAGGCACTCAAAAGATTACTGGGGAAGAGTTGCCTCCACAAAGTAGAGTCTACCTTGATGACGGAAATGGAGTGAAGCCTCAGGGACCTCCATCTGCTGGTATGGCACGAATCAAAATGAGGAGAAACAACTGCAGACATCCATTAATAACTGGAACATGTATGTAGTATGAATCTAGGAAAATTAGAAATCATTAAAAGAGAAATGGAGCACATAAACATTGATGGATATCCTAGGCATCAGTGAGCTAAAATGGACCGGCATGAGCCGCTTGGAGTCAGATAATCATATGGTCTACTATGCTGGGAATGACAGACTAAAGAGAAATGGGGTTGCATTCATCATCAAAAAAGACATCTCAAGATCTGTCCTGAAATATAATGTTGTCAGTGATAGAATAATATCCATATGTCTACAAGGAAGGCCAGTTAATATGACTGTTATTCAAATTTATGCACCCACCACTAAGGCCACAAATGAAGAAAGGGAAGATTTCTACCAGCTTCTCCAATCTGAAATAGATCAAACATGAAGTCAGGATGTACTGATAACTACTGGTGACTGGAACGCAAAGGTTGGAAACAAAGAAGGTTCAGTAGTTGGAAAATATGGTCTTGGTGACAGAAATGATGCAGGAGATCACATGATAGAATTTTGTCAGACCAATGACCTTTTCATTGCAAATACATTTTTCAACAACATAAAAGGTGATTATACACATGGACATCACCAGATGGAACATACAGTAATCAAATTGACTGTATGTGTGGAAAGAGATGATGGAAAAGCTCTATATTAAATGTCAAAATAAGACCAGGTGCTGATTGTGGATCAGACCGTCAACTTCTCATATGCAAGTTCAAACTGAAGCTGAAGAAAATTAGAACAAGTTTTCGAGCACCAAGGAATAACCTTGAGCATATCCCACCTGAGTTCAGAGACCACCTCAAGAATAGGTTTAATTCATTAGATACAAGTGATAGGAGACCAGATGAGTTGTGGCATGACATAAAAGATATCATTCAAGAAGAAAGCAAAAGGTTATTAAAAAGGCAAGAAAAAAAGAAAAGACCAAATTACATGTCAAAAGAGACTCTGTAACTTGCCCTTGGTAGAGCAGCTAAAGTAAAAGGAAGACATAAGGAAGTTAAGGCTCTAAACAGAAGATTTCAAAAGGCAGCTCTAGAAGACAAAAACAAATATTATTATGACATGTGCAAAGACCTGGAGGCAGAAAACCAAAAGGGAAGAACACACTCTGTGTTTCTCAAGCTTAAGGAAGTGAAGAAAAAATTCAAGCCTCGAGTGGCAGTAGTGAAAGATTCTACAGGGAAAATATTAAACAATGGAGGAAACATCAAAAGAATATGGAAGGAATACACAGTCATTATATAAAAAAGAATTGGTAGGTGACCAACCATTTCAAGAGGTTGCATATGAAGAGGAACCAATGGTATTAAAGGACAAAGTGGAAGCCACCTTGAAAGAACTGGCAAAACACACAAGGCTCCAGGAGTTATACCAATAGAGATGTTTCAACAAACAGATGCAGCACTGGAGGTATTAACATGTTTATGCCAACAGATTTGGAAAACAGCTATCTGGCCAACTGACTGGAAGAGATCCATATTTGTGCCTATACCCAAAAAAGGGGATCCAACTGAATATGGAAACTAGCAAACAATATTAATATCACACACAAGCAAAATTTTACTAAAGATCATTCAAAAGCAACTGCAGCAGCATATAGACAGGGAATTACCAGAAAATCAAGCGGGATTCAGAAGAGAGTGGGGAACCAGGGACATCATTGCTGATGTCAGGTGGATATTAGCTGAAAGCAGAGAATATCAGAAAGATGTCTTATCTATGTTTTATTGACTACGCAAAGGCATTTGACTATGTGGATCATGACAAATTACGGATTACTCTTTGGAAAATGGGAATACCAGAGCACCTAATTGTGCTCATGAGGAATCTGTACGTAAACCAGGAGGCAGTTGTTCGAATAGAACAAGGAAACACAGTTTGGTTTAAAGTTGAGAAAGGTGTGTGTCAGAGCTGTATACTTTCACCCTATCTCTTCAATTTATATGCTGAGCAAATAATCCGAGAAGCTGGACTTCATGAGGAAGAACACGCCATCAGGATTGGAGGAAGACTCATTAACAACCTGTGTTATGCAGATGACACAACTCTGCTTGCTGAAAGTGAAGAGGATTTAAAACATTTACTGATGAAGATCAAAGATCATAGCCTTCAATATGGGTTGTGACTTAACATCAACACAACAAAAATCCTTACAACTGGGTCAGTACACAACTTCACAATAAATGGAGAAAAGATAGGGGTTGCCCAAGATTTTGCTTTGCTTGGCCATGGTATTTTCAGTTGCATCATATGGTTGTGAAAGCTGGACATTGAACAAGGGAGAAGGAAAAGAATTGATGCTTTTGAATTGTGGTGCTGGAGACGTCTATTGAATATACCATAGACTGCCAAAAGAACCAGCAGATCTGTCCTAGAAGAAGTGTAACCAGAGTGCTCCTTGGAAGCAAGAATGGCCAGACTGCATCTTACATATTTCGGGCATGTAGTCAGGAGAGGTCAATCCCTAGAGAAAGACATCATAGACATCATTTAGGAGAGTGACAGGTCAACACAAAAGAGGAAAACCCTCCACCAGATGCATTGACACAGTGTCTGCAACAATGGGCTTAAACATAAATAAGATTGTGTGCCTGGCACAGAATCGGCAGGTGTTTTGACCTGCTGTACATAGGGTCGCTATGAGTCGGACTGGACTCGATGGCACCTAACACCTCCAACAACAGAACTGCCTCACGCAAAACTTGCCAAGTTCCCCTTGAAGCTGCAGGAGTAAACACGTTGAATCAAAGCTCCTCTGCCATGGTGGAAAACAATTAGCTTTATCAGAGTTTGTTACAAAATTTGTGGTAGGAGGTTGGAGAGGGCCTCTGTACAGAAATGACCACACAGAGAAGTACCTGTAGAAGCCTAGCCAGCATCAGTCTTTGGAATGAAATAGAAAATCATGGCAACTGTATCACTGAGCTCTCTGGAAGCATCATTGGCCTAGAATAGCAAGATAGCCAGAAAGCTAATTTTTGCAATAGTGTTTACAGTTTGGATTTTTCAGAGCTTGATTTAATTGGTGAACAAATATTCAGCAGCTACAATATGTACGATGCCAAAGTACCTAGTCACTGTAGGACATAATAGGGGATGAGACAGGCATGCATGGCCCACAGCCCTCATGACCCAACATTCTAATTCACAAGTGACAACTGGGAATGAGGACTGTTGAGAGGTGGAGGCCGGGGATAGTTGGAGTGCGACAGTAGGAAAAGCCCCTCCTTGAGACCTGAAGAATCTGGGGGAGCCTGTCTTAGGGAGATGGAAGGTGGCATGGTGGGGGTATTAAGGTGAAGGGAGCTGCATCTGCCAGGGCCTCAGACCTCTCTGGACTGAAGCCATGAGAGCAGCCAGGGTACTGTAGGGTGATTAGAAGTGAGGAAGAACGAGGTTCCATATTTGACCCTCTGTTTTCATTGCTCCTCCCTGAGAGTCCTGGGTGGGTACAGGGAGCAGTTTTGGGGCCTATCCCACAGCTGTCTTTTATCCTGATTCTGGATCTGTCACATCACACACTCAATCCATGCATGTTAAATGAATAAATTCAGTAAAAAACCAGGTTTTGCAGTAGTCTAAGCAAGGAGTAGCCTGCAGTCATAGCCCTGTGGCATCTGATCCCATCAGATCTCGGAAGCTAAGCAGGATCGGGCCTGGTTAGTACCTGGATGGGAGACCGCCTGGGAACACCAGAAGCTGTAGGCTTGGGAGAAGGACCTGGCAACCCCCTCCCAAAAATCAATCTGCCATTGAAAACCCTATGAACAGCAGAGAAGCACTGACAATAATGTTTCCCCTGTGGTACAGATTCTACGGCACCTAACAACAACAACAAACAAGGAGTAACAGCCTTAAGCTGGGGAGATGGCATTGGAGATGGAAAAAAGGAGATCTTTTAAATATATTTGTTGCTGATGAATTAAGTAAATTCTGATTTTCTATACTGAGCTTTTTATTCTATGTTAATCTTTTATTTCTCAAAATGTCTAGTTAGAGAAGTCATTTTTTTCCCCCCTGTAGTGGGGGTTGAACCCAGGGCCTCTTGCATGCTCTGCAAGTGCTGGACCACTGAGCTGCACCCCCAGCCCGTTTCTTTTATGTTTTGAGACAGGGTCTTGCTAAGTTACACAGACTGCCTCTGGTCTTGAACTTGTGATCCTCCTGCCTCCGCCTCCCAAGCCACTGGGATTACAGGCATGCGCCACCGTGCCCAGCAAGTCATGTATTTTTGTGAACAGACACTAAGGTATATCATCTTATATTTCAAATAATTGTAGAAATTAAAAGAACTTGAGAGAGATCATATGACACTATGTAAGTCACTAACCAAACCACCCAGAGATGCTAAGGGGTAAAAATTTAGAGAACTCACTTAGTAGGTAGTAGGTCTTCTCTAACTTCAAGTATCTGGCACTCTTTTTTTCTTTTTCTTTTCTTTTCTTTTTTTTTTTTTTTCCCCAGGGCTAGAGATTGAACCCAGAGCCTTGCAGCTGCTAGACAAGCACTCTATCACTGAGCTACATCTCCAACCCTTATTGAGTGTTTTCTGTGTGTTAGGTATCACTGAAATACACACAAGTGGGCAAGGTGGCACACATTTGTAGTCCCAGCACACAGGAGGCTGCAGTAGGAGGATCACTTGAGCCCAGGAGGTGGAGGCAAGCCTGGGTAATACAGCAAGACCCTGGGTCAAAAAAAGAAATATGCACATAAAAATACGTAAGATGCCAATTCTGTCTTCATGGAGCTTAGCACCTAGAACTGTGTCTAAAATCACTACCTTTCTGCACACACACAATGTAACCAAATGCATGCTTTGAGATATTTACAATAGAATTTTGCTGTATTATTTTAGGTAGGCTTGATGCTAATGAATATTTAAATCTTCAAATGACCCGTTGAGTCAACTCTCCCATGAAACTCTAAATTTACATGGTACTCAAAAGTTGCTTAATTTTGGGCGTGGTGGCGCATGCCTGTAATCCCAGTGGCTCGGGAGGCGGAGGCAGGAGGATTGCAAGTTTGAGACCAGAGGCAGTCTGTGTAATTTAGTGAGACCCTGTCTCAAACAAACAAACAAACAAACCTGAAAAACTGGGCTGGGGGTGTTGCTCAGTGGTCCAGCACTTGCAGAACATGCAAGCGCGAGGCCCTGGGTTCAACCTCCAGTACCAGAAAAAAAAAAAAAAGTTGCTCACTTTTATGTAGTTTTAGAAAATGAAAAATTGAAAACTATCTATGTCATTCACTTTTTCTTTTCCTTTTTCCTTCTCTTCTCTTCTCTTCCCTTCCCTTCTTTTCTTTTCTAGGCAGAGTCTTGCCAGGCTGCTCTCAAACTCTTGGGCTCAAAGAATCCTCTTACCTCAGCTTTCCAAGTAGCTGGGACCATAGGTATATGCCACCTTGCTCAGCTCCAGTTATGTCATTCAAAACTACAAAAGGACACTTTGAACATGTTTTCTTTAGGCTAAATCTGTACTAATATACATTTCACCATTGTAATAAAAATTGTCCAAAGAATAAGTAAAATATCTAATGTTGTTTTAGTTTTTTTTAACTTGGAATTTTTCATGATTTAGGTATTTAATTCTCACATATAAATTGTATTTTCTAAAATACAGATTCAAAATGGCAAACTTCTTTGCATCAAAGACCTTCACTGCACTTTCAGATCTGTATCCAAATATGGCTAATCTGGTAGGTTTCAATGATGTGATAGTTTGGGTCTTCTCTCAGGGAGCTAACTTTATGTGGTAGTGTTACGTTACACCATTACTGATTAATTGGACAATTCTTTGTATTTGACAAGTATATAGATACTCATTGCATTAGTATAATTGTTAGATATTAAGTACCCCTAAACTCGGGGCTGGGATTTAGCTCGGTTGAGCGCTGCGCTGCAGTCTCTGAGGCCCCGAGTTCAATTCCCAGCACCGCAAAAATGGGAGAAGGACCTGGCAATCCACTCCCAGGGCAATCCTGAAACAGTCAGCCATTTTTTTTTTTTTTTTTCTTGTGGTACTGGGGGTTGAGCCCAGGGCCTCACACTTGCATGCTCTGCAAGTGCTGGACCACTGAGCTGCACCCCTAGCCCATTTTTTTTACTTTTTGAGACAGGGTCTCACTAAATTACGCAGACTGCCTCTGGTCTCGAACTTGTGATCCTCCTGCCTCCGCCTCCCAAGCCTCTGGGATTACAGGCATGCGCCACCGCGCCTGGCTAGTCAGCCATTGAAAACCCTATGAGAGTCGCTATGAGTCGGATACCGACTCGAGGGCACCTAACAATAACAACAAACTCGTGTTTATGCCAACTAAATGCAAATTAATCTTTTGTCTACAGAATAGGCGATAGATAACTGTAGATATGACCAGCAATTGTTCAAATTTTTGCACTATTTTAATAAATGTTTAATAAAGTAATAAGTTTAATAAATGCTCAAATTTGTCATTTGAAATTAAACCATTTTCATTCAGCAGCAGCAATTTTCTGATCAAATCCTCCAAGTTATTGTATTAAATATTTGCCCCTATGCTGCTTTTATGACTTTTGGGGAGGAGTTGTACAGTAATGATTTCTAACATACTATTATTTATTTAAAAGAAATCTGGATGGAATCATAAGGCAAAGTATTTATTATAAAGCACTTATCGTACTCTCTTACCTTCCCTGAACAGTCTGATATTTGCATTTGGTTTTGGTAAACCAAATTTCTTAAAATGGGATACATTTACATGTAATTTTAATAATTAGTTCAAAATTTATTAATGTTAAAAAATAATTGTTGTTATGGTTTTCCTTGAAAGGTAAACTATTTGCTAATTGCTTCTTCAGTTAGAATTTTTTTCTCAGCATTTCCATTAGTGTGTTTCTCCAACAAAATTCAGTGTGGATGTGTATGGAGTTTAAGAAATAATAGCAATATAAGAAAATGCAGTAAGACCAGCTAATGCTTAGTTAGAATGTGATAGTCTTTTCTTTTTCTTTTCTTTTCTTTTTTGTTTTTGAGACAATTTTTTGCTGTGTAGCCTAGGCTACATATGTATTTATATGTATTTATATGAATTTATAATCGTCCTGCCTCAGCCTCCTGAGTGCTGAGGTGACAGACATGTATCACCATGCTCAGCTCTAGACTGTGATAGTCTTAAAATTCTTAAAAGCCTAAATGTATTTTAAATGTCACAGATTTATGTTAAAATCAGTTGCTAGAATTGGTAATGTAAATTTAGGTTTCTTCCCTTCAATGAAAGATAATTATTTTTATTTCTTAAGGCACATTTTTAATATTTATTTTTTCTTTGGTGTTCACTAAAGAACATTAGAACTTTCAAGGAGATTTTAATATAGTTAAAGTTTAAGATCTAGGACTTTACTATTTAAATTTATTACCAGCAATACCTAAGTTTTGTTACAGTCTAATTTGTGTTATTGTCCAGCATGTTTGGATTAAGAAGTTAAGCAATTTTGTGTTAGAAAACCCTATGTAAAGGAAAGCTTTGAATCATGGCAAATTAAATTGCATTATACATGTGTTTTGGATGAATTCAGTAATGACTGATAGCATAGGGCAGTTACTGTGCCCCATCTAGTGATTTAAAGTAAAGTAGAAACATAACTAAGTATTAAACAATTATATGTGTAATAACAGTTGACTGTCATGTTACTTTGTACTATTCCTTGTGGGATTGAACATTTATGAAGTTCTTTTAGATGTTTGTCTGGAATAAATACATTTAAATGGTTCCTAGTAAAAAATGTTGGTTAGAGCCAGTAAAATATAACAAACCCATGAAATTAAATTTACCATCTACATCTGTGTTTAATATTGGTCTTTTTACTCTTTTGTTTTTCAGAAAATAATCGGTATAGTTATTGGGAAAACAGATGTCAAAGGCTTTCCAGACAGAAAAAGCTGAGTTCTCTTTAACTCTTTGCTTCATTTTTTCATCAACTGTGGCTTATGACTACAATGAAGTATATTTAACTGATTAAATTTTCCATGCCTGTTTAGCTCCTTAAGAACAATGGCCATGTCATCTAGTGTATGATCAAGTACTCAATTCAAGACCATATGTATGAAGACAGATAATATTTTTAATGACTCTATGCTGTTTCTCAAACATAATTTTAAAGATTTTTGGTATATAATGCCAAAAATAATTAAAATTATCAATTCATTAACCTTTCTGTGTTCAGATACTTGTTTAAAGTTAAAATAGAAATTGTAGTCTCATATCATATTTAGATACAATAGTGCTGAACATTGTGAAGTTGGAGCTAGATTGACTGGCCTCACTCAGCCACTAAATGATTTAAGATCTTTATAGCATGGTGTTCTGAAAGAACTGCATGTTAACTATCACTTCCAGCCTTAGAGGTGGCAACTGTACACATACATCTCAAGACAGAAGGTGATAAGGTTGAAGATTTTTGAGCTGGGAGATGCCATGAAGCATAGTGCCTGAGGGAAAGAAAGTGTGGCAGCAGTATCTATATGTTTACTTAAACAACCAGACAATTCAGTGAAAAAAATCCACCTTTCATGTATGGAAAAAACTTGACTTTGGTGGTAGTGGTTCTTATCAAGTTACTTGACCTGCACAAGAGTTTTAGGACGACAGAAACATAATCCAAGACTAAAATTGGGTTTTCAAAATCAAATCACCTCTAAACTTTAGTAGTAAGAAAATATGGAATGCTCAAACTAAGCTTTAAAAATGTCAGTGCTTTTTTATTAAAAGTTACAATGTTTCTGTACTACATAAATGACTCAAAACTCTAGCTAGGCAGCTGGGTGTGGTGACGCACGTCTGTAATCCCAGCGGCTTGGGAGGTGGAGACAGGAGGATCGCAAGTTCGAGACTAGAGGAAGTCTATGTAATTTAGTGAGACCCTGTCTCAGGAAGTAAGGAAAAAAAAATAAAAGGGCTGGGGGTGCAGCTTAGTGGTCCAGCATATGCAAAACATGCAGGTGTGAGGCCCCGGGATCAACCCCCAGTACCACAAAAAAAATAAATAAATAAATAAAACTCTAGCTAGGCAGCTAAAAGTTTTGACAGAAGGCATTAATTTTGCTAGAATCATCTGAGTGATTGTAGTTGTGTTACTTTGACTCGTGTTACACTGATAGAAACTTTTATTTTTGTTTTATTTCCATACTAATATTCCAGTTTTTATTTTTGAGGTAATTAGCAGAGATACCAATTCATATTCATACTTGTTCATGTATGTGCTTCATTTCATCATAATTATTTCAGAATTACTATTTGACTAGTTTGAGAAAGTCTATATATGTATCTTTTTGTTTACTAAGCTCCAGAAGGCATAACTTCAAGTATATGAATTAGAAAACCATAATTATTACAATATTTGCTAAACTTTAGTAATGAAATAAAGTTTTCTACCAATCAGATTGTGAGGGTAGGGGAAATACTTCTGTGCTGTTGGACTTCTTTTTTATTTTGTCTATGGTACTGCTTTTTAGGAGAAGATACACTTACTGACTTTTTTTGTTTGTTTTTTTGAGACAGGCTTTCACTGTGTAGCCCAAGGTGGCCTCAAACTCACGATCCTTCTGCCTCAGCCACTCAGGTGGTACTTGGATTACAGGCATGCACCACTATTCCTGGTTTATATTACTTTTGTTTTTTTTAAGACAGTCTCCCGTGTAACCCATGCTGGCCTCAAACTCTCCATGTTCTAGCCTCCCATGTTTCTGGGATTACACACTGCCACACCTGGCCCTTGTATTTACATTTATTTATTTATAGAAAGGATGTTAGGCCAGGCTGGTCAGGAACTCACGATGTATTCCAGGCTGGGCTTGAACTCCTGATCCTCCTGCCTCCACCTTCTGAGTGATAGGATTACAGGCATGTGTCACCATGCTTGGCCCTTGTTGTTGTTAGGTGATGTCGAGTTGTGTTCAGCTCATAGCGACCCTATGTACAACAGAACAAAACACTCCCCAATTCTGTGCCAGGCACACGATCTTCTTTATGTTTAAGCCCATTGTTGCAGACACTGTCAATCCATCTAGATGAAGGTATTCCTTTTTTTCGTTGATCTGCCACTCTCCCAAATGTGATGTCCTTCTCCAGGAATTGGAACCTCTTGACAACCTGTCCAAAATACATGGGACAATCTAGCCATCCTTGCTTCCAATGAGCACAATTCCAAAAACAGTGAAATTCCATTCTGGAAAAAAGTGGTTTTGCTGACCTCTACTGGTGCTCATGTAGTAGCACCTCATTTATTTTAAATAACAGTAGATCTAAAACAATATTTAGGTTAACAGTAAGAGAGAAACAGAATCCAAGCTAATATCTGGACAGTTCAGGTCTATATGTCATTTCCTTCTGAATACACAGATAACCAGGGAAAGAAGAAAGAGACCAGTTGTAAGATCTAGCTACACTGGCAGCTTGTTACCACCTCACTTTGAAATTTATGATAGCCTAACTTATTATACAATATACATAGAAATAACATTTTCTGCCATATATTTAAGTATCATAATGTCATCAATAATTGATTATTTGATTAAACATTCATTTTTCAAAGTCATTTTCAACTGAAAAATAAAAGTATTAATTTTCCCTTAGACATTGGATCAGAAAGATACACTTTCAGTTTTACCATTCGTGATTCACCAGCCCATTTTGTAAATGCAACATCCTGGGGCAATGAAAATTACATCAAGCCACTCTCTGAGAGCTTTAGAGTTGGTGACTGTGGTAAGTTAGCATTGAATCTTAAGCTGTGTTCTTTTTTTTTTTTTTTTTTTTTGAGACTGCAGCCCAGGTTGGCCTGCAGCTTGAGATCCTCCTGCCTTAGCCTCCCAAGTGCTGGGCCCCATGCCTGGCCTTCTTATACTGTTTCTATTACACATATCCTTATGGTATGTGTGTGGCAACTATGCTGCCGGAGTCACAGTGAAATGAGACATAATTTATAATTCTCCCAAACCTTATCAGAAAAAAAGCCAAATGTTAAGAGCATAATGTAAGATATGCAGGATATTACCTGAAACATAAAAATACTGTGTGTTATTTTGCTAGTACTCTACTATCTTTGGCTTATTTCATATTTCAATTTGCATCAACCCATATTATTATTATAATCACTTACCTTTCTATAGACATGTACTAGGGCCACTGAATAGATCTTGATAAAAATTGATATTTGAGCCTGGTGTGATGGCATAACCCTGTAATACCAGCAACTCGTGAGGCTGAGATGGGAGGATTACAAGGCTAGAGGTAGCCTGTGTAACCCTAGAGAGACCCTGTCTCAAAAAAAAAAAAAAAAAAAAAAAAAGACTGGAGGTGCAGCCCAGTGGCAGAGCACTTGCAAAAGTAGGTGTGAGGCCATGGGTTCAACTACCAAGTACTCCCCAAAAAATGATATTTGAATTTTTAATGGAATTTTAAGGAACTCTGTTGCTATTGTTAGGTGCCATCGAGTCAGTATCCAACTCATAGCGACCCTCATAGGATTTTCAATGGCAGATTGTTTCGGGATTGCCTTGGGAGTGGATTGCCATATCCTTCTCCCATTTTTGTGGTGCTGGGAATCAAACTCGGGACCTCAGAGACTGCAGAGCAGTGCTCTACCAACTGAGCTATATCCCAGCCCTTAAGGAACTTTACTTGTAGTTAAAATACCAAGTCTTCCAAGTCCTTTGTATCTTCTCACAACAGTATATTTCTGATAATACAGAAAGAATAAGATGCTGAAAACATACAGATCTAGTTTTAAATTCCAGTTTCAATGTTTGTTTACATTGTGGCTTTGAGGATATTTCTTAATCTTATTGGTCCTCAAGTATGAATTAATACCACATTAGGTTCTTGTGAAGGTTAACTGGGGTAGGGTGACTAGTGTAAACTATAGAAATTAGTCACCCTGTAGATTATAGCTCTGGCTTATACAAGAAACAAAGCATGTGCACTGTCCTTTATGGTAGGAAAAAGAGAAGGGAAAGAGTAATAGATGGTTACACCACTCATGTGAGTGAGCAGCCACTTACTCCTATCAGTTACTTAACACGTGACATATGGTGCCTTGTATTCCCAAGGATATATGCAGTCTCTCTCTAACTGAATAATAAGGTCATTAACATACACATGACGAATCCAGAAAATTTGAAAACTTTTGTAGGGTCTACCACAGCTATAAACATTCCTTGAATGAGCATCATTTACATAGAGAGATACATTTCAGTATTAACACATAAGTTGGGCTGGGGATATAGCTCAGTGGTAGAGCACTTGCCTAGCACGCTTAAGGTCCTGGGTTTGATTCCCAGCACTCCAAAATGAATGAGTGAATGAATGAATGAATATATTTTATATGTTGACTATTGTGAGGATGAGTGAGATAAGAAATTGAAAAAGTGTAAAGTTGGCTAGGTACCACAGCACATGTCTGCGATCTCAGTGACTTAGGAGGTTGAGGCAGGAGGATCTAAAGGTTGAAGCCAGAGCATTCGCAACTTAGCAAGACCCTATCTCAACATTTAAGAAAAGAGGCTCAGGGTGCAGCTCAGCGGTAGAACACTGGCCAAGCATGTGTGAGGCCATGGGTTCAACCTCTCAGTACTGAAAAAAACAAAAAGCCTGAAATCAATGATGATTATAAATGTGAATAGGATGTTAGTGTGGTAGAGTAAAAGGATTATAGGTGTTTTTAGTCAGAAGAATCAAATTCTACCTCTACTGTTTTGTAGTTGCAAAACCTCAAGAAAGTTACTTAACCTCTGTGAACTTCAATTTCTTTATTTGAAAGATAGGGCTAATCACAGGGTGGTTGTGTGAGGAATGAACAAAACAGCACAAAAAAGTGTAACATAGGCCAAGAGAGAAGTGAAACCCCTAAGATGCAGGAAGCAGGTGGTGGCAGAGCTGAGATGAATGGGCTCTGCCCAGGTCTGCATTGTCCTTTCCATCCCCACTATTGTTTCCAAAGGTAAGTGTGAAATGAGTGGAGGTTAATTAAATGTCACCTATTGAATGCATCAATTCTTTTTCTGTCTCCCTTGTTCAATGTCCAGCTTTCACAACCATATGATGCGACTGAAAATACCATGACATGAATCAGACGCACCTTCGTCTTCAATGTGACATCTTTACTTTTCAATACTCTAAAGAGATCTTTTGCCACAGCTTTTCCTAGAGCAATGCATCTTTTGATTTCTTGGCTGCTGCTTCCACGGGTGTTGATTATAGAGCCAAGCAAAGCAAAATCTTGGACAACCTTAATCTTTTCTCCATTTATTGTGAAGTTGCGTGCTGACCCAGTTGTAAGGATATTTGTTTTGTTGATGTTTGGTTGCAACCCATATTGAAGGCTATGATTTTTGATCTTCATCAGTAAATGTTTTAAATCCTCTTTACTTTTCAGCAAGCAGAGTTGTGTCATCTGCATAATGCAGGTTGTTAATGAGTCTTCCTCCAATCTTGATGCCGCGTTCTTCCTCATAAAGTCCAGCTTCTTGGATTATTTGCTCAGCATATAAATTGAAGAGATAGGGTGAAAGTATACAGCCCTGATGCACACCTTTCTCAACTTTAAACCTTGTGGTGTTTCCTTGTTCTATTCGAACAACTGCTTCCTGGTTCATGTACAGATTTCTCATGAGCACAATTAGGTGTTCTGGTGTTCCCATTTTCCAAAGTGTTATCCATAATTTGTTATGATCCACACAATCAAATGCCTTTGCATAGTCAATAAAACATAGATACACATCTTTCTGATATTCTCTGCTTTCAGCTAATATCCACCTGACATCAGCAATGATGTCCCTGGTTCCCCGCCCCATATTTTCAGTTGCATCATATGGTTGTGAAAGCTGGACATTGAACAAGGGAGACAGAAAAAGAATTGATGTTTTTGAATTGTGGTGCTGGAGATGTCTATTGAATATACCATGGACTGCCAAAAGAACCAACAAATCTGTCCTAGAAGAAGTGCAACCAGAGTGCTCTTTGGAAGCAAGAATGGCCAGAATGCGTCTTACATATTTCGGACATATAGTCAAGAGAGATCAATCCCTGGAGAAGGACATCATGTTTGGGAGAGTGGCAGGTCAACGCAAAAGAGGAAAACCCTCCACCAGATGGATTGACACAGTGTCTGCAACAATAGGCTTAAACATAAATAAGATCATTTGCCTGGCACAGAATCGGCAAGTGTTTCGATCTGCTGTACATAGGGTCGCTATGAGTCGGACTGGACTCAATAGCACCTAACAACAACAACAACAATTGAATGCAACTAAATAAGTAATATTAGTAGGGGGTCACATGTTGGGTGTTAAGGCATTGGGAACGCCATCTGGGGTTCAGTTTGGTGGGTGCAGGCCAGGACTCCTTTTGTCAGTGCAGCCCCAGGTCAGGGCCACAGCTTGGGGCTCCTTGTTATGCATGCTTGTTTTGATTCATCCTGTTAGGGTTTTGTGATGTCACCATGCTTTGCCCTCTGTTTTAGTGATAATTGAAAATCCTCTGATCCAAAGAAAGGACATAGAAGAAAAGTTCAGCCCTGCAACTCCTAGGTAAATGTCTTTCTAGCACAGAGATCAGTAATCTTTCTGATAGAATGATCATTACTAATAACTTTGTATCAAGGTAGCAGAGAGCTTACTAAAGTTGCTCTACTTCAATTTGAAGGTTAGAAGTTTCTCTTTTACAATGTTTATCTTTGAGATAAACAAGGTAATTTATGAGATAATTTATTTTGATACAGACTTACATGAAACATGGCTTTGTTTATAGTACAGTCTTCCCTTAGTATCCATGGAAGACTGCATCCAGGAGGCCCTGAGGCTGCCAAAATCCATGGATGCTCAAGTCCTTTATGTAAAATGACACAGTATTTACATATAACTTACAACCATCCTCTGCTCTATTTGAAATCATCTCTACATACAATACCTAATGCAGTGTGAGTGCCAGGTGAGTAGTTGTACTGTATTATTTTTACTTGTGTTATTTTTTTGTCTTTTTCTCAAAATATTTTTGCCATAGTTGGTTGGATCTGTGAGTACAGAACCTGCAGATCTGGAGGGCCAGCCATGCTTCTCAGTTTTATAAAAATTTGATTCCAGTGACGTTAAAACTGAACGATTAGGAGAGATGAGTCTTGGAAACCATACATATCTTTTTTTGTGTCAAGGTGTCACTCTATTCATATGCCTTACCTAGGTCGGGTTCCCTGGAAGCAGAGCTTGAAAGGAGGTTGGTTTGTTGAGGAGAGCTCTCAGGAACCCTGCCAAGAGAGGGAGGGGAGAAGCTGCCAAAGAAATGGTTTCTCCTGGAGCCACAGCTAGAAATAAGGAGGGGCCTCTAGAGTGTGAGTGGCCCCTTGGAACAGGACTGAGGGGAGGGGCTGGGCTTTTGTCCGCTCACCAACCCTCTAGAAGGGCAGGGGCTAACTTCCAAGGTAGTTCTGGCCAAGGGCAGTTCTGGAGCAGAGGGTACAGCTGACCTACTGCTGGCCTGTAAAGGGCTCTTGATGGCCACAGCAGTCTACTGCATGGACACCTGTGTCCCTCATGACCCTCCCACCTAGTGTTTTGACATCCTCTTATACCAGCCTCTTAGACTTCTCTCTCGGCAGCCACAGTAATCCTTCTTATTTGTAAGCCGCCTGGACTCCATGTGCACTAGCAACTCTTGTGCTTTCTAGTCCCTCTGCATAGAACATTCTTCTCCCATCTGTTTGAATATTTGCTGCTTATTTCCATCAATGTCTCAGCTTATATGCTACTTCTTTGACCTTCTCATCCACTGTCTGTAGTAGCCCTTCTATTCCCTCACCAGGACTTTGCTCCACATTCGTAGCATCTTAACCCAAGCCACACTCTGAGGTGACTTGATTAGTTGTTCTTGTGACTTCCCCTCACACATATAAGCTTCATGAGATCGAAGATCTTGTCTGTCTTGTGCACACTGTTTTGCCCATGCCTAGATAAGAGGCTGGCACATAATAGATTATTAGTAAATATTTATGAAATGAATGGAGGGAGGGAGAGAACATTCATTGGCAGAGGGAATAAACATGAAACTTCCCGACCTTTTCCAGAATAGTTAGTTGGGCCAAATGAAACTCCTGTTCAACTATATTTCATCTAAAAATGTCAGTTTTATAATCTAATAGTCTGACATGGCTGTAATACAGCAGGAGAAGCTTGAGGGAGAAGCAGAGGCACTTTAAAGACAGTGTTGATGAGCTGGGTGTGGTGGCGCACTCATGTAATCCCAGCACTCGGGAAGCTGTGATGGGGGTATGGATGCAAGTTCAAAGCCAGCCTGGACTATACAGTGAGACCCTGTGTCAAACAGCAACAACAACAACAACAAAAAAAAAAAAAAAAAAAAAAAAAAAAAAAAAAAAGAAAAAAAAAAAAGAAAAAAGACAGTGTTGCCTGTCATCCAAGGGCATTCCTTGGTGATTATTGTCGTTAGGTGCCATTGAGTTGGACCGACTCATAGCGACCCTTATAGGGTTTTTGATGGCTGATTGTTTTAGGAGTGGGCTGCCACATCCTACCTCCGTTTCTTGGTGATTAGTGACTGGGAAATAATAATTCATATTGTGATCTAGGAAGATGACTTTGATAGCATGTGGAGGATAGACTATAGGGGAAGCTGACTTAGGAGACCTGGACAATAAAGTGGAAAAGAAGTGATGATGTAGCCTGGCATGGTGGCGCACGCCTGTAATCCCAGCAGCTGGGGAGGCGGAGGCAGGAGGATCGCAAGTTCGAGACCAGAGGCAGTCTGTGTAACTTAGTGAGACCCTGTCTCAAAAAAGTGAAAAAAAAAAAAAAAAAAAAAAAGGCTGGGTGTGCAGCTTAGTGGTCCAGCACTTGCAAAGCATGCAAGCATGAGGCCCTGGGTTCAACCCCCAGTACCGTTAAAAAAAAAAAAAAAAGTGATGAAGTGAACAACTAAGGCAATAGCAATAGGAAAGAGGAAGAGGACAGATTAGAGAGCTGTGAAGGAGGCTCCACCAAGGATGTGGAAGTCCAGTGGAGTCAGGGGAGGGACCCTCAATCTAAGTGTGCTAGGAGTATTCTGCATTGGTTTCACACACAGCACCGTGGAGGAGAGTAAGACGCAGTCCTCAACCTAAGGCTCTTAGGACGAGCACTCAGGGTCATAGGAGAGAAATAACAAGTCCGTGGGATTTTATAACTCTTAAGAGTTTTAGAGTGCTTTTGTGGCCCTATTTGACAGAGAAAGACACTGAAGCTCAGTCTTAGGCAAAGTCAGACAATGAGTATGCTTAGAGCTCAGGCACGAATTGATCCTCTCAGCACATTTTCATAATCGAAGGTATGCTGTGTTTCTTTAGAGAAATTATTTAAAGACTGAGATGAAGTATATTTTAGGCAAAAATACTTTGCAACGTTATTTAGTGTTATTAAGAATAAAAAGTATAAATTTCCTAATAACAGTCTAAATTATAACCAAAAAGTAATTGAACTGTGAATCTATAAGTATTTCTATTAAAAATCATTTGATGCTAGCTTTTTGTATGTTTTTTGCAATTTAGCAACTGTAAACTACTACTCAGTGAAAATCACTCAATGGTAAAAGTTTGTTCCAGTTATGAAGTGGACACCAAGCTCCTTTCCTTGATACATTTACCTGTTAAAGAGTCTTGTGATTATTATTCACTGGCTGACATTGTTGCAAATGGACAGAATCTTGATGGGAGGATTATTAATGTGCTTGCAGCAGTGAGTTCGGTAAGTCAGCAAACAAGTACAACTTGCAGGGTACTCTGTGTTACCTAGTTTGTGTTTAGAAGGCAGTGGTCAGGACCAGCTGGGATAATTTTCTCTTCTATATAAGTTGAATTAAGAAAGTAGCAGTATGTCTCATTAAAGGGAAATTGGCATTTTATCTATGAATGACTAGCAAAATAAAATCATATTTGAATGCTAAATCCAGCATATACCACTCTACTTATAAATGACCCACTAACTGTATGAGTCTTTCATACTTTAAACAAAGGTAAATAGAAAAGGCAATTGACTTGAAGAGCCATGATGTTTCTTGAAAGGGGGTAGTTGAGTAAGTCAAGGAATCGCTTGTGTACACAGATTCTCAGAGGTGTGCAGAGGAGGAGGAGGGAGGGAGAACACCCGCTGTGGGGGCTGGCATGGCACCGGTCTGGTGAGAAGCAGTCACGAAGAGCACTCTGGGTGCCAGGAGTCTGTGACCTTCCTTGCATCAGCATCTGTTGCGGTTACTGTGGCGAGTTCTGAGCTCTGTAGTTTACAGACTGAGTTGTTGTTAGGTGCTGTCGAGTTGGTATCCGACTCATAGCGACCCTCTGTACAACAGGGGAAACACTATTGTCAGCGCTTCTCTGCTGTTCATAGGGTTTTCAATGGCAGATTGATTTTTGGGAGGGGGTTGCCAGGTCCTTCTCCCAAGCCTACAGCTTCTGGTGTTCCCAGGCAGTCTCCCATCCAGGTACTAACCAAGCCCGACCCTGCTTAGCTTCCGAGATCTGACGGGATCAGATGCCACAGGGCTACAGCTGCAGGCCACAGACTGAGTTAGCAGGCAGTGATTTAGAGTTGGACCTCAAGAGTAAACCTCCACAGGACTCGGGGTATAGCTCAATGATACAGCTCTTGCCTAGTGTGCCTGAGGCCCTGGAATCGATCCCCAGCAAGACACACACGAAAAGTAAAGCTTCACAAAATAAAGTACATGCAGAAAATCAAAGGGACAAGAATAATTTCTCAGTATAGGGAAGGATCATCATCAAGACACATGTAGACTTAACACACTTCTTGTAGTTGGTGTTGTGAGTAAATACTAACTACATTTCTGTATTAAATGCTGACTGAGAGTGCTGCTTTCCCAGATGGCAGGCTGCTGATTGCACAGGCTGTGTCTGCTTTGCTTACTACCCAAGCCCCAGCTTTACAGAGTGCCTGGCAAACAGGCAGTGGAAATGACAATCTGTCTGACAATCTCAACATATGGGAGATACTTCTTTTTAGGCAGTTTTGGGTCAGTCGTCCTTCATTATTCAATTGTGTGTTCCATGGCACTCAGTTCCCCCACAGTTGTCTACTAGGTCATTACATTTATAATGTAGTAAGACTTGTCTCACTATGAACATAAGCAAAACTACCACGTAGCCCCCATGCACCTGGCACGTTTTTCGTATGTCACATCACTTTTCATGCCTTTTGCCTCCTCTTTTGCTTCTAGACCCTTAGATTTCTTTTTCTCCACATTTGTGTTTAACTTGTTCTTTCCTCCTTCTCATCTCCACTGTCTTTTCACTTTGCAACTCCTTTTCCCCTAACCCACATGTGCCTGACCTCCTTCATCCTTTGGCTGTCCCTTCCTCTTCTCCCTTCCAGGTCCTGTTTCCTGGCACCTTTGCATCTTTCTTCCACAGAGCTCAGTCCCGCCTATAGGTGCAGTGGTAACAGCGGCAGCTGGGGCAGCCAGCTGGCTGTGTGCTTTGCAGGCTTGGCTGTGAGCTCACTGGAAGTGCCTGCTGAGAACCCAGTAGTCAGAGAGAAGGGCCTCTTAGCTCACCTCCACTTGTTTGGTCCTCCTTCCCCAAGTTGTTGACAGAATCAACCATCGTGTCAAAGTGCTTTTCCATGTGTCCCCTCATTTGGCCTCACCACCCTGCGAAGAAGGTAAAGGTGTCACTATTTGGGACACTGAGGTCAGGAGGGACTGAGTGCATTCAGTTGTATGGACTCCACGCCAGGTGCTATGCTAAGCCATGGGGATACACAGATGCTGAAAATCTACCCCCCACCCTCAAGGAGTCACCACTGATACCACCAGGGGGCTTGTTGTGGTACATGTGTCCTGGCATTTGGAAAAGATTCACAGTCTTAACATTAAGCATATATGTCTGTGTCTCACTTCAGTGTGCATAATTTACAACTTGCACTAAATTCATTTAGTTTAGACAGAAGGTACCTTCAAATAAATGTGTATTCGTGCTTCTTTCCATTTTAATATTTCTGGTTTCATGTTTAAAAGGTAAACATTTGATTATATCTGTCAACAAATATTTACGTCTGTAGGCGAGAAATAATGATTTCCTTCCATTTCTAAGGTTGGAGAACCAAAATACTTTACAACTTCAGACCGAAGAAAAGGCCAGAGGTGTGAAGTTAAACTCTATGATGAAACAGAACCTTCTTTTTCAATGACATGGTAACCTTCCACATCTGTTCCAAACTGTGGCATTCTGCTGTTATCACTGAGACAAAATTTATAATTTTATGTAAAAAATAGATTTCATATCAAGAGAGGGATAATCATGAGATAAATGATGTGGAAAAATGAACTTGTCTCTGAATGTTGAGTTGTTATAGATACCACCTTAAAATGAGATTTTTTTTCCATGGTATTGGGGTTTGAACCCAAGGCTTTGCATGCTTTGCAAGTGCTGTACCACTGAGCTGTACGCCAGTCCATTTTTTTTTACTTTTTGAGACAGGATTTTGCTACATTACACAGACTGCCTCTGGTCTCGAACTTGTGATCCTCATGCCTCTGCCTCCCGAGTCACTGGGATTACAGGTGTGTACCACCTCGCCTGGCTTAAAAGTGAAATCTTTAGATGGATCAAAATTTCTTAGAAAGACTCCAGTGTGACCAGTTTTATTATAGTATTTTATTACACTGTTTCATAACAAATGATGTTTTATTAGATCCTATTGATAAGGAACAAGTCAAACTTTTCAAGATTCTTTGGTAACACCTAGGAGTGGGGTAAGGGGCAGGTGGGGGTTACACCCTAAAGCACTGCAGAGTACAGCAAGGCATTGTGTACTCTCCTGACACCTGGATATCAAAGAAATCAATCTGGAAAGTGCCTTCCACCCATAAAGTTCCCTGAGCAATTTACCGATTTTGGAGGACCTACTCCAATGGTAGCGGGCTGGGGTTTAGCTCAGTTGATAGAGTGCCACCCTGTACTCTCTGAGGATCTGGGTTTGATCCCCAACACTGCAAAAGCAGGAGAAAGATGTGGCAATCCACTTTAGAAGCAATCAGCCATTGAAAACCCTATAAGGGTCGCTATGAGTCAGATGACTCAATGGAAATTAACAACAATAACTCCAATGGTTGGAAAGTTTAAAGTTTTTAAATTTTAGTCACTTGGTTCTAACTAACCTGGAGCAACCAAGTGCTACGAAAAGAAAGACTTGGTAAAGCAGAGGTTGTTAGAGATGTGCATTGAAAGAATAATTTATCACATAAATGTTAAGTATTCTGACTTCTGTCTTTGACCACTTGGGAAATTGCTAACCCTAGCATAGAGGCAGGTTTTTATTTTCTTTTGGTAAATATGTGTCACTACTAAAATTTTCTAATGTATTTACTTTGTATCACTTCTTTTTAAACAAACTCAGTTGGGATAATGAATCCATTCTACTTGCACGAAGCTGGACACCACAAGAAACAGGTATCATAACTCCATGACTGCTCACAGTATTTATCATTCTTGACCACTTCATGTATTAATTTTAAAATGGCTTTTTCCTGAACAGTGATATTTGCCTCAGATGTAAGAATAAATTTTGACAAATTTCGGAATTGCATGGCAGCAACTGTAATATCAAAAACCATTATTACAACTAATCCAGGTAAAAAGCTTTCTGTTTTTCATCTCTTTTTAAATGACCAATAACATACTCCATAATTGTGCAGTGTATTTAAGAATGAAAATGCAAGCTAGGCGCAGTGGCACATGCCTGTAATCCCAGTGACTCAGAAGGTTAAGGCAGGAGGGTTGTGAATTCAAGGCCAAAGGCAGCCTGTGTAACTCATTGAGACCTTGTATCAAAATTAAAAAATAAAATATAGACTAGGTGTGCAGCCTAGTGATAGAACATTTTCAAAGTATATGTGAGGCCCTGGGTTCAACTCCTAAATACTGCAAAAAGCAAAACAAAATGAAGAAGTAGAAAGAAAATGCAGCTGTGCAGCTTAGATTTCATTTTAATTGAAGGAGAAAAATTGCTTTACAAAAATGACTTTAAAAAACGTAGAATGGCCAGGCATGGTGGTGCATGCCGGTAATCCCAGTGATTTGGGAGGCAGAGGCAGGGGGATTGCAAGTTTGAGACTAGAGGCAGTCTGCATAATTTAACGAGACCCTTTCTCAAAAAGTTAAATAAATAAATAAATAAATGGGCTGGGGGGATGCAGCTCAATGGTATAGCACTTGCAGAGCATGCAAGTTCAAGGCCCTGGGTTCAACCCCCAGTCCTGCAAAACAAACAAACAAACCAGAAAACATAGAATGAACTATATCTTTAATTTGTTGTTAGGTGCCATTGAGTTGGGTCTGACTCATAGTGACCCTATGTATAACAGAATGAAACACTCCCCAGCACTGTGCCATACCTGGTACTATGTCAAGTGCTTCTCTGCTATCATAGGCTTTTCTTTTTTTTCTTTCTTTCCTTCCTTTCTTTCTTTTATTTATTTATTTTTTCTGTATTGGGGAGTTGAACCCAAGGCCTCACACATGTTTTTTGCAAGCACTCAACCACTAAGCCATACTCACAGTGCAATTTTTTTTTTTTTTAACTTTGTATTTTGAGACAGGATCTCACTAAGTTACACAGGCTGCCACTGGCCTCCAACTTGAAATCCTTCTGCCTCCACCTCCTGAGTCCTTGAGATTAATGGCATGTGCCACCACACCTGGTTTATTCATAGGATTTTTCAATGGCTGATTGTTTTTCAGAATTGCTTGGGGAGTGAGCTGCCAGGTCCTTCTGTTTTTGCGGTGGTGGGGATCGAACCCAGGGCCTCAGTGCATAGCAACACTTTACCAGTTGAGCTAAACTCTAGCTATATCTTTAATATTTTTCCTAAAGAAATGTGAAAAACACATTTAAAAAGCATCATCTATTGTGATGATTTTTGAGGGATCATTGTTATCAACTGGCCAACCTAAATTATCAACTGTGTTCAAAGTAAATTCAGTTTCACCACATTGAAAAATTTTTCCTTCTAGGACATTGAAAAAATATGCATAGATAGAGTATATTATTAGTTCATAACTTAAATAGCCAGAAATCCCCTGGAAAGTTTATTGGAGGAGTTATAGTTTACTTCAGCCTGAGTCAGGGGATTGGGACCTGGGGAGGTCAGAGGGTTATTGCCTGTGAGCAGCTCAGATGCTTTATGGTGCAGACATAAGGATCAGCCCAATACTGCCAAGGAGTGAAGGATTACCAGAAATGGAGTAATCCAATCTCAAAGAGATATAAACATAGCAATTCATCATTTTAAACATAATCTCTCTCTACTGTTTTATAACAAAGGATCACCAGTGACCGAGCAATTCTATATTTTTGAACAAACCATTATCAGAATTTTTGTTTTTTTGAGCAAAGGTCTCACTATGTATAAACCCAGGCTGGCCTAGAACTTTCTGTCATCCATCCAAAGCCTCCTGAGGGCTAGAATTACAGGAGTTTACTACCATGATGGATTCATCAGAATTTTTAAGAGATTATGTAAAACGTGTGTTAACTATGAGATATGGTGCAAAATAATAAGACTATATTTCTTATTCTAAGTCCACTGAGTCTTTTTTTTTTTTTTTTTTTTTTTTTTTTTTTTTTTTTTTTTTTTTTTTTTTTTTTTTTACTTTTTGAGACAGGGTCTCGCTAAGTTGCACAGACTGCCTCTGGTCTCAAACTTGCGATCCTCCTGCCTCCGCCTCCCGAGCTGCTGGGATTACAGGTGTGTGCCACCACGCCCGGCAGTCCGCTGAGTCTTAACATAACATCACATGCATGTTGTCTGCTTGGAAGGAGCACCATAGGAAGCAATGTAACCTCACTGATTTGTTCTTTAGTGAATTCTTTCTTACTGAGCACCAGCTACATTATGGGTGCTGTCTGGAGTGGAATGACAAAACAGACAAATTTCTCTACCATCACAGAGCTCACAGTCCAGCAGGAAGAGGCACATAATAAATAATAAAGGTAATACATCATACACCATGAAATGTTTAAGGAAAAGAGGAGCCAGGGTCGGGAGGATCCAGAGGGCCACAGTGTGTGCAGTCGTACAGGGTGGACAGGCACTCGTCATAGTGGGTGACATTTGAGCAAAGACTTGGTGAGACAGCGAGGGGATTAACCAAGGGAAAGAGTACTCTAGGTAGAGAAAATAGCCAGTGCAAAGGCTCTGGGTCTACACATAGGAGGAACAGCAAGGAGCCAGCATGGCCAGAGCTGACAGAGCATGAGGAGAGGAGTAGCAGGTGGATCCAATCAAGGGGTAGAGGGCAGATTGATAAGTCCTCAGGGCCTGTTGAAAGGGTGACAATTTGGGGTAGCAGGACAGGATTTGGAGTAGAGCAGTGACAGTAACTGACTAAGTTCTGAAAGAGTCACTCCAGCTGCCATGTTGAAACTTGAAAGTGACACAGCTGAGGTCTGTTCTCAACACTTAGGATAATAATGGCATTCTTCCATTTCTTCTTCTTCTTCTTCTTCTTCTTCTTTTTGTTTGGAGGTGAGTACCATGGTTTATTATTTTAAATAATTTGTTAATACAGTTTATTATTACATTTAGTAACATCAGTGATATAAAATCTCTACCCTGGGCCGGGAGTGTATGTAGCTCAGTGGTAGAGCACTGCCCCAGTATACACAAGTCTCTGGGTTCCATCCCTAGTACTGAAAAAAATAATAATAAAAGAAAGAAGAAAAGCTCTACCTTTTAGGGCTAAGTTTGATCTGGGAAAATTTCTAAAAGTTGATTTGGTCTGTTGAAAAATATTAAGCTTGACAGCACGAATTGTATCAAAACCTCAAGACAAAATTAATAATAAAGCTATTTGGCTCTGATAACATTCAAAGTAAAATTGTCAAAGTAATTTGAACAATACCAATGTCATTAGAACAAACACCTTTTTTTTTTTTTTTTTTTTGTGATACTGGGGGTTGAACCCAGGGCCTCACACTTGCATGCTCTGCAAGTGCTAGACCACTGAGCTGCACCCTCAGCCCATTTTTTTTTAACTGTTTTGAGACAGGGTCTCACTAAGTTACGCAGACTGCCTCTGGTCTTGAACCTACAATCCTCCTGCCTCTGCCTCCCCAGCTGCTGGGATTACAGGCGTGTGCCACCACGCCTGGCAATGCCTTCTTTCTTAAGGACACAAAATTTTTAAAAATTGTTAATTGATTATTTTTCAATAAATATTGTATATACTTATTATGTACAACATGTTTTGAAGTGTATATTCGTGCAGAATGGCTAAGTTAAACTAACTAATGTATGTATCATTTCACATACTTTATTAATTAACTTTTTTTTGCAGTACTGGTGGGTTTAACCTAGGTTGTTCCACGTTAGGCAAGTGTTCTACAACTAGACTGCACCCCAACCTCTTTCGTTTTTCATCTCGCTAAGTTGCACAGGCTGCCTCTAAACTCAAACCTACGATCCTTCTACCTCAGCCTCCTGAGTCACTGGGATTACAGGCATGTGCCACCGCACTCAGACTTGCATATGCATATTTTTTCAATTAAAAGGGTATTGCACCATAAAAGGATATTTGTAAGCTGCTCTTCACTAGCAGCATCTCGTGTACATCTTCCATGTTGATAGAGTTCTGCATCCCATTGCTAATGGTGGAATACTATCCTATTTGATTATATCCTTATATGGCTTCACTTTTTACCATTAAAAATAATTTTGTATCCTTCATAGTGATTTAAAAGATGACTAATATGCTTTTTCCTTATGCATTTTAAATTTAAGATACACCAGAAGCTAACATCCTACTGAATTTTATAAGAGAAAATAAAGAAACAAATGTTCTAGCTGATGAAGTTGACAGTTATTTGAAAGAATCCATAAATCGTAAGTGACCCTTTAAATATCTTTTGATTTTTTTTCCCGTGCTGGGGAATCAAATGCAGTGTCCTATGCGTGCTAGTCAAGCACTCTACCATTGAGCCAGTCCCTCTTTTGATTTTTAAAAAGCCTATTGGGCCTACAAAGTTTTGATTTGACATAATTAAAGCCATATTCTTATTCTTTACTGTATTTCCACTGTTTAATAGCTACTTTTAAAACTTTGCAGGCTTATATAATTATTAGTCAAACTGATGAGAGCACATGACTCTCACTAGAAAAGTGCTATGCCCACACATAGAATTTGGCATAAAATGTCATGCTAGCAAGGCCTTGGGTTCAGTCCTCATTCCTGCCCACCCCCCAACCCCCAAAATGTCATCAGATGTTCTGATTGAGTCCTTTATCCTCTGGTGAACTGTTAGCATCCTCCACTCTGTGGCTTGTCTTCTCCCCTTTTTGATGGTATATTTTGATGAACAGAAATTCTTTATTTAATGAAGACTAATTTCTCATTCTTTTCCCTTTTTCATTTATTTTGTGGTTTTTATATCCATTTTTATAACCAGTATTAATATAGCAAATACATATTTTCTGTTACACTACTTCCATGTTCTCATTTCAATTTTATAGCTTTTCTATTTGGATATAACCCTCTGTAAATCTTAGAATATATATGGAACTATAATACTTCTTTTTACTTTTAGTAAATACAATAGTTGATGTCTACACAGTAGAACAATTAAAGGAAAGAGCTTTGAAGAATGAAGGAAAAGCTGATACTTTCTATGGCATTCTTTATGCTTTCCTTTCCACACTGAACATTGATGATGAAACTACAAAAGTAGTTCGAAATAGATGGTAAGAGCCACATTATCTTAGCAAATTCATTTTTGTAGTAAATGATTTTTGTTAAATTTTAAACTCTATGGATGTTAAAGCTGTTCTCCAACATAAGTTGTCATTTATTTGAGAGAAATATATAAATAGGCCATAATTAGCTTCCATGGCAAACTATTTAGAGTCAAAGATTATAACTTTACTTATTTAGAAGTAAAACAGAGCTACCCCATTCCTGAAATCCTAAAAGATAAAGATATAATGCTGTCCAAACTTTTAACTGGGATAAAAAATTTGTCTTATAATTTAGAAGAAAACTGTTTTGGTTGTCATACCCTATAGCAATGTAGTCACAGTATTTTAAAAAATTATTTTCAACTGCATGATGTCTATACCCTCCAACATCACCTAGGTCACAGTATCTCCATGCATGGAAATAAAACACAGTAGATCTTGCCAAATAATGCTTGGCAAGAAATGTTTAAAATGTTATTGTGAAAGTCTCTCTATGAATGTTTTAAATTGAAGTTTTTATTGAGATAATTCTAGACTCATATGGAGTTAAAAGAATTATTATAAGCGCCGGGCGTGGTGGCGCATGCCTGTAATCCTAGTGGCTCAGGAGGCGGAGGCAGGAGGATTGCAAGTTCGAGACCAGAGGCAGTCTGCGTAACTTAGTGAGACCCTGTCTCAAAAAATGAAAAAAAAATGGGCTGGGGGCACAGCTCAGTGGTTCAGCACTTGCAGAGCATGCAGGCACGAGGCCCTGGGTTCAACCCCCAGCACCACCAAAAAAAAAAAAAAAAAAAAAAAAAAAAAAAAAAAAAAAAAAAAAAAAAAAAAAAAAAAAAAAAAAAAAGAATTATTATAGAGAAATCTCTTCTAGTTTCTAGTTTTTGTTTAATGTTACACCAATGATTATATTTTGCAAGGTATGGTGCATACCATAGCCAGGAATTCATCCAATCTAGAAACCTTATTTCTTTACCCAGATCTAAATGCAGTCATTTCTGGGTATGTTCTATATAGTTTCATCACTGAGTAAGTGAAACATATATAAAAATTTAACAAATTATTTCCCTTACTTTTTCCCACATTACTAATACTGAAATCTGATGAAAACCATTACAAATTTACTATGAAAGTAATCTGTGGCTAGACAAAAACCTACCACCATCAGATCATCTCCTATATTTGACAAATTTGAATTAGTTTCCTTGTTCCAAAGTGCTAAGGAAGACTTGCTTCCGAAATACAGAATAACATGAAATTATCACTAAGGAGAGAAGAATGTATCACTAGTAATACTAATAGCATTTAAGTTGTGAACCTTTCCAGCCATGTAGGGTATTCTGTGTATGTACCAACATGGAACAGATGTAATCACATGTGTCCGCACTGGAGCAGAAGCTCTACAGCTGTTCCACAAAGTGGGAGGGGTATAGGGTGGAGCTCAGGGAAGGAAGGCCCTCATAGGGAAATGAGGTAGCTGGACCTCAGGGGCTGGGCAGGAATCCCAGCAGAGGAAGGCAGGTGAGAGGACAGTGTACCTACCTTCAGTGGAATCACAAATGCTGAGAATGCAGTTGACTGTGTAGGAGCTATGTTGGGATTGTTTCTTTCTTTCTTTTTTTTTTTTTGGTACTGAGGGTTGGACCCAGGGCCTCGCGCTTGCATGCTCTGCAAGTGCTGGACCACTGAGCTGCACCACCAGCCCATTTTTTACTTTTTGAGACAGGGTCTTGCTAAATTATGCAGACTACCTCTGGTCTCGAACTTGTGATCCTCCTGCCTCCGCCACCCAAGCTGCTGGGATTACAGGCATGCACCACCGTGCCCGGAGGGATTGTTTCTTATATCTGGCTCTTATCCTGCACAGCACTGAGTACTCAGAGAGCATTCCATATGCTAACTTGGACTTTTCATCTTGTTTTGTTTGCTTTTTTGAGACAGGGTCTTGATTTGTAGCCCAGGCTAGCCTGGCACTCACTCTGTAGCCCAAGCTGGCCTCAAACTCTTGTTGATCCTCCTGCCTAAGCCTCTGTTTGAGAAATTTGAATTAGATTTCCTATTCCAAATTGCTAAAGTAAGACTAGCTTCAGAAATATAGAATAGCATGAAATTATTTCTAAAAAGAGAAGATTGTATCACTAGCAGTACTAATTGCATTTAGGTTATGAACCCAATTCAATGTCCTGGATATGCTGAGGATTACTGGCTTGGACTATCATGCTCGGCTCTGACAGGCTTTTAAGGGATAATTCTGCTAGAGGTCAAACTTGCCACTTAGGATCATCATGCTTTTTCACTGTCTTTGTTTCTCCTCAGTTCCAGCTGTGGTTATATTGTAAATGAAGCATCCATCACTTGTACAACTTGCAACAGAGATCCTTTGGGATTTAAATCTATTTTTCTCAGCTTCGATATGCTGGTTGATCTTACTGACCACACAGGAACCCTCCACTCCTGTAGTCTTGCAGGAAATGTTGCTGAAGAGACTTTGGGCTGCACGGTAAATAGCAAAAAGGAAGAAATATCTAGAAATATTTCCTAATTGAATAATCTGCCTTAAAAATATACGCTATTTCGCTGAACATTTGATAGAAACCAATTCATTAATAGTCTGCAGCCATAGCACCCTGGCATCTGATCCCACCTGATCTCAGAAGTTAAGCAGGGTCAGCCTGGTTAGTCCTTGGATGGGAGACCACCCTGGGAATACCAGGTGCTGCAGGGTAGGGAGAAGGACCGGGCAGCCCACTCCCGAAACAACTCACCATTCAAAACCTATGAATAGCAGAAAAGCACTGACAATATTGCTGGGCATGGCAGTGTTGGAGAGTGTTTTGTTCTGTTGTACATGGGGTTGCTAGGAGCTGGACCTGATTTGATGGCACCTAACAACAATTCACTGATAAAGTCTGTAGAAAAGCCATCCATTACTTTAATGAATAATTAGTTACATAGGATATATTAAAATCTCAGCTAATATTGACTACTATATGCAAAAACAGTTGGTTATTATGAATGACAGGCCTTTAGCAAAATGGAGGAATAAACATGACTTTTATATAGTCAGGAAACAGTGGGTGAAACAACGCCTAGGAGATGTCAGTCTGTTGCAACATGGCTGTTCCAGAAAGAGGGCTGTTTGGTGATACTTCTCCCAGCAGCATAAAGTCAGCCATGCTTTCTCTCCCTGGTCTGCAGCTGCAGAGCAGCAGCAGATACCTGCAGACTGGCACGTGTTTTTTTTTTTTTTTTTTTTTTCCGAGTAATTGGTAAAAATTGGCTCATGCAACTTACTGTTAAACTTTAGCTCCAAATTCTCCTACTTTATTGAGATGAATTTTCCTTACTGAACCCTTGGCTGGCTTTAGAGATTGTGGTGCTAACCTTTCTTATCTCCTCTATCAAAAGAACTGAGCTGTAATTATCGTGAGTAAAATTCCATTTCTAGTGAGCAAGTTTGTTTCACAATGTTGTCAAAATGAGTTGTCTCTGTATGCTTCAGTAATATTTGCTTGATCTTTTTCTTTTTAACCAGGCAAATGAGTTTCTTGCAATGACAGCTGAACAGAAAACAGCACTGAAGTGGCAGTTTCTTTTGGAAAGAAACAAAATTTATTTAAAAGTTAGTGTATTTTATAGTACTCTGTTATTCTATATATTCAAATACTAGGAAAAATCTACAATTAGGGAAATTTTTTGCACTGCTGAGGATCAAACCCATGGCTTTACATATGCTAAGCAAGTGTCTACCACTGAGCTATACCAGCAACCCAGAAAGTTATTATTTTTAATAATGCTTACTTCCAAGATGTACAAAAGGATCTGGCTACCTTAGAAACAAAGGAAACAATGGGTTTTTCCCCACATAGTGTAGAACAAGTTACAAATGGTGCCAAACAAATAGACCAACAAAGAAAATATCCTTTAATGTTAACTCCAAGACAAGAGCAGAGGATCTTAGAGTGAAACTGGGTGGTCCCTGGCCGCACCTCCCTGATAGCACTGCTTCTCGCTTGGCGAGGGAGTGTAAAATGGCACAGTTCAGTGCCTCGCTTCTGGGGTGAGACTCACTTGGTCTGAATCTCAATTCTGCTCCTCGGCCCGTGTGACCCTGGGAGGTTAGTTACCTTCCTTCAACCTGTAGTGTTTTAGAATCCTACAACCCTACGGGGGCCGAGCTGACACCTGAGGCACTGCAACCTGTCCATGTTGGAGGATCATGGGGTCCTGGTGTAAAAGGTGAGAAAGGTGGAGGAGGGAGTGACACCAACTCCTAGCCACTTGTCCAGGTCACAGGTGAGATGACAGCTGATGTTACCGCCTTCCTTCCATGGCTTCCTAAGAGTTACTGTGCTCCATTTTATGGGAATCATATCAGTAGATATTTACTGTACTAGAACTTAATATTGAGAAAATTGTAAAAACGTGTTGTGAGGACACATGCCACTAGTGATCAGAGCAGTGATGGCATCTTGTGCTGTGCAGACTCTGGAAAATGACAGCGTGTGCTGGTGAGAGAATGGGAGAGAAAGGTAAGTGTTCTGATGTCATTATGAAAGCAGTTGTGATCTCACAGGGCCCCTGAAGCAGTCCAAGGAGCACTGCATTGACCCCACCTCAGCCTCACAAGCAGAATTCACTGTTTTCCAGCGGTTCCTTTCCTTGTGGCCTCAAGCTTATCTGAATAGGTTGCAGATGGGGAGTTGCCTTATAGTCTCACCAATTTTTCTTGGATGGGGTCAGGCTTTTTTTTTTTTTTTTTTTAATTATTCTTGTTGATGTTTGTTTGTTTTGCTTTGTGTTTGAGACAAAGTCTTGCTATGTTGCCCCGGTTGGCCTGGAACTTGCTATGTAGCCCATACTGGCCTTGAATTTCTGATCCTCTTTCCTCAGCCTCCCAACTGCTGGGCTTACAGGCATGTACCATGACGTCCAGCTAGGACCTGGATTTGCAGCCTCTTGGTTACTAGGCTGTGGGAGGAAAAGTTACAGTCATACTTCCACATTTGCAGGAACACACAAAACACAGTCCTCACTCAGGTCCTGGCTAATGAGTTTGATGACTTAGATTCATGGAAACTTAATTTTGGTTTTCCAAACTTGATTCAAATACAACAAATTGTCCTCAAGCAAAAGGATATTGTATCTTTCCAAAAAGTATGTTTAAAAGTGTTATTTTTTCTGGTAATCAAATCCAGGGCTTTTGCACATGCTAGGCAAGGGCTGTATCATTGAGCCACATCCCCAGCCCCTATAAGACATTTAAGTTGGATTTAACAAAGATTTTGAGCAGACATAACACAATTACACTATATTGCAGAATGTATTATATATCATGAGAATCAAATAGAATTTCACTTGTTATAATCAAAATGGAAAATGAGCTATTTAAGGCTGGGCGTGGTGGCGCACACCTGTAATCCCAGCGGCTTGGCAGGTGGAGGCAGGAAGATCACAAGTTTGAGACCAGAGGCAGTCTGCATAAGGGTCTTTTGACACAAGACCCTGTCTCAAAAAAGTAAAAAAATGGGCTGAGGGTGCAGCTCAGTGGTCCAGCACCTGCAGAGCCTGCAAGCGTGAGGCCCTGGGTTCAACTCCCAGTACCACAAAAAAAAAAAAAGGTAGAGTCAACATTAATGATGGGAATAGAGTGAAGCCCCAGGGACCTCCTTTTGCTGATGTGGCATGACTCAAAATTAGAAGAGGGACAGTGGCTGCAACAATGAGCTCAAACATAAAAAGATCATGTGCATAGTGTTAGGTAGTATTTCATTCTGTTGTACATAGGGTCACTGTGAGTCAGACTCAACTCGATGGCGCCTAACAACAAACAGCAACAATTTCTTAAAAAATGTTTAAACATTAAAACTTCCTTTTGAAGTGTTTCTCTGGAACATTTTATTTTGTTTTTGTGGTGCTAGAGATTGAACCCAGGGCCTCATACATGCTAATCAAGCACCTACCAACTGAACTAACCCCGGAGCCCTTGTTGTTTCTTTTGAGACAGGGTCCTGCTATGTAGCCCAGGATGGTCTTGAGCTCTCAATCCTCCTGCCACAGCCTCCTGAGTGCTGGGATTACACGGGCATGAGCCAACATGCCCAGATTGGAATTTTAAGTAGTATTTTTTAACCGAAATATGAAAAATATATAAAATGTTCAGTCTGTATAGGACTATTTTGTTTTCAATCATATTAATCAAGTAATGTAAGTTCTTGTTTTTTAAATGACATGTTCGGTTTTGTTTTGTTTTTGTTTTTGTGGTGCTTGGGACGGAACCCATGGCCTCATGCATGCTAGGCAAGTACTCTACCGCTGAGCTGGACCCTCTATCTCATTTTTTTTTAATTTTTTGAGCCAGGGTCTCACTTAGTTGCATAGGCTGCCTCTGGCCTTTGGACTCATGATCCTCCTGCCTCTGCCTCTAGTGTTACTGGGTGAGCTGCACAATGCCCAGCAGTTTTGTTTTGTTTTGTCTGCAATGCTGGGGATCAAAGCCAGGTCTGTGTACAGGCCAGGTAAGTGCTCTACCACTAAGCTACATCCCCACCCCCATTCCTACTTGGGTTTTTTTGTTTGTTTTGTTTTGTTTTGTTTTGTTTTGTTTTGAGACAGGCTATTGCTATGTTGCCCAGGCTGGTCTCAATCTCCTGGGCTCAACCATCCTCCACACCCAGCACCCACTCTGATTTCTAAGACTGAGGAAGAGCTGCCTCCTCAGTCATTTCTTGAATGCCTTCTAACCTGGGGGGCTCATTTTCCCACAATGTATATGACAGTGCTTCTCTGCTATTCATAGGGTTTTCAATGGCTAATTGTTTTGGGAGTGTATTGTTGGGTCCTTCCCCATAATCTGTCTTAGTCTGGAAGCTCAGCTGAAACCATGGGTGGCTCTGCTTGTATCTGAAATACCAGCGGGATAGCTTGCAGCATCACAGCCACACGCAATCCCCAACAGCACGACAAACCAAGTCCATAGATTATATATTAGTGTTAAAGAATAATTTCCTCAAAGTGTAAAATCATGACTTGTACAAACTAAAATGAATGTATGTCAAATATTTAACTCATTAATTAATGAAGGAAAGAGATGTTTAAAAAAAGAATTCAAAGGAGAATCAGAGGAATGGATACACAGGCAGGCAATCAGAAATGCTGAACTGGGTTTGCAAATGTGAGCTGTCCTCCTCAGAGAGAATCAGTCATCGTTCCCAGTCAAGGGTCACTTGGCTTTCCACAAGCAGGACTATGGACCCACTATCAACTTTCACGTCCTGCCGTCCTGCCATTGTGAGACAACACCCTGGGGCTGGGGCAGGAACAGCCTCACAGAGCCAGCCAGGTCAGCTAGTGCTCAGCCAGCACTAGCCCGGGGCCTACAAAGAAAGGGCACCAGCCCTTTTGCTGCCCTATTAGAGTCTGTCACACCTTTTCCTGACATTAGTACATTTTTTCTTCTCTCAGTCTTAGAAATCAGAGTGGGTGCTGGGTGTGGAGGCACACACTTGTAGTCCCAACACTTGGGAGGCTGAAATAGGAGGACTAGAAGGTCAGGGCCACCCTGGGAAAAAATTAAAGTGGTTATTAAATCCTCCCACTCTGTAAGTAAAGTATTGGTGGAAGTGTTTTGTAATATGTAAAAATAAAACTTTATTCTAAGTAAATTGCATCATCATAGCCTGGTGGCCTAGGAGTCTGTCACTCTTGGTACTTTGAACACACATTAAGCCCTTTTTCCTGCACGTGGAATTTGTAATAACAACTTTCCTACCTGAGAGTAGCATCTTGAAAAATAACATGGATTTTCATAAAATCGCTGTTGAAGCCAGACCTATCATTTTTCTACTATTCTCTGCCTGGGGCTAGAGCTCTTTCCATGTCTCTAATGGAAGTTTATGTTAACATTGTAAATAAACATTTCAGCACTTGGGAGGCTGACACAGGAGGATCATGAGCTCGAGGCCATCCTGGGCTACATAGCAACATCCTGTCTCAAAAAACAAACAGGAGCTGGGCGTGGTGGTGCATGCCTATAATCCCAGCAGCTCGCCTGTAATCCCAGCAGCTCGGGAGGCAGAGGCAGGAGGATCGAGAGTTCGAGACCAGAGGCAGTCTGCGTAATTTAGCGAGACCCTGTTTCAAAAAGTAAAAAAAAAAACCAAAAATGGGTTGGGGACACAGCTCAGTGGTCCAGCACTTGCAGAGCATGCAGGCACGAGGCCCTGGGTTCAACCCCCAGTACCAGAAAACAAACAAACAAACAACCCAAAACAACTTTCAGTTGCAGCTCTGCATGATCATTGTTTTCAACTTCAAGTATAAGGAAATGTTTAAAGCTAACCCTCTGTCTCTCTCTTTCTCCCTCAGTTTGTTTTATCACACAGAGCCAGGGCTGGCCTGAGGATTATCATTCTCTCTTGTAAGCTTGCAGATCCCACTGAGGCAAGTAGGAGCTTGTTCAGACAAGGGCATGTTTAAAACCAAATATGCTCTAAACGCTGGAAAAGCATAGGTGGTCAGCTCCTTTAAAATGGAATGTTAGTTTGAAAATTATGTATCAAATTGTATTTCGTCCAAGTGTAGTAAAAATGTTCTATGAATTGTCATTCTGTTTCCTCTGGAGTTGGTTTGGGGCCAGTTTGAGCCCCCACCTGAGTTCACTGCTTGCAAAGCTGTTTCTACTGCTTTTCCCTGTCTCCTCCCAAGCTAGAAAGCATTTGTATGCATTAATAAATAAGGTTAATCTTCCTCACTGATGTGAATGATTTCTTAGACCACCGTACTTTGTCTTGGTTCTGTACAAGAAGGTTAGAACCTCTGAAAAATATCCTTCCTGGAGTGTGGCTGTGGCCTGTCATCTCACAGGACCCTGCAAGGGGCTCCTGGCACTGGTGGGAACAGCAGCAGTGGAGGGCAAGATGGATAGCCACTTTGATCACCACAAGCTTTTCTAATCCCTTGCCCTCTGTGATGACACATTGGGGCTACCCGGTGTCTGCAAAGGCTCCCTGGCTGGGGGTAGGCAGTTGCGAGCATGAGTCAGTAGGGAGGAGGCCAGCTTCAGAAGCTGTCGGAGCTTCGAAGGGGAGCCTACTCATGGTATTGGGAGACAGCTACCTTCATCGGATCTTCTCTTCAGCAGCCCAGAGCACACAGCTCAGTTCCACACCAATTGAGCTGCGTGTTTCAGGCGCTGGTCCTGTGAAGACCCACCCTGGGTCAGCACTGACCCCCAGTCTGGAAGGCCCTGGTGTTTGAGGTGATTCCTCATCCAGCACAGGATTGATTAAAAGGAAAAAGTGAATATGTGGGACTCTTCTGAAGCTGTGTTCGGGCTGCACTCACCTTGACTGCAGTGGTCTCTGGGTCTCATTGTGCAGTCATGGAGGAGGAATACTGGTCATAGTGAGGCCCTGGGAGGAGCTGCCTGTTGCTGTCCTTGGGAGGAGTTGTGGGTCTGTTTGGAGGGAGGAGCTTGCACAGAAGGAAGGATAGAGTGGGGTAGGAGGGCGCAGTTGGGAGGGAGAGGTGGGGTGCTGGCAGGACTCGCCCCCACTGTTGGGTGACAGTGCCTGTGTTAGCTTCTGTTTCTGTGACCAAACACCAGACAAAATCAACTTACGGGAAGAAAAGTTTATTCTGGCTCATGGTTTCAGCGGTTTCAGTCCATTGCCTATTTAAATTTATTCAATGTAATTTGAAGAAAAATGTATCTTTTGGGTGCTAGACTTACTGCAATCTTAGCAACCTCAGGCACTGTGGGAATTGGCCTGGTTTTGATTCTTGCATTTAAAGACTGTTTGCTACAACTGTAATATTCATGTCAGATGCTTGTGACAAAGCTGTTCTACTTGGAGGACACCAGGTTCACTATATATCCCCTGGGTGCTGCTGCCATTCCTGGAGCTACGTGTGAGCGATATTCCGACCATATGCCTTTAGCTTGCATAGATGGTCAGTTAACTTGATGGACCTATTTCAGTTGAACCTTCTACTTGTTAGCCAGACTAATATCACACTTTTGGTATGAGCATACCCCTTGATCCAACTCTTCCACTTATGTGAACCTCGCCAAAGGAGTTAACAAATGTGCTGATGTCACCAGCAAATCTCACAGTCCCAGCATCCACAACCAGAGGAATGGTCTCAGAACCTCACTTGTAAACCAGTGGAAACTGAATTGTAGAAATACGTTGACTGATGTGGAAAGGGATAGTCACCACAGATAGTGTAAAAAGCAGGTTAGAAATGGTGGGAGCAAATTCTTTTTAAAAAAATTAACATTAGCCAGGCAGGGTGGCGCACGCCTGTAATCCCAGCAGCTCGGGAGGCGGAGGCAGGAGGATCGCAAGTTTGAGACCAGAGGAGGCAGTCTGCATAACTTAGAGAGACCCTGTCTCAAAAAGTAAAAAAATGGGCTGGGGGTGCAGCTCAGTGGTCCAGCACTTGCAGAGCATGCAAGCGCGAGGCCCTGGGTTCAACCCCCAGTACCGCCAAAATAAATAAGTAAATAAATAAATAAATAAATAAACTAACTAACATTCACATGTGTGGAAGAATATACACCAAATGTTTAACTTTGGCAGTCTCTGCCTAGATGAAATTTTAGGTGTTGATTCTTTTTGCTTATCTGTATTTCCTGACTCTGTAATAAAAGTGTATTTTTAAGCAATTAAATAAAATATTAAAAGATATCAGAAGGCTGAGGCAGGAGGATTCACAGTCCAAGGCCAGCCTAGGCTACACTGCAAGACCTTATCTCAAAAGATAGCATGACACTTAAGTCCAATTATGGAATTGCCTCATAATAAATTATAACAACATGGGGATTGTAGAATACTAAAGACATTTTTTTTCAATACTAGGGGGTTGAGCCTGTAGCCGTACCACTGTGGCATCCGATCCCATCAGATCTCGGAAGCTAAGCAGGTTTGGGCCTGGTTAGTACCTGGATGGGAGATCACCTGGAAACAACAGGTGCTGTACGCTTGGGAGGACCCAGCAACCCACTCTCAAAAAACAATCAGCCATTGAAAACCCTATGGATAGCAGAGAAGCAATGACAATACTGTTTCACCTATTGTATGCAGGGTCACTATGAGTTGGATACTGACTTGATGGCACCTAACAACAACAGGGGGTTGAACCCAGGGTATTGCACAGGCTGCCACTAGCCTTGAACTCATGATCCTGCTGAATCAACCTCCCAAGTCACTGGAATTAGAGGCATGCACTACGGTGCCCACCTAAGTTTTCTTAAATATCTACTTACAAGATGCAGCCTGCATCGTGGTCAAGACTTGAAGTTCTGGGCTTGGGAAAGCTGGGTTACAGCTTGCTTGGCCATCCAGCTGTGTGACCCCAGTCAGGCTTCCCAGCCTCTAAATCTATGTCCAACTGTGTATGGGGATAGTAGGAATACCAACATCACAGGTTTGATAAGTGTCACATAACACATAGGAACACAGAATAAACTGTGCTTTTCACAATACCTATCAGTACTGAACGCTCGATAAATGACTCAGGATGTCCTAGGCATTCTTCAAGAGGACAGCAGGAGATCCTGACTAAACCTAGAGGATTGCACTGGGCTCTCTGGCAGCCATGCTGTGCTTGCTAGTGTGTGAAGGGTGCAGGCATGAGCAAAGAAAGGATGTCAGGCCATTCACCTTCCTGCAGCCACCTATTCCCTTAACTGTTTTTTCTTTCTTCCCCCAGGGCTTTTTTTTTTTTTTTCCTGCAGTACTGGGGGTTGAACCCAGGGCCTTGCGCCTGCATGCTGTGCAAGTGCTGGACCACTGAGCTGCACCCCCAGCCCATTTTTTTTTTTTTTTACTTTTTGAGACAGTGTCTCGCTAAATTACACAGACTGCCTCTGGTCTCGAACTTGCGATCCTCCTGCCTCCGCCTCCCCAGCCGCTGGGATTACAGGCATGTGCCACCGCGCCCTGCTTCCCCCAGGTTTTTAAAATAACCTTTATTTTTAAAGTTAAGATGTGCATTATAGCAAACAAACACAAGCAGCAAAGAACAAAGTGCCTAGATGTTAGTAAGTTAGAGCAGAGTGCTCAGGCCAAACATCAAAGACCAAGGGCTAAAGCCCTATAAGAGAAAGAAAGTACACTTTTAGGCCACATAAGACAGCCTATTTTATTTGGAAAACAATTTTAAAATTATTTCCAAAACTGAGAATCTATAGGCCAAGACAGATACCCTAAATGAAAGGAGGTCTTCATCAGTTGTTTACGTAACAAAACTTAAACTGTTTGGAGCAGTGTCTTCCCACATTTCCCCAGTAAAAATCAATTGAGTGCTCTGTAAACACAGCTGCCCTAGAGATCAATCCCATTAATTAAATCAGAAGCATTTAAGATGGTCCAGTAATTTGGAAATTTTTATTTTTACAAATGCCTCCAGATGACTATCAAATCCAAGGAGTTTGGTAAATACTGACATAGAACATAACTTTCACTCTTCTTTGCAGTTTTTATATATTGAACTACCCATCTCAGAATGATTCTACTGAAAAATCTTACTCTCCAGTTTTAGGAAAGGAAACTAAGACTTCTGAGTCTGAGACATTTTCCTGTTGGAAAGCATCACAAATCCTTTATCTTGGTTGTTACCATTTCTGTCCCAGCCTTTCCAGATCATGTTTCTCCTGAAGGAATCCAATCTATTTTTCTAGAATTAGGTTTTCTATTAAAATGCTGGGCTGGGATTTAGCTCAGTTGGTAGAGCGCTGCGCTACAGTCTCTGAGGTCCCGAGTTCAATTCCCAGCACCACATAAATGGGAGAAGGACCTGGCAATCCACTCCCAAGGCAATCCCGAAACAGTCAGCCATTGAAAACTATGAGTGTCGCTATGAGTCGGATACCGACTCGACGGCACCCAACAACAATTAAAATGTTAGATATAATAGCCTTTGCTTGCTTCAGTCTCCTTTCTCTCATGACACTTGGTTAAAAGTTAGAGCCCTCTGTACACTCAATATTCTGACTTTGCCACCTTAAACCTCATACTGACCACTCCGTCTATGCCGGCCTCGATCTCATCGTTTTCTTTGACTGGCCCTACTCCCTTTGGCGTCCCAGTCAAGATGAGATCTCCTTCTTCCAAAGTTATTATCTTGGAAACGTAGTTGATGATGTAGGGGATGGAAAAGATCATGGAGGACGTCTCACCTTCTTGCCTGAGTTCACCGTTGACCTTGAGCCACAGCCTCAGGGCGTGGGGGTCCGGGATCTTCTCTTTGGGCAGAAAGGCGCTGACCGGGCAGGAGCCCGTGAAGCTCTTGGCCAGGGTCCAGGGCAGCCCCTTCTTCTTGCACTCGTCCTGCACATCCCTGGCGGTCATGTCCAGGCACAGGGCATAGCCGGCCACGAAGTCCATGGCGGCGGCCTCGGGGACGGCGCGCGCGCGCCGGCCCAGCACCACGCCCAGCTCCAGCTCATGGTGCAGGTTGCGGGTGTGGGCGGGCAGCAGCACGGGTGAACCCTCGGGCACGTACGCTGTGGACGGCTTCAGGAAGAGCACGGGCTCGCTTAGCACGGCGCTGCGCATCTCCCGCACGTGGTCCGCGTAGTTGCGACCCACACACACGATGTTCTTCCCCCACTCCCAGAAGCGGGACAGCGGCCTCTGGGCTGCCATGGCACGCCGGTCACGTGGCCCACGGCGGCCCGGAAGGGAGGCGCCGGCTCGGGGAGCTGGCCAGTCCGAGAGGGCCGGTCTCAACCCGCGTCCTGCTGACAGCCGCCCTCCGGCCGCTGCCTCGAGACGCCAGACCGGGCTCGGGGACACACGGAGACTCAGGCGCAACGCTCCGACACTACCCTACACCCGCTCTCAACCGGGGCGGGGCGGGGAACACATTGGACGCGAGCGCGCTGATTGGTCGCAGTGCGGGGCGAGGTGGGCTCTGGTTGGCTGGAGCCCTTTCGGGGCGGTGCGAGGGAGCGCTGGTTGGCTGCGAGTGGCAGGAGGCGGGCGCTGGCTGGATAGGGGCGGGGAGAGGCGGAGGGGGTTGGTTGGGGGCGGGGCCAGGCGGGCGCTGATTGGCCGCGGCCACCGACTTCAGGGCGCTGCCCCCTCCGCGGTGCTGCGGCTCGGCGCGGGGCCGCGCAGCGCCGCTGGTCATGGTGCTCGGCCGCGGGCAGCTGTGTCGCCGGAGCCTCTCGGCGCTGGGAGCCGCCTGCGCGCGCCGCGGCCTAGGTAGGTGGGCCGTGCTCCGACTCGTCGCGGGGGCCGGCGTCAGTTGGGCGCGGAAGCCGTCTCCGGGCCCAGGTGCCTGAGCGCCCGGCCGGGCGGGTAGCGGGGTGGACGCGGCGGCCACGCACCTGCGCGGGGCCTGCGTGACGCCCGGGGGGCGCGGCCTGGCTCCACCGTGGGGGCCGCAGCCTCGATTGCCAAACCTCCGCACGGCGTCCGCCGACGTGGGGATCGCGGCCCTGCGGCCCGGCGCCCAGCAGCCTGAGCCCAGCGCGGGGCCTGCTTGGCCGTAGCCGTGGCTCCCACCCGCGCGGGCCGCCCTGGCCGCGGGGGAGCCCCGGTCTCTCCACCCACGGACACCCCCGGTGTCGCGGCCGAGCGCCGGGCCAGGCTGCAGGGGACCCGACCGCCTTGGTCCGGGGAGGCCCCGGCCCAGCACTTGGTGCTGCGGACGTCCGCCCGTGGGGCGCGGCGCGGCATCTCGATCTTTAGAGCACATTATGCGCCGAAGAACCCTGTTTGCGGCCTTGGCCCAGACCGCAGGTTGCAGGTCTGTGACCTCTGCTCAGGCGAAACGCCCCAGTTGCAAAACACTGAGCCAGGGGAGCATCGTCCAGGCGGGCCGGGCTCCTGTGTTTATGGAAAGGTTTCTGCCGGTGCCCGCACCAAGTGAACCTCTGCCTTCGGAATGATTCCATCTTCTCCCTGTCACCGGCAAGGCTCTTGCGGTGTCTAGAGTGGGACGACCGGTGGCAATAAATGCTTCCTTCACTTGGGTCGTATTTATAATGTTCTACCACTGTCTTCTTTTACCTTGTGCAGTCCCCCCACCCTTTAAAAGCTAAGACTTAAAGTGTTGCTGGGGACCCTCTGTTTTTAGAGTGAATGAGAATTTTAATGTTGGAGATATTTTGGCACCTGGACCGGGTGAACGATGTTCTGTTTCTACCAGGAAAGTGAATTTTTTGTTTGTTTTTAATATACAAGGTCTTGCCATGTAGCCCAGGTTGGCCTTGAACTTACAGTTCTGCCTGTACCACCATGCCAGGCTGTAAAAGGGGTCTTTGTTGAGGGGCACTTGCACATTCACCAAGCTGTGTTCTACCCTTCGGTCCTCCGTGGGCTTGTTCATGCTGTGGCTTAGGGAAGGCAGAGTATCACAGAAATCTGGCCATACAGAAAGGTTATTTTGCTGAATATGAAGAGAAAGGTCTGGAAAATGTCCACTTGATGTGTCAGAGCGACTGGGGATGTAGCTCAGTTGTAAAGCATTTGCCTAAGGAGCTCAAGGCATGCTGGGTTCCATCTCCAGCAACACCACCACCAAAAAAAGCAAAAAGCATAAAACAACAACCTGGGCAACTTTCCTGGCCATGGCATATAAAGTTGGTCCTGCATCCTGCATGTAGGTGTCCGCCCCCCCCCCAGGACATCACCTGTCAGTGGGCCACTTGCTACTTTCTGCATTCCTTTTCGGACAGGCCTCCAGCCTGGCGCCTATCCCAGAATTTCACTGCCTTCCTTTACCTTGTGCAGTCCCCCCATCCTTTAAAGCTAAGACTTTTTAAAGTGTTGCTGGGGACTCTCTGTGTTTTTAGGCTGAATGGGAATTTTATTGCTGAAAATATTTTGGCATCTGGACCTGGTGAAAGATGTTGTGTTCCTCAGTGTCTTGCCACCTCCTGGGTGGCCCAGACAGAGGTCTCTGGTTCACTTGGACCGTGATTCTGTATCTTCCATGCTTGAGTCCCAAACAGCCAGCTCTGCATTTCCAGGAACCAGTGCTGCGTGCCCGAGCCAGTTGGTGAAAAATACTTGAGTGCCTGCCATTTGGTAGCGAACACCGTTTTCTCTGTCTGGAGCCCCCAGCAGGACTGGGAATAACTACAAATGACTCAGTTCTGTGGACGCAGAGGCAGCCTGGGGGATGGAGGCTTTACAGTGGGGCTCTGGTACCTTCCCTTGGCCTGCTAGTGGTTTGCAAGCTGGCAGGTCTGTCCTTTTAGAACTCTTGGGAGAGAATGAAGATCCTAAGTCTGAACTGGGGTGTAACTCCGTGGTAGAGAGCTTGCCTGGCAGGTTCAAGTCCCTGGGTTCCATCCCTAGCACGGGGAAGAAACCAGAAGCCTATGTCTGGGCAGTAGCTGATTCCCGGGGATGTAGTCATGAGTCGTTTTCCACACTTCTGATGATGTTTTCAAAAGGGGACACTCTCTGCCAGAGGAACTGTGTGTGTGGAGAGGGAACGGTGTGGCTCGTCTGAAATCAGTCTTGTGCACCACCCTGGCACCGTGCCCTGAGGCTCTGTCTTGTCTTCAGGCCCTGCCCTATTGGGAATCCTCCTGCATCACACGGATTTAAGGAAGAGTTTGACTGTGGAGCAGGGTGCCATGAAGGTGGAGCTGCTGCCTGCCCTGACTGACAACTACATGTACCTCCTCATTGACGAGGACACCCGGGAAGCTGCCATTGTGGACCCAGTGCAGCCCCAGAAGGTGCGCATGCCCCACCTTCACCCCTGTGGGTTACAGCTGTGGAGCCCCACATTTCTGAAGCAGCTCAGTGGGAAAATGAGCTAGTGTCCGAGTGCTCTGTGAAGGGGGCCGGTGTTAGGGGGACCACAGGCCGCTGTGGCCAGCACAGTACCTGTCTTTGAACCCCTGTGCCTGGACATGTCTGGGTTCTGAGAACATGGTTCTGCTAGGGCATGAGCTCAGCTGCTGGGAGAGAAAAGCCCCCCCCCCCCCCCCCCGGCTGTCCTGGGACTAGGCCAGTCAGTAGGGATGGGAGGGGGCTGGCCTGGAGCCAGACTAGGAGTGTGACCTGACATTTGTCCCCCAACCCCCATGGCTGCAGGTCATAGAAACAGCGAGAAAGCATGGTGTGAAGCTGACCACGGTGCTCACCACCCACCACCACTGGTGAGTGCGGGGCTCCCAGGGCCTAGTGGCACCTGTGGATGGAGGCTTGTCCCTTGCCTGGGGGGCAGGAGGGCCGGACCCCCCAGGACTCTGAGCAGGCACAGGGCTCCTGCTCCCTTCCCCTTGGCCTTAGAGGTGCTGCCCCTGGCACCCGGGGAGGGCGGGGCTGGTGTCTTGCGATAGGCACCTGCTTCCCCTGCTGGCTTGGAGCCTGGCCTCTCCGGCCCCTGGAGGGCACTGGGCAGCTGCCTTTCACATCTCTCGGGCTTGGGAAAAGGGGCCTGGGCCTTCATGTCAGAGAAGAGTCTAGGCATGGGTGTTTTTTAGAAAGTAAGCGACTATATTTCAAGAAGTTTTTTTGTTCATTTCAATATTTGAAAGCTAAGAAGTGAGAAAAACTGTCTTTAAGGCTTCTGAGTTTAAGCCCTTCTCTGGCTTCTGGACCCATTTTTTCCCCCCAGTACTGGGGCCTGAACCCAGGGCCTCGCACTTTCCTGCTTTGCAAGTGCTGCACCACTGAGCTGCATCCTCAGTCCATTTTTTTACTTTTTGAGATAGGGTCTCGCTAAATTATGCAGACTGCCTCTGGTCTCGAAATTGCAGTCCTCCTGCCTCTGCCTCCTGAGTCACTGGGATTACAGGCGTGCGCCACCATGCCCCGCTACTCTGGAGGTTCTTAAAAGGTAGCAGAACGTTTATTTAGCTCATAATTTTCTTTCCCAAATGGCTTCGAGAGCGGAGTCAGGGTGCCTTCCTCTGACCTGTTCCCCAGGTGTCTCAGTGGTGCAGGGAGGGGCCTGCTGAGCTCCAAGCCTTCGGCTAGGCTACCGTTTGGGGCTGCTCAGCCTTGTTCACTCTCCTGCTCCTGTGGCAGGTCCCCAAGCTCCCCTGCTGTTGGCACACCCCCCTCGGGGGACCCTGGAGGGAGCTGCTGTGGTCTGGTGGAGGGGTTCACACTTGGCTTCTCCCTGCTTCTCTTCTGTGGCAAGCTGTCCCTGCTGCAGGGACTCGGTCCTGGCACTTTGGTGTGTTCGGGTTTTTCCCAGGACCCTCTCGTGTTTATGCTGAACCCAGGCCCTGGGCTGAGCTACAGGTGCTGCCTGTGCCTACCATGATGAAGAGCTGTATTCTCAGCTGGGCGGGGTGGCACATACCTGTCCTCCCCGCACTCGAGAGGCAGAGGCAGGAAGGTCATGAGTTTGAGGCCAGCCTGGGCTATGTAGCAAGACTCACTGTGGTGGGACCTGTTTTTCTTTTTCAGTTTTGTTTTTCTTTTCTTGTCCTGGTGGGCTGAACCCAGCACCTCATTTAGGCTTTGCAAGTGCTGTACCCCTGGGCTTCACCCCCAGCCCATTTTCGTTTTTCATTTTGAGCCAAGGTCTCACTAAGTTATGTAGGCTGCCTCTGGCCTCGAGCCCATGAATGCCCCTGCCACAGCTTCCCGAGTTGCTGGGATGACAGGTAGGCACCACCATGTTTGGCAGGTGACAGCATTTTGAAAGGTGGGTGCTGAGGCGTGGTGCTTTCCTGGCCTGTGTATTAGAGCCCTCCTGGGTGGGGGGGGGGGCTGCCTGCTCCACCCTCTTATCTCAGGGCCTTGCTGTGCAGAGCTGGCTTTCACTGCAGGCCTGTTGGGGTGTGGCTCTGACCTCACCCCGGGACTCTATAGGTGGTAACAGGCAGCAGATGTGCCCTGGCACCTCATCCTTGAAATGAAGCCTGACCCGCAGCATGGGGACACTCCCAGCCCTGGTGTCTGGGCCTCAGTGGTGCCCAGTGATGGGCTTACCTCAGTCAAGGCCTGGGAATGGAACCTCTCCTGCCCACTTCCTGAAATGCAGGTCACCTAGCTCCTGGGGGAAGCTGGGAGGGGCCCCTGCCCCAGCGGCCTGCGCCCAACAAGTTGCCCTCGGGTATGCAGCGTTGTTCCTGAAGCTGCCTGAGGGAGCTTCTGTGGCGGCGCCAGTCCAGACTGGGCTGCCCTTCAGAATCACATGGGGAGCTCTCAAAACTCCTGTCCTGAGCTAGGTGTGGTGGCGCATGCCTGTAATCCCAGCAGTTTGGGAGGCGGAGGCAGGAGGATTGCAAGTTCAAGACCAGAGGCAGTCTGCGTAACTTAGCGAGACCCTGTCTCAAAAAAGTAAAATAAATAAATAAATAAATGGTTTGGGAGTGTAGCTCAGTGGTCCAGCACTTGCAAAGCATGCAAGTGGGAGGCCCTGGGTTCAACCCCTAGTACCGGGGGAAAACAAAAAAAAAAAGCCTCCCGTCCCAGGCTGCCCCAGTCCTGTGGTGGCAGGTGGCCGGGAGGGGAGCCCCAGCACAGATCAGTCATCTCCAGGTGATTCTCCATGTTCTGAGGCCTGGAAACCACGGCCCTGGCCTCACCCAAAACAGCAGCAGGGCAGGGCCGGGGTGTCCCTCCTGGATGGGCTTCTGAGAAAGCTGTGTCAGTGGGGCCACATGAAAGACAAGTGTTTCCCGAGTTGGTGGACGCTGTTGCCATTTCTGAGAAACGTGTCAGGCCAAATAAGGATTCCATGTGGCCTGGGTCAAAGGCAGTCGAGCTACCCATGTCATTCAGCGGTAGCCCAGGTCTCCTGCTTGGCTTTCAGGGACCATGCTGGTGGCAATGAGAAGCTGGTGAAGCTGGAGCCTGGGCTGAAGGTGTACGGAGGGGATGACCGAATTGGAGCCCTGACTCACAAAGTCACGCACCTGTCCACACTGCAGGTATAGACCGCAACAGAAAGGGTCCATGTGGCTCACACCCTGGGCAGTTTGGGAAGGGAGTTGGTCAGAACCCTCGTGCCCCAGGATCTGGGTGAGGGGCTGCCTGTGCCTGCCTCAGAGGCGGCTGGGACATCCTCTGTCAAGAGCACAGCCAGGATTCAGTAGGCGAAGTATGAGTGGATATTGGGGAAGGCCCTGGGGCAGGGTGGGGGAGGTGGAGTTGGGACCCTGGGTGTTGCTTATTTCCGGTTTGATTGTGGGGTTAGGACAGCGGCCCTCTTCTAGGCCGGGCTGCTAGGAGAGGGTTGGGCTGTGAGAAAAGTGGCTGCACAGGGCTGAGGACAGTGCACGGTCGGTGAATCCTGGTTGAGAACTCTGGGGATGTCTGCTTCCTGCCCGCTCTGTTGTACGTGTGAGCATTCTGGAGGATTTCTTCGGGGGGCAGGGTTTTGCTGTGTAGCCCTGGCTGGCCTCAGCCTCTGAGGGCTGTGGTTGCAGGTGTGCCCTGCATACCTGGCATCTGAGCATTCCGAAGTAAGGAGTCCAGGAGGTTGGTGGAGAAAGAGAGCTGTCTTTTCTGGAAAAATGCCTGATTTTAATTCTGTCCGGTTTTGAGGGCCTGAACAAAACGTTTTTGCTGCACCTGGGGCCACACCCTGGAGAAGCTCTGTGGCTGCCACAGCTCCCGTCCAGACCTCCTGCTCCACATCTGGGCCATCTCCAGGCGTGTGTGGGGTGGGGGGTCAGGAGCGCATAGGGCCACTGTCTGTTTCCCACAGGTCCCCCTGGTTGTGGGGGCCTCATGCGGCACCCGCTCTGTTGCAGGTGGGGTCTCTCAATGTCAAATGCCTGGCAACGCCGTGCCACACTTCGGGGCACATCTGTTACTTTGTGAGCAAACCTGGAGATGCCGAGCCCCCTGCTGTGTTCACCGGTGAGTGCGGGGCCAGACGGTCTCTGCCGAGACCCTTTTGCCATCTGGGTGTCTGGAAACTCCTGTGCACAGAAGCAGGGTGCCTCCTGCCCAGCAGACGCGCGCTCCTGCCCTTCTCCACCCTGACCCTATGGGAGGAGGATCCCATCCCTGCTGGAAGTAGAGATGCCCTCTTGGCCTGGCCACCTGGGTCACTGCCTGGGGGATGAGGACCCAGCCCCTGCCTGCCACAGCAGAGACGGGTCCTGTGAGCTGGGCAGGGCCTGCACCAGCTGACTGCACACAGCGACCCTGCAGAGCCAGGAGGCATGGCTGGGAGCTCCGTGCTGGCTGGGTTCGTGGCACTAACTGGCATCAGGGGTTGAAGGCAGCCAGCTGTAGAGGGTTCTGGTGGCTGGGCCTCTGCCATTAGCTGTGTGAGTACGCTGGGTCTTGCAGAGATTAAATTACAGTCAGGTGCCAGCAGCCAAGATTGGCTTGGTGAGGCTGGTGGAGCATGAGTCCTGTGGCAGGCAGTGGAGTTGAAGTCACAGCTGGGTCCGGGCATTGGCACAGCACAGGTCTGTCTGGGTAATGAGGGGGAGAGCCTGGGCAGGCAGTGAAAGGTGCACAGGGACCTTGCTGCCTGGGCAGCTTTTCTGCAAACCTGAATTTATTCCGGAACCTGCACTTAATTTAAATACAGTGATCACCGAATCCTTGTTCTTTCACTGTGGTAGCAGGCTCCGCCCTCCTTGTGGTTTGTGGAGCAGAGAGTGGAGGTTCTGCCTCCTGCCTCACTGTGATTGCTGGCATTGGGTAGGGTCTCCCAGAGCAGCAGTTGCTGTGGCAGAATGACTGCCTTATGGTGCTCCCTGCGTGGCCATCAGAGTCATGTGAGGCGGTGTGGAGAGAGCTGGGCTACAGGAGGTGCAGCCTGTTCCTGCTTGCCAGGCTGGTGCGCTGTGGAGTCCCCCTTGTCTCCAATGATGAAGCAGATGGCAGCACCTGCCCGCCGGGTTGTCACTGGCATCAAGGAGTCACCAGATTAGACCAGCGTTAGGATGACTCTGGGCGAGGCCAGGGCCATCGTGGCTGCACCCCCAGTCAGCAGTTGTCACAGAAGGTGCCTGCTTTGGGAAACCAGCCCCACGCTCTCCTGTGCTGGTTGCTATCTTCAGAGCTGCCTGGCACAGCGGCCCACGTGGCATGAGGTTTCACGAGACTCGTTCATAGCAAGTGTGTGCAAATGCCAGCACAGGTGAGGCCTGACGGGAAAGAGGCTGCTTGGCAGGGCAGGGTGCAGTGACCCAGGGCTCCCCCTTTGACCTGACAAAGGGCATGTCGGGGGACAGGTGTTACCATGGCTGCGGTGTGCAGTGGGGACAAGGCCCTTCCAGGCCAGGATGGTGGCTGGGTGCTGAGTGGCAGCAGGCCGCAGACCGTGCTGGGGATGGAGGCCAAACTGGGCACTCGCTCTGGCACTACAGAGGGAGGCCAGCTGGAGCGTGAGACGGGGTGGCTCGTGCCCGGGTGGGGATCCCACATGCTCTGGACAGCAAAGGACTGGGGCCAGGAGGAGAGAAGGTGCAGGGGCAGATGGGGACCTGGGAAGGATGGTTGGGTGCGCGGGAGCGGCTAGGTCTTCGAGGACCTCAGAGCAGTGGGGGGATGCTGGCGATGGGTGTGGTGGGGACAACCTCAGGGTCAGGCCCAATAGCTACTTAGTGGCCGTGGTGCCAGTCAAGACTTGATGGGTGAGGTTGGGGGGCTAGGATGCAGAGTTAGGGGTCATCCTGGGCTCCTGTGTTGACTGGAGAGACCTGTGGGTGTCGGGCACACAGCACAGGTGGCAGCGGGCCCATGTGCTGAGCTCTGGCTCAGTGGTGCCTGGTGCAGCCCACAGTGCAGGAGGTCAGGGCCTGGTTCACTGGTCGCCCCTGTGTCTGAGCCAGCCCCTCAGGTGGACCCTCCCCTGAGCGGCTGCCACCACGTTTTCCAGGGGACACCTTGTTTGTGGCTGGCTGTGGGAAGTTCTACGAAGGGACTGCAGACGAGATGTACAAGGCGCTGCTCGAGGTGTTAGGCCGGCTCCCGCCAAACACGGTAGGTGGCACCCCCTATCCTGTGGGCCCACTTGGCCCCGCAGCTCCCCTCCCATGTGCCAGGCCTTCCCTGCCAGTGGGGAGAAGCAGCTGAGCATCACCCCAGCTTGCCATTTACTGGCGAGATGTATGTGCAGGGGTCATCCAGCCTGAGGGACGCTCTTTGAGGTGGCCAGATTGGGGTGGGGTTGGGGCCCGAGTTTCCATGGGTGGATTAACAGCCTGCTCGGGGCCCACGTGGCGCCCTCCCCTCAGAAAGTCTACTGTGGCCACGAGTACACCATCAACAACCTCAAGTTCGCACGCCACGTGGAGCCCAGCAACGCCGCTGTTCAGGAGAAACTGGCCTGGGCCAAGGTAAGTGGGGCCACCACACCCAGCAAGTGCTTTGAACTTTTTCATCTTGACCCCTTGCCAGACCCCGTACTGGGAGCACCTCTAGTGGTTGAAGAACCCCTTGGTACCAGTGCTGGCAGGAGGTGGTAGGATGGCGCCCTAGGCTTTGAGGGTCCTGGCAGTCAGGAAGCACGGGCACAGGTGTCAGCAGCTGCTGTCCAAGCTCTGTCCCTGCTGGTTAGCCTGGCAGTACACAGGCAGGGGCTGCAGGGGGCCTCCCAGCTGTGGGTCCTGCCCTTGGCTCAGGCATGTGGGCCTCTTCTGTGCCCTGGTCAGGGGCACTCAGGAGTGAGGCCGGCCTGGGAGGAAGTGGAGAGTGCTCCCTGGACTCCCCTTCCTAGGAGCTCCTGGGGGAGGGGAAGCTGTCCCTTAGGATGGTTCATGATCCTCCCGAGTGCTGTGGGGACAGGCGTGGGCTGCCATGCCTGGCTTGGACCAAGTATGGAGGTCACTGGGGTATGTGCAGTGTGTCCCTGTGTGATGGCATCTCTGCAGGAGAAGTACGCCATTGGGGAGCCCACGGTGCCATCCACTCTGGCTGAGGAGTTCACCTACAACCCCTTCATGAGAGTGAGGTAAGGCTGCGCAGTGGCCCTGCCCAATCTTGTCACCCTGTGGCAGCCCCTGCCTTATGATCTTGTTCCAAGTGAAGAGCTGAAGTGAGTCTAATGTACAGGTGGGTGGATGGGCTGGCAGGCCCCGTGCCTCGTGCCTGCAGCTCGTATTTGCCTCCTGCCTGGCAGGGAGAAGACAGTGCAGCAGCACGCGGGCGAGACAGATCCTGTGACCACCATGCGGGCCATCCGCAGGGAGAAGGACCAGTTCAAGGTGCCCCGGGACTGACGTGGCCGCTCTCCAGTGCGTTTGGGGATTGGGAGTTTTAGGTAACTGACTGGAATGTGGGAAATCACCTTGATTTGATCTTAATTTCAGCGCCCTTAGTGTTATCAGATGTTGTAATGCATATTTATGAAAAAAAGGTTTAAAGTATTTATCCCATAACTTCCTCTTGTCATCCTGGCCATGACGCCTTCACCGTCTGATGTGGCCCAGGGCGCGCGTCTCCATAGCGCTTGCTCCAAGGGGGACCTGGCCAGCCTCCCTGGGGGGATGTGCACACTGGCCGCCTCCACTGGCATCGGGATGCTGTGACTCCAGCTTGTCATGAGATTGACTGTGCGGATGCGAGCCCTTGGGAGAACCTGCCGGCCCGGGGCTGCAAGACGCTCAGGTTGGTCCCTCAGCTGTGTGGCGTTCAGGGTTGTAGTGTACAAAGCCAGTCCTTGGCTGGGCTGTGGGCCTGTGCTCAGCACTGCCCTCCCGCATTGAGCCCTCAATGTTTGCTGGGCAGCAATTGGACACCGGCCATCGCCCTGAGCTTCCTGGAGAGTCAGCCACAGAACATGCCCCCACCCTGTGGTGGTCACTGCCAGGGCTGTCTGTGCAGGCCACCCTGGGAGCCCTGGATGGCGTGGGACCTACACCGCCTTGTTGTAGCAGCTGCTGCACCTATTGCCTCTGGGACAGAGGCGCACGTGCTGTGGCCCTGCTGAGTTCCACTCAGTGCTCCCTCCTGGGGAGCCAGACCCTGGGCAGGATGAGCTCAGCCCAGCTGGCTCTGCCACCACCACCCCAGCAGGACACTCCATGCTCAGGGCGGCCAGCCCAGCCCCCTCGAGTGGGATGAGGAGAGGAAGCAGCCCTAGAGGCCCAGGGACACGCAGGTCCTGAGACCAGCGGGAGGAGGGAGGAGAGGCTGGTGCTGCTCTGATCAGGACCTGTGGGTCGGCCTCCTGCCTGGGCTCTGTCACTCTGCAGCTGCCCTGTGGGCCACACTGCCGTGTGGTCACAACCCAGGATATCTTACGATCCAGGGAGTCTTGCCCAAGCGATGCTGTTGCTACGGGTGGAGCTGCCTGCCCAGAGGGTGAGGGATGGGCTGGGCCGCATGAGACGGTGCAGGGTATGGGGTGAGCTCAGCGCCTTCAGCACTGCTGAGGTGCCTGCAGTCCCCGGCTCCCGCTGGCCTGTGGATGTAGTGGCAGATGTTCTTCTGCACCCCAGTGGCTTCCTCAGAACAGACGGTGGCCTGCAGAGCAAGGGGTTTCCTGGCTTACTTCTAAAAGTGACCTGCAGGGTGCAGAGGGGGCACCTGCTCTCCCTCCTCAGGTGCAGTGAGTTTAAGCCCTCCACCACCGGCAGATGTGGCCACTCAGGGGTCCTCAGGGCCCGGGTAGTGGGTGGTTTCGCACATCGTTCTGGGATCTGCTGTCAGCTCCTGATGCACCTGGGGCCACGAGGTCCTCGGGGAGGAGTCGTCACTGTTCACCAGCCCAAGGATATATGGGGCTGTTTTCCCAGCTGTGGCTGCTGTGAGCGGTGCAGCGGGGTCTCCTGCGAGTTGGCGATGAGGGGACTTGCTGGGCCTCCGAAAAGGTGCATCCTGCCAGGCGCGGTGGTGCACGCTTGTAATCCTAGCGGCTGGGGAGGTGGAGGCAGGAGGATCGCAAGTTTGAGACCAGAGGCAGTCTTCGTAACTTAGCGAGACCCTGTCTCAAAAAAAAAATAGTTAAAAATGGGCTGGGGCTACAGCTCAGTGGTCCAGCACTTGCAGAGCATGCAAGCGTGAGGCCTTGGATCCAACCCCCAGTATCGGAAAAAAAAAAAGAAAAAAGAAAAGGTGTGTCCTTTGGTGAACACTTGAACCCGGCAGTTCTGCCACACCTGGTTGGTCACTCCATGTCCTTGCTGCACTTGTCAATTTCTATTGCCCTGGGGTGAGGGAGACGTGGAATTTCACCAGAGTTTCACAGTGCTCCCACCTAGTCCCTTGGCAGGCTGAGATCTGTGCCACCTGGGAAAGGGGCCCTTGCAGCCTCACGAATCTCTGGCTCCCCACTGCTGAGGAGAAGCCAAGGCCGTGAGGCTGTTCTTGCCCTTAGGTTTTTGTGTTCTTTGGGTGGCATATTGATAATTAGTAGTTCGCTGAGAGCTGCTGTCTTGCTAAGTAGAATTCTTAGTTGGACGTAGTCAAGTGCATCTTTTTGTCCGTGGGAAGTGTTTTTCTGTCTTGCTTAACAAATCTTTCCCTTCCTGATGCCCTCCTTTGAAGTCCAAGCCTGTTTCGGTTGTCACATTTGGGTTTATAACTCAAGTGAAAATCCTTTTATGTCTGGTTTCCAGTGGTTCATCTCCACAGGGGACAGATAGCCAGGTGTTGTCCTCCCTGTCTACACTGCCAGGGTCTGCAGGTGTAGACCATCTCATGTGCCTGCGCCCTGGAGGCTCCTTTGTCCTGTGCCAGCACCACATTCTCTTGGTTGCTATAGCTTCACAATTCGTCATCGACAGGGAGGGACATCACCCACCTCGTCCTGAGCACCCACCCAGCCTTCGCTCTCCGGTCTTAGGGTGTTCACCCTGACGTTCCGGGGGAGACATCTGCTGACCATCTTATGTTCAGCCTCACTACAGCGGGGCAGCCCTGACACTGGCCACCTGCTCAGCAAGGCCCCCAGGCTGAGGATGCAGTCTGCCTGCCCCTTAAACCCCAGTTCACCCTCACCTCTGACCAACTGGCTATCAGTCTGAGGCTCCCACAATCCCTCGAGATTTCTTCACCCGCTGGAGGAGCACAGAGCCCAGCAGCTCTGCGTGTGGGGCCCCTGCTGTACCGCAGAGATGCCTGAGGGCCAGCCTGGGTCCCCATGCTGAGCTGCTGTGCCTTCATAGCATCCAGCCCTGCCATGGTCACCGCCAGCGAGCTCCCCGCTCTCAGTGTCCGCAGTGCTGGGGGTGATGTGTCACTGGCCACACAAGTGGACTAGGTCTCCAGCCGCCTGGAGGTCAGGCTGATGTGGCCCAGAGCTCCAGCCAGGTCGCTTGCCTGCTTTGTGGTGACCAACCTGAGCCTGAGCCCTTGTCACCTGGGGTGTGAGCCATAGGCTCATGAATGACAAGGACTCTGGAGAAATTCTGAGGGCTTAGAGGCCTCCTTCCCCCAAAGACAGGGACAGACCAGGCAAATTCTGACCCTTCACCAGAGGTCTTCCAGGTGTTTTCAACTTTCCTCCCTCCAGCTTGGTTCTCCCTGCCAGCCTGGTTTTTGATGCTGTTGTAAATGGCAGAGTTTCACTATACATCAGGTACCCTGGCTTTGCCATCTGCCTCCGTGGGGCTTAGGGAGATGGTGAGCTGGGTGGCCTCAGGCCTGGCACCTGGCCTCATTGCCGGGCAAGCAGACTTGGAGGTGTGCAGGGGATCTCGCAGCTCACGACTAAAGTGTGTCCTTGTGGAGATGTGTCCCGGTGCAGGGCTGAGGCGCTAGGTGGTGACAGTGCCATGGAGAGGACTGTGAAAGGGGCAGCGTGTGCTCAGCTGGCTGTGCTCAGATCCAGGGGCTAGGGAAGGCCTTGTCCGGGGAGTAACATCGAAGAAAGAAGGTGGGAGAGAAAGGCAAAGGCCCTGGGGCAGGAGAATGGGGGGCTGGAGTAGAGCATGCAGTGGTGGAAGCAGGGCCACAAGCCCCAACACACTCAGGCTATAGGAGGGAGGTGCTGTGGGCAGGGCTGCGCGACTCCAGTGCTGGCTGGAGTGGGCACTCCTGCAGGAGGAAGACCAGGGAAGCAGGGCGGCTGGGTCCTGGGCCTTCCGTGGTGAACTGAGTGCCTGCCCTCTGCTGGCTTGCTGTGGTTATCCGGAACAGGCCTGCTCTTAGCACCTCTAACTGTTCTTTGACCAGTTATATGAACTGATTTTCTGATCCTAGGCCATTTTGGGGCTAAATCTGGTTTTGACCTGGATGTCTGTTTACTTTCTTTAGAGGTCTGTAGAAGGCAATTCCAGGCTCTGTATCCGCAGCCTGGTGGTTTTTACCTTTGTCTTTTGAGGGCTCAAACCTGGAGCCTCATGCATGCTAGGCAGGGACTTTACCACTGAGCTCCACTCCACAGAGGCTGGAGTTGTACTTTTTTCTTTTGGCAGTACTCGGGCTGAGCCTAGGGCCTCACACGTACCCTGCAAGTGCTTTACCATTGGCTGCAGCCTCAGCCCATTGTTAAATTTTGAGTCAAGTTCTCACTAAGTCACGCAGGCTGCCTCTGGCCTTGAACTTGTGATCCTCCTGCCTCAGCCTTCCGAGTGCTGGTATTACACAGTGCACTACTGTGCCTGGCTCCTGTGGATACTTTTAGAACTACTGACCGAGTCCTCAGTGGTTGCAGGGCTGTGATTTGTCCAGTTTTCTTCTTTTCTCCATTTTCAAATTTGCCAGCACTGCCTAATCTGGTCAGCTCGTCCCCTCTTCTGACCTCTTCCTGTCCTGCCTGTTCTTAGGTCTCATCATTTCCTAATGCAAGCGGAAAGCAAGGTCCCCTGCCAGTGGCTGTGGGAAGCAGCACAGATGGAGCTGTGCAGGACCTTGGGGACAGTCTAGTTTTGTTCTGGACGCATGTGCAGTTGCTGCATCCAGTGTAAACCCGCACCAGAGGGTTCCAGGATGTGTCTTCAACCCCCCTGCTGAGAACCTCCCATTTCACTTATTTGTGACTTATTTTAGCTCTGCCATGTGCCTTCCGTCTGGCCACTGGCTGACACCTCTGAGACGTGCCCACCTTGTCCCATCTGTCCCTCTGGACACTCTGTCGTCTGGTGTCTCCCCTTCAGTGTGGTCCCACCAGCCGGCACAGGGATGGGCGCAGGTCCCTCCAGCCACATGCCACCTGGTCCTTGCCACCCTCCAGCAGCTTCCCCACCTACCCTGCAATTATCACAATGCGTTCCAGGGCGTGAATTCTGCCTCAGCTGCAAGACCACTTAGGACGCTGGCAGTTGTCCTTTGCTAATCTGAAACTTAAAAATGATTTTGGAGGGGAAATCCTCACCCTGTACGGTGAGCTACTTGAATCACACAGTTGGGTGGCTGGGGATATGGCTCAGGCGGAGCATCTGCCCAGCCTGCATGGCCCAGGGCCTCCCCCGTGTCCACAGTGCCCGACACGTGCCACCTCTAGTCGTGTGAACTCTCACGTTACCGTCAGAAGGCAGCAGGGGGTTCTGGGAAGCAGGCTCTCTGCCAATTGTTTTTTCCTGGGGCAGCAGAGCGCAAGACAAGAATCAGAACTTAGAAGCAGCAGAACATGGGATGGGGTGACGAGAGGGAGGCTGGCACTGCACGAGTGACCTCCTTCAGTTCTGCAGGGTCAGAGGTGGGGGCCTGCCAGGGTTTGTGCAGGTGCAGGACATGAGGTCCTGCCTCCTTCCCCAAATCCTTACAGTCCCCAGCTCAAAAACTGTATTTGTTCTGTTTGTCAGCAAATATCCTTAACTTCTTAAGCTCTACAACACTGTAGTTTGGCCATCAGGAATTAATTTTCAACAGTCCCTTGTGGACTGAGGTGAATGACTCCACCTCCTTTGGGTAGAAGTGGTAGGGCAAACAACAGACTGGAGTTACTGGGGCCGGAAGCAGAATTCCATCCCTCTACTGTAACCGCAGATTCAAACACCCTGTATCAGTAATGCTAGAACTAGGAAGATCATTAGCAAGGATACAAGGGACACTGTCACTCTGCCCACTTTTTGTTGTTTTTTTGAGACAGGGTCTCCCCATGTAGCCCAGGCTAACCTTGAGCTCCTCCTGCCTCAGCCTCCCAGGTGCTGGGATTACAGGTGAGTGTCATGGTGCACCACCTGTCACCAATCTATTCAGATGCTCAAAGAACATTCTTCAGGCCAGATTATACCTAAGACCACAAACCAATAAACTAAAAAGCTGAAACTATACTGTTTAACCTTAGTAGAATTAGAGAACCACAACAGACCAAATGTTTGGAAATTAAAATATTTCTAAATAGCATGAGTCAAAGAATGAAAATGAAAACAACATAACCAGATTTGTGGGATGCAGCTGACTTAGCACTTGGAGGGAAATTTATAGCTTTAAGTACCTTTTGAAAAAAAAAGGCCTCAAAAATGTAGGATTAGCTGGGCATGGTGGTGTATGCCTGTATGCCTGTAATCCCAGCGGCTTGGGAGGCAGAGGCAGGAGGATTGCAAGTTCGAGACCAGAGGCATTCTGTGTAACTTAGTGAGACCCTGTCTCAAAAAAAAAAAATTAAAAAAAAAAAATTAAAAAATGGGCTGAGGGTGCAGCTCAGTGGTCCAGCACTCCCAAAGCATGCAAGAGCAAAGCCCTGGGTTCAACCCCTAGCACTGAAAAAAAAGGATTTACCTTATGAAACTAGAAAATGAATAAATAAAACCCAAAGGAATCAAAGAAAAAAGACATCAGTGAAGAAAGAACCAAACTTGACAAACCCATAGCAGACCAGCAAAATTAGAGAAGACATAAATTACAAAACTCATGAGACAAGGGAAGTCATTGGGCCTACAGAAATTCACAGGACTTAGGAGGGAATACTAGGAAAACTCTAAACAAGTTAGTTTAGATGAAATGGACAAATTGTCAGGGAGACACAAATCACTTAAATTAACTAAAGAATCAGTTGGCGGAGTGGTATGTACCTATAGTCCCAGATACCAGGAAGATGGAGGGAGGAAGCTCACTTGAGCCCAGGAGTTAGGGGCCAACCTGGACAACTTAGTGAGCTCTTAACTTTTTTGACAAAGTCCTGCTGTGTAGAGCATGCTGGCCTCAAATTCTGGATCCTCCTGCCTTGGCTCTGTGAATGCTAGGATTATAGACATGGCCACCGTGCCAGGCTAAAACCCCAGGGGGAAGAAACCTGAACTGACCCACACCAAGAACCTGAATTAAGTCTTACTGGGCTGGGAGTGGTGGTGCGCTCCTGTAATCCCAGCTACTCAGGAAGCAGAGGCACAGAATCGCAAGTTTGAGGCCAGAGGCAGCCTACATAACTTGGTGAGACACTTTCAGGATTAAAAAAATAAAAATAAAAAGGGGCAGGGGCTGCATCTCAGTGGTTGAGTGCTTGCAAAGTATGTGTGAGGCCCTGGGTTCAGCACCCCACTACTGCAGAAGAAAAAATCTTCCCACAAAGAGCCATGCCCACATGCTTTCATGGGTGCATTCTGTCAGTAACACCAATAAATTACTGACTTTCAGAACACAGAGGCGGAGGTGCTCCCAACTGAGATATCAGGCTAACTTGACTCTCAGTGCAGCCTGAGGAAGTCTCAGCAAAGTACAGATGAGCGGCGTCAGCAACGCAAATGCAAAAATCCTTAAAATATTAACCCAAATTCAGCAACAACATACACCATGGCCATGTGGGATCTGTCACAGGAATAAGGTTGGCCAAAACCTCAGTTAGTGTGACGTGCCATGTTGATGGAACAAAGAACAAAAGTAAAAGATCATCTCTGACGCAGAAAGGCACTTGACAACGTTCAGTACCGCTCCCAACAGAGCCCAGCGAACTCGGACCGGAGGAGCCCTTTTGGCCCAGTGAAGGGCACCTTGGTGCTGCTTGATGCTGCCACAGATCGCAGCCTATGGGCAATCCACCCCGTCGACCATCCTCTGGTTTTGCAGGCTAGAGAGCCAACATGCATCTTCCTGGACTGAAGTCCAGGTTTTGGCAGGGCTGTGCTCCTCCTGCAGGCTCTAGGAGAGAACCTTCCAGAAGCCACCTGCATACCGTGTCTCACTTCCCCTCCTTTGATCCACAGAGCCAGCCACCTGGCCACGCACCACCACCTTCTGATGCCCTCTTCCTTTTAAGGGCCCTGGGTTCACCTGGAAAATCTCTGATCATCTCATTTTCTTGAAGCCGGCTGATCAGCAGCCTCCACTGCCCTCTGCCAAGTAACCTCATAGACCCCAGGAATTGGGACATGGGAACGTTATTCTGCCTACCACTGTTGTTTAAGAAAGACCTATAGCTAGAATCATTTAATGGTGAGTGACCAAACAAGGCAAGGGTATCCATTCTTGCTACTCTACCCTCCACATTGAGCAGGACATGCAGCAAAACACAAGAAAAGAAACAACAGGGTTATATGCACATCAGAAAGGACAAAGTAAACATGTCCTTACTCATAGATAGCATGACCCTATATGTAGCAAACCTAAGGAATACAGATTTACATGCAGCTGGAACTAATGAGTTTAGCAAAGCTCTGGGATATAGATTAAATGCATCTTATTTCTCTATACTAAGAATCCAAGGCTGGGATTTAGCTCAGCTGGTAGAGTGCTGCGCTGTAGTCTCTGAGGTCCCGAGTTCAATTCCCAGCACCGCAAAAATGGGAGAAGGGCCTGGCAATCCACTCCCAAGGCAATCTCCAAACAGCCACTGAAAACCCTATGAGGGTCGCTATGAGTCGCACACCGACTCGATGGCACCTAACAATAACAAAAATCCAAAATGAAATGAAACAATTCCATTTGCAATAGCAATGAAACTAATACCTAGAACCACTTTAACTAAAGCAGCATAAGAGTTACCTATGGAAAACTTACACAAGGGATCTAAATGAGGTGGAAAGATGTTCCATGTTCATTGATGGAAGACTTGCTGGGATGGAGATGTCGCTCAGTGGGAGAGCACTTTCCTACCATGTGCAAGGCCCTGGGTTTAATCTCTAGCACTGCAAACAATTAAAAAATTATGCATATTTACATTCCTACTCTCTAAACTTAATTATTTTTAAAAGGAAGACTATTGCTAAAATCTCCCCAAATTGATCTACAGATCCAATGCAGCCCCTATCAAAATCCTAGCAACCTTTTTTGGAGAAAGTGACAAGGAGATTCTAAATCTAAGTGGAAATACAAAGAGGGTAGAAGAGCCAAAACAATTTTGAAAAATAACAAAGTTACAGAACCTCAGACTACTTGACTTCAAAACATATTATAAAGCCACAATAAAAGTGTGGAATGGCCCAAACAGGCATGTAGATCGAGGCTCTGAACTGAGACTCTAGAATAAACCCACTGTGTTCACAGTCAGGTGGGTGCTGTTATGGTTTGAATATAAAATGCACCCCCCCCCCCAGGCTCATGTTTGAACACTTGGTCCCCAGCTGGTGGCACTGTTTTGGGCAGCTATGGAACTGTGGGAGGTAGGCCCTCACTGACAGAAGTAGGTTACTGAGGTGGGCCTTTGAAGGTGACCCTCTGCCCAGTTCTGGTTTGATTTCTCTGCTCCTGTCTGCTGTGACGTGAGGAGCCTCCACCACAGGCTGCTGCTCAAGACTGAGCTAGGCTGCACCTTCCCATCACCTGTGGGCAGAAAGCCTCTGAAACCATGAGCCCAACAAAACCTTTCCTTCCTAAGTTGTCTGCCAGTCACTTTGGTCACAGTGGCACATAAGCTAATACAGATGCCCTGGTACTTCAGTGGGGGAAAGGACAGTCTTCTTAATAAGCCAGGCTCAGAGACTCAGATGTAGATGTGGGAAACAAGAACTTAGATCCTTACCTTACACTACATACAACTGGATCATAGAACTAAACAAAGAATAAAACTACCAAACTTTTAGAGGAGGACGTAGTAGAGAACGGAGGATCCTGGATCAGACAGAGAGCCCTTAGACATGACATTCAAGTCTGGAGCCATGAAAGAAAAAAAACTGATACAGTGACTTCAATAAAATGAGAAATTTATACTTCAAAAGACAACATTTAAGCTACAGACTAGGAAAAAATTTGCAAATGTTATATCTAGTAATCTGTAATACATAAAATCTTGAATCCATAATACATAGTCTTACAACTCAATTACAATGCAAACAACCCAATTAAAAAATGGGCAAGAAGAAAATGGGTAGAGACTTGAATATATTATTTCCACAAGAAGATCTAAGGATGGCAAATACATACATGAAAAGGTGCTCAACACCACTAGGTGTCAGAGAAAAACACTCCCAGAATAGCAAGAAAGTGCCACTACCACAAAAAAAAAAACAAAAAACCCCACACTGCAATGGATGAGGAACACTTACAACTGTCATATTTTGTGAAATGATAAATCATCCTAGAAACATTAAGAAAAATACTGTCTGCACCAGCACATCCACTCCTAAGAATCTACTGAGGACAAATGTCCATGTGAGGACCTGTGTGCAGGCAGTGGAAACAGTCCAAGCATCAACCAACTGATGCTGAGCCTATTAACAACCTGGTCTGTCCTCAGAACAGAACACTGTTTGCCCACAATAAGAAATGAAGCTGTGACATGCAGTGCAGCATGGAAGACCCTCGGCAGGAGGAGGGGGAGTGCTGATGCACAGGAGCATGCACTAGACGGGGCCATCCCCGGGCTGGACAGTGGGCACGGCTGCACAAGGCTACACATTTACTAAAGCCAATGGCTTAATGCTGGGTGCCGTGGGAACACCTGATCCTTTTGCTGGGAGGCTGAGGCAGGAGGACTGCAAGTTCAGGGCCAGCCTGGGCTACAGCGCCAGACTCTGTCTCAAACAAGAAACAAAACATACCCTGGCTCATACGCTCAGAGCTTTACGTCTAGAAATTAAGCATCAATGAAGCCATTGCGTGGACTGTGGTTTGCTCAGTTGAGTGCACTCACTGAGGATGAGTTCAATCCCCAGCACCACAAAAATGGGAGAAGGACCTGGCAATCCATTCCCAAAGCAATCCTGAAATCATCAGTCATGAAAAACCCTATGAGGTCACTATGAGTTGCACCTGACTCTATGGCACCTGACAGCAAAGCTGTTTCGGAAAAGAAATACAGGGTAAAGGGGGCAGGCGGGCTAATACTTTATGTCAACACGCTTTTAGAAAACAACCTCAGCCTAGACAGAAAATAAAAAAGGAAAACAGCACAGAATCATATGAAAATAGGAAAATCTAAAGAATGCAAGTGAGATCACAAAGACAAGTGTACAAAAACACTCCTGAGACCACCAAGCCACTGATTCAGGAGGAGCACAGCCTGAAGGCTTGTGGTCGGCACAGTGTCAGCTCTGCCAACAGCTGCAGCCCTGATGCAGTGGCTCCTGGGCTTCAGAAACCTGTGGGCTGCCTCAGAGTTTATGTGGACACGGGACAGGCCAAGAGCCATGCTGCTCTTGAAGGAGGTGGCAGGACCTGTACCCCAGGTGTCAAAACTTACCCGAAAGCCCCCATGACCGGCGATGGGCCACGGCATGGGAGACACACGTTGAGGGAGCAGCAGGGCCCAGGAAGGGCGGTGCCCACAGAGACCCTTGAGTCAAGAGAGCGGTGATGGCCCTGAGTGGAGGTTAGGTAGTGGCAGTCTGGATGGAGGATGAGCCGTGGCTCTCACACCCCGTGAGAGGGCTGGCTCCAGACGACAATGCCAGGTGAGACAGCTATGAGGTGCCTGAAGAAGACACGGGCAGGGCCGTGTGCAAACAGGACCCACTGCCACAGAGTTGGATAAGCTCAACTGCATAAAATATGTGAGCAGGGCATGGTGGCGCTGGCCTGTGATCCCAGCACTCAGTAGGCTGAGGGAGGAGGATGGTGAGCTGAGATGGCCTGGGATACACAGCAAGACTCTATCTCAAGGAAAAAGCCAGCTAAGTGTGGTGTCACATTCCTGTCATCCCAGCACTCGGAAGGCGGATGTAGGAGGACTGATGCGAGTTTGAGGCTGCCTGGGCTACATAGCAAGACCTTATCCCTAAATAAGTAAATAAATGGCTCAGTGTTTGAGCACTGGCCTGCCTAGCAGGTACAAGGTTCTTGGTTCCATCGTCAGCACCAAAAGAGGAAAAAAAAAAAAAAAAAAAAGGAAGAAAATATTGTAGGATTTGGCACTTCACCATCTATGTTGTTAGCATTTGAAAAATCAAGTTCAGTATGTAGTCTGGGAGTACTTTAAAACTATGAACTCTCAGGCTGGGTATGTAACTGGGTGGTGGAGCACTTGCCCAACATGTGAAAGGCAAGCACTATAAATAAACATTAGGAAGGCTCACCCAAACCATGAGAATGTAAAGGCCAACTACAGTGCAAGAGAAAACACTTGTGACCCTCCTGACATGGGGCTTGTCAGATAGGAAACCCAACAGAAATTGGCAAGTCGCTTACACATGAACTTAAAAAGCATCAGGATCCAGTAGGCAGCAAGGAGGCCAGAAGGTGCTGGGTCTCACTGAGGGTTGAGAAAACAAAACAAGCCACCACCCAACAGTAGGCAAAATACAAAAATGGACACGCTGAGCCAGTGTTGTCAAGTGGCATCTAGTTGGGTTGGACTCACAGTGATCTTATTCAACAGAATGAAACCCTTCCCAACACTGTGCCCGGCACTCTGTCAATGCATCTCTGCCATTCACAAGGTTTTCAATGGCTGATTGTTTTGGGAGTGGGCTGCTCAATTCTTCTCCCAAGCCTGTAGCACTCAGTATTCCCAGGCAGTCTCCCATCCCAAAACTAACCAGGCAAATCCTGCTCAACTTCTGAGTCTGATGGGACCTGACACCAAGGTGGCATGGCTCAGGGCTGATCACCCAATGGCCCTGTTAGGAGTGTGTGCACACCCAAGACTCTCAGCCTGGCCAGCAGTGGCAACTACTGGAAATAGGCCTGGGGGCAGAAGTCACGCGTCCAGCTAGAAAAGCATGTACACCCCACAATGGGAGTGGGGGTGATGGGGCAGGTGCACCTGAGTGGACAGCACCTCACGTGTATGTCCCAGCACCTCAACATCCAACACCTGCAGAGCAGAGCAGCGTGGCTCCTGGGGAGGACCCTGAGAAGAGCCCACAGGACGGCTGGCACCCAACTGGCCTGAGCTGGGACAGGGCAGGGGCCAAGCATGACATGGCACATGCTCCTGTGTAGCCATGGGATTTGGGAAGCTGACGTGGTCCAACCCAGCTGCCAAAGTCCTGGTAGGGCCACCCTACCTAGGAGGCCGAACTGGGGTGGCCAGGAAGAGAACCCGGCCCTCCCCCAGGAAGTGGCCCAGCCAGCCCAGGGCCTGGGGCACCACCCGCAGCTGCCCCCCTTCCCAGAAGGGCTGCTGAGGCTGCACTTTCTGCTGTGTACATTGCTCGGTGGCTCGGGGGTGGACTTTCTCCCTGTGGATCTATAATTTCTTAGAACAGAGGGCGAGAAGTGACCTGGAAAACGCCCTGCAGATGGGGCAGCGGAGCGGGCACTGCAGCCTGGCTCCCTGCTGTCCCTGCCTCACCAAGCTTGGGTCGCAGAGTCCCCTGGATCCTGACAAGTTGCCCCTTGTCAGGCTGAGTATTGCCTTTGCAGCCCCTTTGGAGCACCTGTTCCCACCATCCCAGGCAGGGCAAAGGTGCAGAGCTTGAGGGCCTGGCGGCCAGGTCACACCCACTCAGGCCCCAGGGAAGGTACCCGTGAGCAGCCATCTTCCCCTGCCTCATCCAGGGTGACTGCCAACCAGGCCAGGCATGCGGCATGCGTCCCTGTGGTTTCAGGACATGGGGTGGCAACAGGTAGCCTTAGAGGACAATGAGGGGCAGATAGAGGCTGGTCACTGGTCTAGGCCACCCTAGTCTTCCCACCTGCCTCTCCCAGGACAGTCTGGGGAAAGCAAACACGAGGTGGTCACTGCCTGCCAGGTTTCCTAGAAAAGACCATGGGGGAAGGGCAGTGACCAGACATCCTCGGACCCAGAGGTCACAGGAAGGCTGGAACTGGCCAGGCGCATGAGGCAAATGCCACTTGAGCCGTTAGGAAACACCAGCGCGGGCAGCGTGCTGGGCGGGGCACTGGCAACCAGGTGGCACTGGGCAGGCGGGGTGCTGGAATTAAGGCAGCACCAGCTTAACTCCTGACACAGCTGGCTGCTCAGTGTAGGGGGAAGGGGATCCCCAAGACCCCACATGCCCAAGGTCCCCCTTCCTGTGGCAAGAGCCGGCGGGACACCAGGTCCCCAACGCTGCCTTGAGCACTAGCCTCTTGAAGGCCACTCTGAAGAGGCCCCCTACCCACACCCCCATTCTGGCCTGCCTGCCTGCAGGGGAACCTGGGGTGGCCAACAGCCCCCAGAGCTGCACCGTAGCCTACCTTGGGGCCCCAAGCGGCTTGAGGAGGGATGAGGTCCCCAGCCCCTTCCCCGCATGGCCTGCACCTGGGGCACGTGCTGCCACCACAGGCCACTGGCACGAGGGGGTTAATGGAGTTGGGAGGCCTGGCCAGCAGCTGCCCCAGCCACCGGGGGAAATCCAGAGAGCAGGCGCAGCCGGCCCAGCAGACCGCCCCTGCTCCCGGCATGGCTGCAGCCTGCTCGGCACGAGGGATGGCCCTGAGGAGAGGTGAGGAGCCGGGGCACCCTGCCACCTGCCCAGCCCGAGGGGCTCTGCTTCCTCCTCCTGCTGGCATGGGAGGAAGAGCCAGGTGAGGGTGGGCGGGTAGGGAGGAATATGGTTCCTAGGTGCAGATGTGGAGCTGGGGTAGGTGCCCCCTACAACCCCCACATCCCGAGCCTCGTGTGGGACCATCCACCAGGCCAACGCCCACCAGCCTCCCAGACTCTGGGTCTCACTGTGGCCTGGTGCCGTGGGTGGGAGACTGTGCCCCACCCCTCACCTGCCATGGAGTGGCACCCTGACAACTCCAGGACCTAGGGCCTCCCCAGCCCATCATGTGAGGGCCCCATGGTGCAGCTCCTGCCCCTGCTTGGGACCTGGAACTTTCAGCACTCTACGGAGGCATATTTGGAGCAGCTGCCGCTTGGGTCACTGGAGCTCGATGCCTGAGAGGTGGACAGTCCGGGGGTCTCACTTCCCCGGGTCCCTGCCCTGGCGCTGCTGCCAGCATGGGGTGGAGGCCTCGGCACACACACCAGAGTGGGGGCAGTGCCCCTCGAATCCAGAGGCCCAACGGGCAGGGGGTGGCCAGCTCACTGTCCAGCTGCAGACGGCACCAGTGAATACCCCGGTTCCCAGATATCCTGAACATGGCCGGACCTCAGCCAGTGGTTTGGTTCCCTCCTTCTCCCAGCCCTATGGGGAGGCTGGTCTGGCTCAGGTGTCATCCTGGGGGGACACAGGCTGCTTGTGCCCTCAGTGTCCCTGCTGCAGGAAGGGACCACGACCTGCTGGTCCGCAGGGAGGGAAGGGGCAGCTGACGGAGTTGAGGACTCGGCTTTCTGCCGGCCTCTCCTCGGGGTAACCATGTGCCTCAGGTCGCCGAAGGTCTTGCTCACGGGCTGGGCGCCCCTCAGAGTCCCTCTCCCCATAGGAGGCCTGGCCCTGGTGGTGCTGCTGGGCTCTTGGGTGGCCCCGGGCCCATGTAGTCTTCAGGGAGCAGAGCCCAGTGTGCCGGCGGACCCCGAGAGCCCCCCGTGCCCAGCCGTGTGCTCCTGCAGCTACGGCGACTACGCGGACGAGCTCAGTGTCTTCTGCAGCGCCAGGAACCTCACCCGGCTGCCTGGTGGCATCCCGGACAGCACCAGGGTCCTGTGGCTGGATGGCAACAACCTCTCCTGCATCCCCCCGGCTGCCTTCCAGAGGCTGAGCAGCCTGGACTTCCTCAACCTGCAGGGCAGCCAGCTGAGCAGCCTGGAGCCCCAGGCACTGCTGGGCCTGCAGAACCTGTACCACCTGCACCTGGAGCGGAACCAGCTCCGGAGCCTGGGGGCTGGCTTGTTCATGCACACACCTGGCCTGGCCTCGCTCAGCCTCAGCAGCAACCTCCTGGGCCGGCTGGAGGAAGGCCTCTTCCAGGGCCTCACCCAGCTCTGGGCCCTCAACCTCGGCTGGAACAGCCTGGTGGTGCTGCCTGATGCCATGTTCCAGGGCCTGGGCAACCTCCGTGAGCTGGTGCTGGCCGGCAACAAGCTGGCTTACCTGCAGCCGGCACTCTTCTGTGGCCTGGGCGAGCTCCGGGAGCTGGACCTGAGCAGGAATGCACTGCGCAGTGTCAAGGCAAACGTCTTTGTGCAGCTACCCCGGCTGCAGAAGCTCTACCTGGACCGCAACCTCATCACAGCCGTGGCCCCCGGTGCCTTCCTGGGCATGAAGGCGCTGCGCTGGCTCGACCTGTCCCACAACCGCGTGGCTGGCCTCCTGGAGGACACCTTCCCAGGCCTGCTTGGCCTGCATGTTCTGCGCCTGGCACACAACGCCATCGCCAGCCTGCGGCCACGCACCTTCAAGGACCTGCACTTCCTGGAGGAGCTGCGGCTGGGCCACAACCACATCCGGCAGCTGGCCGAGAAGACATTCGAGGGCCTGGGGCAGCTGGAGGTGCTCATGCTCAACGACAACCAGATCCAGGAGGTCAAGGTGGGCGCCTTCCTCGGCCTCTTCAGTGTGGCTGTCATGAACCTGTCAGGGAACTGTCTGCGGAGCCTCCCAGAACACGTGTTCCAGGGCCTGGGCAAACTGCACAGCCTGCACCTGGAGAAGAGCTGCCTGGGCCGCATCCGCCTGCATACCTTCGCCGGTCTCACAGGGCTGCGCCGGCTCTTCCTCAGAGACAACGACATCTCCAGCATCGAGGAGCAGAGCCTGGCAGGGCTGCCCCAGCTCCTGGAGCTCGACCTCACGGCCAACCGGCTTGCACACCTGCCCCACCGGCTCTTCCAGGGCCTCGGCCAGCTGGAGTACCTGCTCCTTGCCCGCAACCAGCTGTCGACCCTGTCCGCGGAGCTCCTGAGCCCCCTGCAGCGGGCCTTGTGGCTGGACGTCTCCCACAACCGCCTGGAGGTGCTGGCCGAGGGCCTCCTCTCACCGCTGGGGCAGCTGCGCTACCTCAGCCTCAGGAACAACTCGCTGCAGACCTTCGTGCCACAGCCACTGGGCCTGGAGCGCCTGTGGCTGGAGGGCAACCCTTGGGATTGCCGCTGCCCGCTCAAGGCACTGTGGGACTTTGCCCTGCGGAACGCGGGCGTTGTGCCCCGCTTCGTCCAGGCCGTCTGTGAGGGTGACGACTGCCAGCCCACATACACCTTCAACAACATCACCTGCGCTGGCCCCGCCAACGTCTCAGGACTGGACCTGCGAGATGTCAGCGAGGCCTACTTCACACACTGCTGACCCAGGCTCCCAGCCCTGGTGCCTCTGCCTGGCCTGCACTGGCCAGGTGCCGCCCTACAGCTCAGAATGGCGAGGCAGCCACAGGGCCCCCAGCTCTGGGGAAACAGGGCCTGGGCAGCTCACTTCCCAGGGCACCAATAGGCCTGGCAGCTATACAGCCTGGGGCGGGACAGGGCAGGCATGGGCTGGTGCTCCAGGGCCTGGGCAGGAGCTCAGCACCCTCCCTGCTGGCAGCAATTAAAAGCAAGCAGCAGCACAGCCTGTGACCCAGAAAGTTAACTTGGGCAGGGTGGGAGGGCGCCGCCTGTCGTACCCGTTCCTTCCCCAGGCCCCTTCTATCCAGTCTTGGCCATGCCCCTCTCGGGAGTAACCTCCTCGATCACCCGCACGCCCCGCTTCAGGCTCCCCTGCCCCAGCCCCGCTTGTGCTTCATCGGCACGTCCTCTTGGGTCCCCTCGGACACCCCCACTAAGGAACTGCAGGCACTTACTTGAGTCCTTCCCCGTCGGGGCATCGTGCTGGGACCAGGCAGAGTCCCCACTGGTGTTCTGGTCCTGGGCAGCCAGAGCACAGCAGCTGGTGCCCAGGGAGGGGAGTAATCATGCCTGCACTGATGGCTCCCTGGCGGGAGGTGGGGGCACTGCTCATGGCTGTCCCTGCTGGCCACAGGAAGCACCCCTGCAAGGTACCCAGCCTCCTGGGAAGGAGCACTGCCATACCACCATCCTCTTTTCCTTCCTGGCCTCCCCAGGAAAAGTGTAAAAAGAGATTGGGGGCCCCAGGGGATCTCAGGCTCCTCCTAGGGCCTCCAGCAGTGCACCGTGGAGGGCAGTGCCACCAGGGCTCAGCATGCCCACCTGCAGGGTCTCAGTGTGTAGCCCAGGCTGTCTTGGAATTCACTACATAGACCAAGCTGGCCTCCAACTCGCATCAATCCTCCGCCCTCAGCCTCCTGGGTGCAGGGATTACAGGCGTGTGCCACCATGCCTGGCTCCCACCTGCAGGTTTTTGATACCACAAAATTTCACCAAATTCGCCCCCCCCAAACGAGATGCAGACCCATCCTCACTGGATCCTCAGGGGCCTGGATGACAAAACAGCTGCTTATCCAGCCCTGCAGCGTTAGAAGCAAAAACTGTCTCACCACCGAAAATGAAAAGATCTGAAATGCTGGACTCACAACCCAGGCAGCGTGACGTTTAATGGCAGCTTCCTGTGACGTAACTAGATGTGCCTGGGGTCAGCCCTGACTTTACAGCACACTCTTTCAGCAGGGACCCTCAGTGCTGGGAACCCAGGTCACCTAGGGACAGTCAAGTCCCAAATGTGCTCAGTGCCAGGACAAAGCCTGCAAATGGACCCGAGCCGTCCTCTCATCCCCAGCTAGCCAGGCAGAGCCGCTGTGGTCTGGCTGTGCCTGAAACCCTCCTGCAGCACCGGGTGAGGGCACAGCTGGCTGGGGAGACCTCTGGCTATTGCAGAGTCCAGGACATGTCCCAGAGCCGTGGCTCTAGATGTTCTTGGAGTTGTAAGTAGAGCCCTCAGCAGTACCAGTGGGGCGCGGGGCTGTGCATCAGGAGAGAGCAGGCATGCCATCCAGAATCTTCCTGGCTATGGAAGTGAGCACAGGAAATGCAGGGCTCTGGGGAAACTCCTGGATGAAGTCACGGCCCTCCTCCAGGCTTCTGGTGAGCGCGGGGTCCAGGGGCACAGAGCCTACGGAAACAGGAGAGGATCCGGGGGAAAGGTAGCATCCGTGAGGCTCTGTGTCCATGTGCTGCCCACTGCTAGGAGCCCGTGCTGTTGGCCTCCCCATAGGCCAAGTCCAGCCTCTTGGGGAACCTCAGCACCCCAACAGAGGGGCTCCCGGGACTGCAGCTGGGTCGGGGCAGCCAGGACCTCATGTCACCGCATGAGAATGGGGGCCACAGCCTGAGGATCTCCCTCCCCGGGAGCCCCTCAGTGCAGAGGCCAGGGAAGGGAGGTCGGGGCTCCAGGGGGGCTGCTCTGAGCACTCACCTAAGAAGGGGACTCCAGCCAGCCGGGCCAGCTCCTCCCCGCCGCCGCTGGAGAAGACACTGGTGCATTCCTACGAGAGAGGGCCATGGGGGCACAGCTTCCAGTGCACCACATGGAGGGCCAGTACGGCCTAGGGCAGGGCTGGGAGCAGGCTGGTGCAGTGACAGCATCCTCTCAGCCCATGAGGTCGCTGACTCCCTCCTCAGAACCGCTGCCCCTGTCCCCTGCTCACCCTGGGATGGCCCCGACTCCCTTTCAGACTCACAGCACAGTGTGGGCAGACGAAGCCGCTCATGTTCTCCACGACCCCCATCACCTGCAGCCCCGTCTTCCTACAGAAGGTCAGCTCCCGCCTCACATCCCCCACAGACACCGCCTGGGGAAAGGGAAGCAGGATGGGCCGGTCAGTGGCCAACTCAGTGAGAACCACAGACAGGATCACCCGTCACAGCCTGGCTTGGCAAGGAGAGGCCGTCCCTGCAGTGGGTGGGGAAGGAGCTGCTGCTGGTACCTGTGGGGTGGTAACCACCAGGGCCCTCAGAGGCCTGCAGGGGCGGAGGGCTTCCACAGCTGCCATGTGCTCATCGGAGGTCCCTGGGGGCGTGTCCACAACCAGGTAGTCCAGCTCCCCCCAGGCCACGTCAGACACAAACTGCTTTATCAGTGCTGCAAAGACTCAGGCAGGAGGGAGGTAAAGTTCATGCCATGAGACCAGTGGCCGTGTTGGGTCAGGGGGCCTCATCTTACCCGGCCTGAGGCTCACCAGCCCCTGCTGGGCAACCCCTGGAGGCCCTGGGACCACCTGCAGCACACGGCAGCAAGGGGCCAACAGTTCTGACCAAGGGCAGGGCAGCAGGAGGCAGCAGGGTGGTGGAGGCTGTTGCTGTCCAACAAGCACTCCTTGCTCCCCAGTGCCTGACCCTTTCTCACCACCTCTACCCTGCGGAGGGCTAGCTCAGAAGGGAGCCGTGATCCCCCTCTGTCCCCCAGGTGCTGTGCCCATGCTCTCCATCCCCGAGAAGACAGCCTGCAGTGGAGCTGTGGGGCGCCTCCCCTGCCACCCATCCCCAGCAGCCTCTCACTCAAGGCGGCTTAATGTCACCTGTAGCTCCTGACAACAGAGTCAACCTCTGCACTCCCCCCACGCCCACCAAGTGGCCTCCCTCCACACTGGAAGGCGGGGACGCCACAGCAGACTGTTTCACAATGATGCCCACCACAGCCACTCACTCCCCACTAAATCTCAGTCTCATGCCCCCCAGAACCACCACATAGGGGTCATGGACACCATGGGCAGTGCCTCGTGAACACAGAAGTGCACAGGCCCAACTGCTGGGTGTGGTGAAGAGGGAAAGTGGCTGTGGGAGAAGCCAAGTCTGGCCAAGGGGCCAGAGCTGGGCTGTTTCCCACCTCACACAAGGGTAGCGACCACAAGAGGGCAAGGAGGGCAGCCCCAGCCCCCTTGAAGTTCTATAACTCTGGGCACCAGGGGGTGAACTAGAAGAGGCTAGAAGGCCACCATGCCTGCCCCTGCCAGGCCATTACCATTCTTCTTGGGACCTCTCCATACCACAGCCTCATCTGGCTTCTCCAGCAGGAAGCCAACCGACATGAGGGAGATGCTCTGCTCCTGATCCACAAAGACAGGCACCCAGCCTCGGTCACACTGGTGTACAGCTCTACCCTGTGCGCGGAACATGCGCGGGATGCTGGGGCCACACAGGTCCACGTCGAGGATGCCCACCTGCAAGGCACAGGCCCATCAGGCGGAGAGGAACCTGCCAGGCCTGCCTGGGGGCCAGGGCAGTGGTGGTGCAGGAAGGGCTTGGGGGAGTGGGCAGCACAGGTATCACCAAGCCCCTGGTGCTAGTGGAGCCACAGGCTTAGCCCTGGGCAGGTGCCTCACCTTCTTGCCCTCGTGGCGCAGTGCCAGGGCCAGCTCCGTGGAGATGGTGCTTTTGCCAACACCACCTTTTCCTGAGAGGATAAGGATGATGTGCCTCACACCAGCCAGGTTCCCAGGCTCTGGTGAGAAACAGGAGTTGGGAGGTCGGGGGATTCTCAGGCACCAGAGCCCTCACTGCTCAGTCACCTGGAGTCACCGAGCACCTCCTCCATTTGGAGTTCTGAGGTGTCTGCACAGTGGCTAATGACCTGACTCAGTGTGGCCACTGCCCCCCCTTCACTCGACATAAGCAAAGGACCCCAAGAGAAAGGTCTTGTAACAGACCTGACCGGTCTTCACTCCCGTCTGAAAGTGGACAAACTCCACTCCACTCCCGTTCATGTCGTGATTTCGTGCGTGAATTTGAGCGAGTGTGGGAGTGTGTAGCTGTGATAAAATCCTCGAAACTGCAGGTCCGTGCTAGTTGCCACAGGACACAGGGGAAACTAATAGAATCCTTGTTACTGCTTCGCGGCACCTGTGCACCAAGGCGGAATCTACGCCCTCCACACCCTGGCGTGCCGTGGGGCTCCCGTTCTCGGAGGGAGGCTAACGGCTTCGAGGCCGGGAGACGCCACAATCGCCAGTGAGTGCATCACCGTCAGCTGGCTGGCTCGAGGCCAGAGTTAGACTGAGTAACTCTGCGAGACCCTGTCTCAAAATAAAAAGTAAAAAATCGGCAGAGGGTGCAGCTCGGTGGTAAAGTACGTGAAGCCTTGGGTTCAACGCCAAGTACCTCAAAAGAAAGAAAAAGGAACACGAGCTTCAAGAAACCCAAGTGGCGAAGGGCGGCCTCAGGATGCACCGGCGTCCCCCGCCCACCCGCTACGCAGGCCAAGGGCGGGGAGGCGGCCGCACTCTCCCGTCGCAAGGCCCCAGATCGCAGACTCCCCTGGCATCGCACACGCACCCTGGCCCGCACAGGCTCCCCTGGCTGCACGCTCGCCCCGCACAGCTGCCGGAAACCGCACACTTACCCGGCGTTGCCTCCATCCCGCAGCCAGCGGCACATCGCCGTTTCCTTCCGCTTCCTCCCCAGCCCAGCGGGAGTGAGGAACCTTTGAACCAATGGACGGTGCGAGCCCGCCCCCTGACTCCTTTTGATAGGTCTAGTCCCGCTAGCCTCAGCCAATCAGATCAGAGTTTCCGATCAGCGCATACCTGGGCCGGTTCAGATGACGTAAAAGAGATGGACTTACTTCCGGGTTCGCGCCCGACGTCCAATGGGCGCCCCGTGACGTCACCGCCCATGCCTCGAGCTGCCACCAATTTGGAGGCTGGACCAGGACTGACAGGTTCTACAGCCTCTCAGCAACAGCCGTGTCTTCCTAGACCCGCCTCCCCGCGAAGCTCCGGCCCAGCTCCCTCCTCCCGACTCCCGGCCAATGCGGCGCGGGGGGCGGGGATTGTTTACGTCCCCGCCGGAACGGAAAGTGGGTCACGGCTGGCGGAGTGCTGTGGCGGCAGGTGAGCGGCGCCCGGCCCACCCTAGGCCGGGCCCCGGCCTCGGCGGGCGGCGTGCTGACCTTGCAGGCGGTCAGGCCTGCCGTCCTTTGTCTCCTGGGGGCGGAGCGCGGAGTACGGGCGGTGGCAGCGGGGTCGAGCGCCGCGGGCAGCATTGCTCGAAGCCTAGCTAGGTGAGCCGGGGGCGTGGGAAGTGGCCTCGGGCCCCGCGGTGGCCCAGCGCTGCCGGTCGCGGCCCGGGGCAGCCCCGCTGGCTCATTCATTAGGGGCGCATCACAGGCGCCTACTGTGCGCTTTTGTGCGGTGCGGGGTCGGCCGCTTGGCCCCTCTGGGGGTGGCCGGGACGAGCTTGGGCGGTCCAGGGGCAGGGAGTGGGGTCCGCGGGGATGGGAGGCACTCGGGCAAAAGGCAGGGGGACAGAACCGACCGCCAAACCGGGGCAACCCACTCGGGAAGCAGAGGACTCGCTCTCGCCTTTTATTTTAAGAACAATGGCAAGTCCTGAACGATTTTAAGGCTGTTTCGGAGAAAGCTGGGCGCGGTTAGGGAGGCACACTGTAGACTTAAAAGTTGCTTGAAAAGAGCTGTGGCATGTGGACCGGAATAAACCACGATGGAGATTTGTGTAGTCCAGGAGGCAGAAAATGGTCCGCAGCGCGAGCCAGGACAGCCTCAGGTGTGGTGCGGAGGAGGGAGTGTCAGAGGATGACTGCTGTGTTTCTGGCATGAGGAACTGGGTGTTTAAGATGCCATTTATCAAACTGGACAGCGGAGGAGGAGCAAGTCAGGTGTGATGTGCCCTAGAAACAGCCCAGCTCCTGAGCATAGTCAAAAGATGGGCTGAGAGGTGTCTCCAGAGTCATGGGAGTCTGGGTGGCGATTCACACTATTTTCCTGGGTTTGGTGGAGGTGCTCAGATATTGGAGCCAGGTATGGACTTGTGAAGAGTTGTGGAGCCCTGGCTTGGTGTCTGAGGCCATGAAGCCCCCGTCCTTGGGTGCATCTGTGGCCCAGAAGTGCCAGGGCAGATTACTGGGGTGGGGGCTGAGGGATACACTGGTGCACTGTGTATCTCCTTGGCTCAGGACTCCTTTCCTTCCAGGTTATCTCCACCATGGCCCGACGGCCCCGGAGCAGCAGGGCATGGCGCTTTGTCTTGACCGCAGCCCACAGAGATGCAGATGCCCGGGCCATGACACTGGCAAGTGCCACTGAATGGGGCTATGACTCTGATGGGCAGGTAGGTCCTGGTGGTGAGGTGGGCACAGCTAGTCAAAGGACAGACAATTAAAGAGAAGGCTGCTCCTGAGTTGGAGGACCAGGCTGTCTCCTTAGACAGCGAGGCTGTTTGGCATGATAAAGGACACGTAGCCTAGGGAAAGGGGATATGGCAGGACCTCAGAGCAGACACGGGCCTTTTTGCCCCCTCCTGTGAAACGCACAGCATGGGGAGGCTGCTGTTTGTGTGACACATGCTGTGTTGTCTCCGTTGCCTGTTTCCAGAGGCAGCTTCTGGGTGTTTCTTCTGCAGAATAAGCATTCCCATTATGTTCATGTAAAACAGATCCATAGTTCATCAGACTTCCTGTGCCTTCAACGGCCTCCAGAGTCTCTAAGCTCAGGGGAGCCCAGGAATGAGGGGCAGTCAAAAGAAGCTCTGCACACTGCACCTGATGGGTTCTGGGCTGGCCTCTTCCCATGGGGCAGGCCATGTGGCCTTTACACCTGATAGGGTGCGGTGAGGTAGATGACCCCCTGGGGGAGGCTCCTCAGCTTGCTTTCTTTAGTCTCCTGGGGACCACACTAGGAGCATGGCTTTGCCCTGAGCTGCCTGTGCCGTCATAGCTCTTCCTTATGGTAGCTCCAGCTCAGGTATGTCCTGGGTGGGGGCAGGGGCGGGTTCCCTGTTGAGCCCTGTGGGACCCTCAGGGCTGCAGTCTCCTAGCTGGACAGGCCAGCTTCTGTTCCTGCTGAGCCTTCAGCTCCCCTTGAGCACTGAACCTAGGGCCGTGTTAGTCCACGCTCCTGCCACACAGGCTCATCGCTGTGGGATGCCTCCTCTGGGCTGGGCAGTGACACACACATGCTGCTTGTCATCTGTCACCTAATGGCCTGCAGTGCTGTATGTAGGCAGGTGGCTGGCAGCTGTCCTGGGTGCTGTATTAGGCTGAACACACTTCCTTTCCTTCTGCCCTTGAGCCCTCCTGAAGCTGTACCTGATAGGCAGGTCTGCCTTGACCCTGTGCCCTGCATCAGTGAGCCTGCCTTGGTTTTGAGGGACCCCCTACTGTTCCAGTGGGGTGCAGTCCTCTGGGCACACCCTGTCTGGGGGGGGGGTAGGACATCTCTCCAGGATGTACAGGTGTTCTGGTTAGCTCCTGAGAGGCCCATGCTCCCCCCAGAGCTCACTGGGCTTCTGGGGGCAGCACACAGGGCCTGTGGGTAGAGGGCACAGGCCCAGTCACCCCTTGGCGGTCTGATACTGGCAACCTCCTTGCCTGCTTAAGCTAGTGCATGCCCACCATGCCAGGCCCTGGGTAACAGCAAGGCCCTGGGCCCCCTCCAAGAGCCTGCAGACAGAGGGAGAGGACTGGGGAACTTCAGGGAGCACCATGAAGAGAAAAGGGAGCACTCAGACCTATGGGAGAGGCCAGAATGGCAGATTGAACTCCAGTCAGGTTTCAGGGTCCCTGGGCCACATGTAGAGGCCAGAGCAGAAGTCAGGGAGGGATGGGGCCAGGCCTATGGCAGTGGGGGGAGCAGCAGGCGACAGAGGCTACTCACATCCTCCTGGCCCCTGGTGTCAGAGGTCTGTGTCAACAGCCCAGGATGTGTTTGGTTTGCAGAGCCTCTGAGGCTGACCTCCTGGGAGGCCTACAGGTCAGCTGGTGACCAGAACCTGGCTGGTGTGGCCTTGGCGCCTGGCCACTGTCAGAGCAGACCTTGAAGACGGGGCAGGAACTATGCCCCCTGGAGGTGGCAGCAGAGCTGCAACTGAAAAAGTTCAGTTCCCATTGCCAAAGCTGGAAGCTGCAGCTTGTGCCCTCTGGGACCACTGAGTCCTGCCTTGCCTCCCATGACAAGAGGGCCACAGCCCAAGAGAAGGTCTGACCACACGTAACGAGGAGTCCCATGGGGTCTCCAGTGGGCCTGCAGTTTGTCTGAGCCCCAGAAGCTGCCTGGAGGCAGCTGGGGCAGAGCTGGAGGGCTTGCACTGCCCTGGGTACACATGAGCAGCCACAGCTACATGGCCCCTGAGGCAGGTGTCAACACAGGAAGGCAAGCCATGCTGGTCCCTTGGGACTCCAGGATGTCCTTGGTGGGTCAGAGTGATGCAGACTGGGCTGGGCAGGGGAAGGGGCCCAGAGGGTGGCCAGAGAATGGATGCCAGGCAGGCAAGGACAGCCTGCACTTCCCCTCCAGCACAGCGACTCGGATTCCGACCCCGAGTACTCGTCCCTGCCACCGTCCATTCCCAGCGCTGTGCCTGTGACGGGGGAGTCCTTCTGTGACTGCGAGGGCCAGAGTGAGGCCGCCTTCTGCAGCAGCCTGCACACAGCCCACCGGGGCAAGGACTGCCGCTGTGGGGAGGAAGATGAGTGTGAGCACAGTGGGCCCCACCTTGAGGGCTGGGCGGGCTCTTGGCACAGGCAGGGTCCCCACAGCTGTGGGCCCTGCCCAGCCCAGCCTCTCTCCACTGCAGATTTTGACTGGGTCTGGGATGATCTGAATAAGTCCTCGGCCACCTTGCTGAGCTGTGACAACCGTAAGGTCAGCTTCCATATGGAGTACAGTTGTGGCACTGCAGCCATCCGGGGCACCAAGGAACTAGGGGACGGCCAGCACTTCTGGGAGATCAAGATGACCTCGCCTGTCTACGGCACTGATATGGTAGGTGGCCACTGGCCCAAGGGTGACTGCCGTGGGCCCCAGGCCCAGGCCCCCTCGGCTCAGGCCCCTGTTCCCAGATGGTGGGCATCGGGACGTCGGATGTGGACCTGGACAAGTACCACCACACGTTCTGCAGTCTGCTGGGCAGGGATGAGGACAGCTGGGGCCTGTCTTACACAGGTGCGTCAGGCCTGGGCTGGGCTGGGCGGGACAGGGCAGGCAGCAGGGGCCTCTTGGGCTCATCCTGTTGGCTGCCCCCAGGGCTCCTCCACCATAAGGGTGACAAGACCAGCTTCTCGTCGCGCTTTGGCCAGGGCTCCATCATTGGCGTGCACCTGGACACCTGGCATGGGACGCTGACCTTCTTCAAGAATAGGAAGTGCATAGGTGAGGGCCATGGGTGTGGGTCCTGGCTGGGGACAGGAGCCTGCAGGGCATGGCCACATGGAAGCCCGAGGAGGCCCCACCCTGGCCCAGGCTCCCCAGGGCGGGGGACAGGCTGGAGGCACCAGGTACAGAGCCCCACGCTCAGCGTGCGCCTCTCCTTAGGAGTGGCGGCCACGCGGCTGCGGAACAGGAAGTTCTACCCCATGGTGTGCTCCACTGCGGCCAAGAGCAGCATGAAGGTGATCCGCTCCTGTGCCAGCACCACCTCCCTGCAGTACCTGTGCTGCTACCGCCTGCGCCAGCTGCGGCCGGACTCCGGTGACACCCTAGAGGGCCTGCCCCTGCCGCCAGGCCTCAAGCAGGTGCTGCACAACAAGCTGGGCTGGGTCCTGAGCATGAGCCACGGCCGCCACAAGCCCCCCAGCCCCGAGCCCGGTGCCACGGCCCCTGCCAACCCCGAGAATAGGCCCTGCAAGAGGAAGCGCTGCCGACGGACCTGACCAGCCCCTCCTCTTGACGGACACTGCCTTCCTGGGCTGGGACCACCCTCTGTCCCATCCGTCCGGCCCCCTCGGGGCAGCAGGAGCAGGGCAAGCCCGGCTGAGGCATATCTGGAGTTGCCCCCATCTTCTCGGAGATCAGGACGGTCCTTTCTGCAGGGCTTCCAGGGCCATAGGCTGCAAAGTGTTCAAGTCCACCCTGCGGCCTGCACGGGGTGGGGAGCAGCCGCACCTGTCCTGTGAGTCTCTGTGTCCTGGGAGCAGATGTCCAAGTGCTTCTGGCCTCAGACTGCAGGCCTGGGAGGCTGGGCCACCACAGGCAGCAGGTGTCCACCCTGTAGAGCTCACTGCTTCCCACGGTCTTGGTCTTTCCTGACTCGCTTTGCATGTTGCCGGCTGCTGCTCCCGCCACAGAGGCTTCAGTGACTCTAACCATTGTCCAGTTTACATCTCACCCCACACAGCTACAAGATTAAAGAGTCCACCTCAAGGTGTAAAGTGGGCTGGGGTGCCGCCCTCGGCGCGTCTGCTCGGTTTTTCTGCTGATGGGCAGGAGACGAGATCCTGTGGTTGTCTAGGTGTGGTCAGGGGCCCACATCCAGCAGGAGGTCAGGGTTGGTGGTGGTCAGGAAGAGGCAGATGCGGCGGGCGAGGTCAGGGCCCACCCTGCGGGGCTGCCTGCCTTTGTGGGCCCTCACAGGGAGGTCAGCCAGGAGGCCCAGGCGCTCCTGCTCTGTGCTGCAGGCCATGAGTGCCTAGAGCAGGTGTGGGGGTGAGCACTTGGGCCTTGGGGACCGACTCCAGACTGGGAGGGAAGTTCCCAGGGGCACTCACCTGCTGCAGAAGGCGGGGCGAGGGGAAGGCAGCAACAACGGCTTTGGCCACAGCGGGGCTGACCCGGTTGAACTGCCTGATCTGCCTCCACCACACTCCCTGAAGCCCCATGCCATCTCTGGTCACCTGCTGGCCTGAGGCCCAGCGCCCCGCCGTGCAGAAGGACAGGGCCTGCACGTCCTGGCACTTCCTGAACAGGAGGGCCACAGGGGCTTTAATGCCTTCCTCTCCCACTCTCATGCCTAAGGCCCCCCTCCCAGCACCACACAAGCACACCTGGAGGGGCGCCGGGCAAGGGCCTTGGTGAAGGCGCACACGTGCTGGCTCAGCTCCTGCCACGAGGCCACCAGCAGCACGTCCAGGTCTGCACAGAGCTGCAGGAGCACCAGGGCCTGGGGAGGAGGAGCAGGAGGTGTGGGCAGGAGGCCCCCGGGGGGACCCTTCAACCTAACCAGACAGGCGCCATACCTCCCCTCCAACAGAGCCCAGAGGGCCAAGGCCAAGCATCACACCCGGCTCAGGCTGGCCCTCACCTCTTCTACTTCAGGCCAGCCAATGGCTGCCCCAGCCTGGGCCACCTCTGGACTCTTGGGTTGTGGCATCCTCCGGGCACTGGGCTGGTGAGACCTGAGTAGAGGTGACCATCCCTCCAGCTGCCCACACTCCCCTTCTCTGGCCTCTGCCAAGGCCCCCCCAGGGCAGTGGGCTGGGCTGGGCTGGGACAGGGTGGCCTCCAGAGATACACCCCTCCCCAAACTCCACCCCAGCCAGCCCTGCTCCGGGTGTTAGGTGATTAGTACCACAGGTAGGCATCTAGTCCGATGACAGCAAGATGGGTGTGACTGGGACTCCCAGGAAAAATCCAAGGCATGGAGCAGGATGGACTTGAGGTCTGAGGGCGAGAAGGTCTCCTGTGAGCAGGGGAGTCAAGGCAGTGGACCCATGGGCCACCAGGCCATGGCTAGCTTGCAGAAGGAAGAGGACCAGAGGGAAGCCCAGCAGGCCTTACCTTGCATAGCTGGCTCTGGAGAAATGGGCTCTGTGTCTCCCAAGACCAAAAGAGCCGTGGGCACCCCACAGGTTTTGGAAGCGTTGCTGTAAGCCCCCTTGTTTCTGGCCTGCTTATGTGCCAAAACCTGGCACTTAGAGGGCAGAGACTAACTTGAGTCATGCTGGGCAAACAGCCCTTGGACACGGTTTCTCCTCCAGCCACAGCCACCTGAGCAGTGCCAGGAAGGCTGGGCTGTCAGCTGTCACAGGCAGATCCCACAGCAGTAACCCAACCCCAGGCCACTCTTGCCAGCCGGTTGCTGGGTTCCAGACTCTTTGCTCTCCAAAGCACCCTCGGGTTGCTCGTCTATGCCTGAGGGGACTTGGCAGGCCCTCCCATCCCACCCTCAAGGCGTCTGTGGTTTCTGACCAGACGGAAGCCCTCACCCAACCCTGGCTGAGGAAACTGCAGCCAAGATGGAGAAAGGACCTGAGTCAGCTGGGCAGTGCCCTGCAGAAATTCCTGGGGTTCCAGTAGCAGCAGCAGCAGCAGCTCCTGCTCATCTGCAGCCCACACCTCAGGAAGCACCTGTGGAGACGTCAGGGGCACTGCTGTCCACCCTCGGGCAGAGCCCGGCTTCCCACCCAACACTGGGCACCCCATCAGCGGCGGCCACAGCCAAGGCTGAGCCCTGCCAGGACTGCTCTCCAGAAGTCCACGCTCTGCCTCCCAAAGGCCAAGACCAGCCCAGGCCCACGGGCTGCCAGAATCTTGACCCCAGCCTCACTGGGCCTGGGATGATCTCGGCAGCACCTGAGTTCTAGCTTCTTGCTGGCGCTACCCGGCCCTTCGTTCACCCCTCCAGTAGGCACGCACGATGTAGTACCTCCTGCTCCCGAGCCTCGGACCGGGGCCGACCCTCGGCGGGCATCGAGGGGACACTCACGCCGCTGGGGCCGGGGTCAGGGCTCACTTCGCTCCACCGCAGGCTGCGGGCCAGGCGCTGCGGCTCGATGCGGCACTCGCAGCCCAGCGCGCCCAGCGCCTCCATCAGGACGTCCGCGCCCACATCTTCCAGGACGGCTGGGCCCCGAGAGACAGCTCGGTCACTCTTTCCCCGCAGAGGGCCGGCCGAGGCCCCCCGCCCTCCGCCACGGCCCCGCGCCCGCACCTGGGTCGATGCCCACCGCCAGGCGCCCCAGGACCCGCTCGGGCCGCAGCGCCTCGGCCGCCCCCCTGCGCTCCCTCGCTGCCTCCCGGGCCCCCGCGCCAGCCTCTGCCGCAGCGGTGCTCTCGGCGTCTGAGTCTGAAATCTCCCAGGTCGGGGGCCGCCGCTGGGCCCGAGCACGGCCCGGTCTCGGGCGCAAGCCCGAAGCTCTCCCGGGCCCCACCTCCGCCATCGGCCGGCTTCTCTACAGCTTCCGGCCGTGCCCGGACGCCTTTGCCCAGGACACCGGCCGCTTCCGGCGCCGGCGGCCTCTGGGCGCACGCGCTTCCGGCCGGGCGTGGGAAGGCGGGACCAGCCATGGCGCGGAAGAAGGTTCGGCCGCGGCTGATCGCAGAACTGGCCCGCCGTGTGCGCGCCCTGCGCGAGCAGCACAACCGGCCACGCGACTCGGAGCGCTACGCCGTGGACTACGAGACGCTGACGCGGCCGTACACGGGTCGCCGGCTACCGGTGCGCGCCTGGGCCGACGTGCACCGCGAGAGCCGCCTCCTGCAGCTGCTCGCCCGCCTCCCGCTCTTCGGCCTAGGCCGCCTGGTCACGCGCAAGTCCTGGCTGTGGCAGCACGACGAGCCGTGCTACTGGCGCCTGACGCGCGTGCGGCCCGACTACACGGCTCAGGTGCGCGCGCGCCCCGTCCTGCCCGCCCCCGGGCCTTTCCGGCCCAGTCCCGCCCGCCCCGGTCCACCCCGGCCCACCTGGCTCCCCTGCGCCGCGTGGCTCCGGGGCAGGGGCTCCCGCTCCCCATCCCCGGCCTTCTGAGTTGATCTGCCTCGCTCTTGCTCCGCAGAACTTGGACTACGGGAAAGCCTGGGGCATCCTGACGTTCAAAGGTAAGGCGGGGGGCTGACGGTAGCAAGCGGGAAGAGGCGGACTACGCAGCGAGCACGGAGTCAGCTTTGGCGTCCTTGCCCAGGGAGGACTGAGGGCGAGGCCCGGGAGATCGAGCATGTCATGTACCATGATTGGCGGCTGGTGCCCAAGCACGAGGAGGAGACCTTCGTCGCCTTCATGCCGAGGTCCGAGGACAGCCTGCGGCAGGTGCCCTACCCACCGCTGCTCCGGGCCATGATCCTCGCCGAGCGCCGGAAGAACGGGGACAGCAGCGTCGAGGAGCCCTTGCTGAACGTGGAGAGGACGCGTGCGGATCCCTGGGATTACCCTGCCAAGCAGGAGGCCAAGGGGAAGAGCAAGGGCACCCCAGTTTAACAGCTGTCGCCGGCAGGGGGCCGGGGCATGGTTATGGGCCCACGTCGTGGACAGGGATCTTTGGACCATGCTAGCCAGCCTCTGCCTGCTGCTTGTTCGGAGGCCCTGCATTTTGGCGGAGAGGGTTGGGGAGACCCGGCCGTCCCAACGGCAGGCTGAGTGAGGGGCCCCGCCGGCAGGCTGTTGGGCAAAAGCGGGAGCAGTGCGTGGGCTGCCGCTCCCAAGCGCCCCTTTCTAAGTTCATGGGGCCGAGAATAAATGCACGAAGTGGCCTGGGTTGTGGTTTCTTCGCGTGGGTGCCGCTGGACTGTGGGGAGGGAGTGGCGGCACCGAGCGGGCAGCGGACGCTGTCTTCCGGGCCGCCGCACGCCCCGATTTCTGGGTGCTGAGAGGTAGCCCGCGCCGGCTAGGCCCTTTAAGGGAGGCCCCGCCCCGGTGCCCGCCCCGCAAAGCCCAGCCGCCGCCATGATCTGCTTGGTGCTGACTATCTTCGCCAACCTCTTCCCTGCGGGTGAGCGCGGGAGCAGGGCTGGGCCGGGCTGGGCCGGGCAGGGGTGGGTGCGCGCTGCTGGGCAAACCCGAGCCCGGTCCCGCAGTCTGCAGCGGCGTGCAGGAGCGCACGTTCTTGGCGGTGAAGCCCGACGGCGTGCAGCGGCGGCTGGTGGGCGAGATCGTGCGGCGTTTCGAGAGAAAGGGCTTCAAGCTGGTGGCGCTGAAACTGGTGCAGGTGCGCAGCTGGGGCGCGGGAGGGCTGTGGTCGGGTCCCCCGGCTGGGCGAGCGGACGCAGCAGGGCGCGTGCGGGAGCGAGGGCGCGGGGCCCTGGTGCAGGCGGCCGTCCCTCCCGCCAGGCCTCCGAGGAACTGCTGCGCGAGCACTACGCTGAGCTGCGCGAGCGCCCGTTCTACAGCCGCCTGGTCCAGTACATGGGCTCGGGGCCCGTGGTGGCCATGGTGAGTCTCCGGGGGCGGGCAGGGTGCAGGCACGGCCCCTGGGAACCTTCTCGGCGCTGACAGTCGCCCCTGCAGGTGTGGCAGGGGCTGGATGTCGTGCGCGCCACGCGGGCGCTGATCGGCGCCACCAACCCGTTGGACGCCCCGCCCGGCACTATCCGCGGGGACTTCTGTGTGGAGGTCGGCAAGTAAGTCCTGCCCGCGTCCTCCCCGCCCGCCTGCCTCGGCTCCCGCCTGCTAACGCGTGCCCGTCCCGCGCAGGAACGTGATTCATGGCAGCGATTCGGTGGAGAGCGCCCGCCGCGAGATTGCGCTCTGGTTCCGCGCCGACGAGCTCCTGTGCTGGGAGGATGGCGCCCGGCACTGGCTGTACGAATAGCGCCTCCGGAGGCTGCCTCGCACGCGCTGCTACTGGGTCCCCGCAGAGATTAAGTGGTGTGCAGTATGGCCTGTTGCAGGCTGGCCCACCCGGCCCTGCCAGCCCTTGCCAGCTGCTACGGAGCAGAACTACCTCCCATGCAGAGCCCTGGCTCAGCTGGCCGCATTTTCATAATAAAAGGCAGACAATCCCTGTTGCCTGGGTCCCAGGACACACGGAGCCACGGTGTTAAGACATTTATTACATACAGAGCAGATATGTGGGTTCACTTGCAGGGCTAAAGCCTGAGGAGATTCGCACCCAGCCCCTGCCTCCAGCTGCCCCCACCTGGCTAACCCCTCAAGTCACACTCCCATGGGAACAGACAAGGGACATCATCACAGTGGAGAGGTGGGAGGGTGGTGGGGAGCAACCTGCAGGCTGTGGTGGCCAGCTGGGCTCGTGGGACAACTCCCCGAGGTCTGTGCTTCTCTGGTGGGATGGGCAGCAGGATAGGCTGCCCAGTCAGTGCCTCTAGCAGAAGTGAGGTCTGGGCCTGGCCCAGGGAAGGGGGAGGCCAGCAGGGCAGCCCACCTTGCAAGGGCATCCCTGACCCAAACCCCCTCCTGGCCCCGCTGGCCTCTGCTTAGTAGCCTCTTGTCAGTGGTTCTCCGAGGGAGCAGCCCCGGCGGGCGACCCTAGGCACTTAGTACGTGTCTGGGAGCTGAGCTCCTAGGAGCCCATGCTCGAGGCAGGTCCCGGGAGCTCACCCCAACCTGAGGCTGAACCTGCATTGTAGGCCGACCCCTCTCCTTCCTGAGGCCTGGGCCTGCCTTGGCAGCCTGAGAAATCCCACCCTAGGGGCTTCTGGGAGAGGCAGGACACCAAGGTCCTGCTCTTCCAAGGTGAGTCTTGTGCCCAGGGAAGAGGCTGAGAGGTCAGTGAGGGGCCAGCTGACCTCGGACTCCTGTGGGATAAGGGGTGTTAGGTTCATCTGAGGCAGCTGCCCGGGGGAGCCTGGCCCGAGCTTCATGCCAGGTCCCGGGCAAAGCAGGCAGGGGTGAGGCTGAGGGGACAGAAGTGGGACAGGGAAAGCCCAGAGGGCTGGCTGGGCCTGCGCGCCACCTCCCTGGGTCCCCCATGCCCAGGGCAGCATGCAAAGTGAGTGGACTCAGGGAGACTTGCAGTACAAAGGCCTGGCAGCAGAGCCCACAGCCACCTTGGTCCCGCCCTGCCCTGGCCCTGAGGTGCCCCTGGGACTTGAGGATGGGCTGGGCGCTGGCCAGGTGCTGCTAGAGAGGTGTCCCAGAGGCCTCCCCTCCCTGGTTGGGGGTGCTACCCACTCTGCCTTCTCCCTGTGCCCTGTGTCACCCCTCTCCCTGCCAGCTGGGGGCCAGACCTCAGGTGAAAGCTGCGAAGTGAGAGGTTAGAAGGGCGGATGGGCGCCTGGCTGCCCCAGGGCGTGTGGGGACAGGCGGGAGGGGTCCTATGTACACGCTGCTGCAGTGGGCGGGCAGCCTCACTCGGGGGTGTAGGACACCTGCCACACGATGATGTGGCTGCGCTCGGCCTTGGGCAGCACTTGCTTCGCCTGGCTCACGTCCCCCACACCTTCCTCGGCCTCCTCGTCTTCTCCATCCCCTAGAGTGGTCCCAGGGTGAGAGGCGCGGCTGCCTGCCAACCCGCAGCCCCACCCGGCCGGCCCCCACTCACCAATGCGGAAGTCGATGTAACCTTCACCACCGCTCAGCACCAGCGCATTCTTCAGCTTCTGGCCCTCAGTGTCCGCAGTAGGCACCGCAGGCCCTGGGCCCTCTGAAGGGCTGTCGAGCACGCTGCCATTGAGGGTGGCCAGCACATTCCCTGTCATGAGGCAGAGGACCCTCAGGACAGCAGCCTCCCCCAGGGGCCACAGCTATGTCCTGGGGGATGTGAGCAAAGCAGGGGGTGGGGACAGCCCCTCACCTGGCACGGACACAAAGAACTTGACTGCATCACGGTGCCCATGGAAGCAGAGCTGAGCTTGAGCCATGGAGCAGTAGGGGATGAAGCTGCTGGCTGCCTTGTCACTGCTGTCATCCCCATACACGTGGATGACACCTCCTGGGCGGGCCCCCTCCCCCGACGTGGGGGAGGTCTTGTTGGCTGGAGAGATGGGCAGGAGGGGCTGAGTCACCTTTTGGCAGCAGGAAAGAGGAAGGCAAGACAGGGAAGGCTATGGGCAGCCTTGGGCAGGCAGCCTGGACTTACCTCGGAGCCCCAGGAGCTGACCTCGGTGCAGGACCACGGCTGGGAGGAGAGAGGCAGGGAGGCTAAATGTGACTACAGGGCCCTCCTGGTATGGCTCTGTGCAGCCTGCCCACCCTGGGACCCTGCCCCGCCCTTTAGCATAGCTGTCATTCTTTGTAGGTGTCCTGGAGGGAGGAGAGCCACTCACTCTCAGTCAGGGGAATGGAGATGACTACCCCGTTGCCAGTGCCCACCCAGAGGCGATTGCCCGCGATGAGCAGGGCCGTGATGCGTACGAAGGAGAAGCCCAGCTTGCCAGTGCCTGGGTGGGGACAGAAGATGGGTAAGCGCAGCTCGTCATGGGTGCCCCAGCCGCCCTGCCTGGCGCAGCCTCTCACCAAGCATCTTGCTGACATAGGGCTCAATGTCCACATCTTGCAGGTGCTGGTGGGTGTGGGCATGATAGAGCCGCAGGGTGGAATCCAACCGGATGGATACCCACACCCCATCGCCAATCCACGCCAGCTGCCGCACCTGGCTCTCCCGCCTTGGGTGGGCATCAAATGACTTCTGTGGGGTCATGGCAGCCCATTATCAGGGGTGGGGGGACAGAGGAAGGGGCGGGGAAACTGTGCATGTGCAGTGCTGGGGCACCCCAGGTCTGCACAGCCCACTCCGGCCTCTGATCCTGCACTGTCCTTGCTCCTGGGAGCCCAGGACTGGGAGAAGGCAGAGCTGCAGGACAAGGAGGGAGGTGCATCTTTGCCTTCTGTTTTAGGGTGTACAGCAGAAGGCAGGTGCCAGGTGCCTAGCAGGCGCTAGGCCAGCTGCCCATGACCTTGAGGGAAGGAGTAGCTGCTCTGAGCGGTTCCTCACTTGGCCTCCCACGAAGAGGCTGGGAGGCCCACAGGAGCCCCTCCTCCCCGGAGCCCCGGGCCAGTGCCAGCACTCACCTCGGTCTGCATTGTCTTAGGCTGGATGACATGCACCTTATTCTTGTAGCCGCACCAGACTCGGTCACCCACTACAGCCATGCAGCGGACTGAGTGGTGGGGGTGGCCCAGGTCCATCAGATGGTAGTTGCTAAGGTCCCACTGGTGGTCTAGGGAGGGCCCATGACACCTCTTCAGGCCTGGCTGGGGTTGTCCTCTGCCATGGGCTTGGGACAGAGGGCCCACTGCCAGGCTGAAGATGCCCAGAACCCAGCAAGTCCCCTCGACCCACCTCTGGCAGAACAACCAGGCCTTACCCTCGCCACGGTGGAAGATGGCCAGGGTCCCATCTGCTAGAGCTACCAGCACTCGGCCTTTGACGTGCCTAGAATGGGAAGGGGGTGAGCCAGGCTGAGGCAGCCAGGTCTTTGCAGGCCCCGCCCGACACTTAGCCCTCTGATCAGGGCCACGTACACTAAGCTCAGCACGGAGTCCTTCAGCTTGATGGAGTGCAGACACTTCTTCCAGTTGGCCACCGCTGAGTGCACGTAGAGCCTATGGGAGGCGGTGTGGTAGGCAGGGCTCACCCAGGGGCCTCCTACCCCCTCCTCACCCAGGCCCAGCCTACCAGCCATTCTGGGCACCCAGCCACATGGTGGGCCCCGCACTGCTGCTGGCTGCTGAGGGCTCTCCACTGGGCTCTGGCTGGAGCTGCACACTGCTGCCATCAGGCTCCGGCCCGTTCTCACTGTGGGAAAGATGGTGGCTACAAAGCAGCTCACGGCAGTGGGCAGAGGGTCCCCCACTGAGACCCTGTGGCCTCTGCCAGTCTCCCCCCACCTGAGAGCCCACCTGTCAAGTTGGGTGCCAGAGGGCAAAGTGGGCGCCAGGTCGGTGAAGACATGTTCTGTGAGGGGCCCCGGCCTCACTGCCGCCGCCTCTGGCTCACTGGGCCCAGGATCTGGCACCTCCATGGCTTCAGTGGCTTCCTCTGTGGACTGGGATGGGTTGACCTTCCCATTGGCAGTGGCAGCCACCTCCCCTGTGGAAGAAGAAGTGAGTTTGGCAGTGATAGAAGAGGAGAGAGTGATGGGGAGAAGGCCACCCAAGACTTACCCTGCCCCTTGTCCAGCACTGGGGTGTCCCCTCGGGAGGAGCAGTTGCTACGTGGCACATTGCAGCGGGTAGCACACCCTACCAGGGTGATGCCAGCCAGCACGCCATCAGTGCCAGAGTCCTCAGGGTTCACATCACTGTCCAGGAAAATCTCCCCTGGAGGGTAGTCGCTGTCGCTGGCCGCTGGAGGGAGAATCATAGCCCATTAACCCACACTCCAAGGCCACACCAGAGCTCAGCACCAGTGGAGGCAGGGGAGAGATGGAGACCTGGCCCGTCTTCCATCCCTCTGCTGGGCTCTGCTCTGCTTCCAGTCAGCCCGGCCACCTCAGGACGTCACCTATAGGCCTGGAGTCCAACAAGCTTGCTCTGCTGAGTGGGCCCCGAGGCCGAGGGGAGCTGAGCAGTGAGGCTCTAGTCCTCGGAGCAAATAGCTTCACATCATGTGATAGACCTTGACACACTCTAAGGAGCTGAGGGCCATTTCAGCAGATCACTCAGACGCTCCAGGCCAGAGACCTGCAGGTCCTCATTGCCTGTCCTTGGTACTGCCCTGGGCTGTGCCCAGGAGCACGGGCTACTGCTGAGGGGTGAAGCCAAGCTCCTCACCCCACCTCCCACTGAGCTTTCTCCTAGACACAGGCCCAGGTCTCCTCCCACCACCGAGTCACTCCTGGTGGGTGTCTCATCCCTATTTACATCCTGGTCACCCTCTGAGCACCAGCTTCCCAGGGTGGTGCCCACTTGCAAGCAGAGCCTGGCAGTGCAGGCTGGGACCCACCAGGGATGCTGGAGATGCACAGGACATGGGCATTGCAGACTGTGAACTGGTCCACCACTGTGCCAGGCTGGTTGGCGTCGATGATCACCACCTTGCTAGTGGTCAGGGTGCTGGTGAGGATCCATACCCGACTGGAAGTGGCATCTGTCTCAGGGACCTCCTTTGCCTATTCAGAGCACAGGGGGTCAAGGCTGGTGCCCGAGCTTGAGGCTACCCTGGCAATAGCATGAATCAGAGTCTCCTGGAACCTTTAGGATGTAGCTTTGACCACAGCTTCAATGGACATGGCCGTCCTCCCCCACAGAATGGTTAAGAAGACAGAACCCCAGCTACATGGTTCACCTCTAAGAGAAGACCCTGAACTCTGAGAGGTGTCCCCAGCCCCCAGGTTAAGCTAGGACATAAAACCATGGCCAGGACTCCACTGCAAAGTGTCCTGCCTTCGGTGGAATCACAATTCCTGATTTCAAGCTATACTATAGAGCAGTGGTCGCAAAAACAGCTTGGTACTGGCACAAAAATAGGCCCGAAGACATCTGGAACAGAATAGAAGACCCAGAAATACCTCAATACACCTATAGCCACCTGATTTTTGACAAAGGAGCAAAGCAAGTAAACTGGAAAAAGGACAGCCTCTTCAACAAATGGTGCTGGGAAACATGGTCATCCACATGCAGAAAAATGAAAGCTGACCCCCATCTCTTAATATACACGAGAGTTAACTCAAAATAGATAAAAGATCTCAACATAAAACCAGAAATGTTAAAACTTGTAGAAGGCAAGACAGGCAACACACTCCATCATATAGGCTTAGGAAAGTATTTCCTTAATAGGACTCCAATTGCTCAAGAAATTGCAACAAAAATAGATAAATGGGATTACATGAAATTAAAAAGCTTCTGCACAGCAAAAGAAACAACAGAGTCAAGGAAACCCCCATGGAATGGGAAAAAATCTTCACATTTTATACATCAGACAAAGGTCTAATTACTAGAATTTATAAAGAACTCAAGAAAAAAACTCCCAAAAAAACAAACAACCCAATACACAAATGGGCAAAGGAACTGAGTAGACAGTTCTCAAATGAAGAGGTCCGTAAAGCCATGAAACACATGAAAAAGTGCTCAACATCCCTAGCCATTAGGGAAATGCAAACCAAAACAACTCTGAGACCTCACCTTACACCAGTAAGAATGGCCAAGATCAATAAAACAAACAACAACAAATGCTGGCAAGGTTGTGGGGAAAAGGGAACACTCTTACATTGTTGGTAGAGCTGTAAATTGGTGCAACCACTGTGGAAATCAATATGGAGGTGCCTCAAAAAACTAAAAATGGATCTACCATATGACCCAGCTATAACACTATTGGGAATTTACCCAAAGGGAGATGGGTCATCATACCACAGAGACACCTGTATCTCTATGTTCAATGCAGCGCTTTTCACAATGGCAAGGATATGGAATCAACCAAAGTGCCCTTTAACAGAAGAATGGATAAAAATACTATGGTATATATACACAATGGAATACTACTCAGCAATCAAGAAAAATGAAATAAGGTCATTCGCAGCAAAATGAATGGAATTAGAGAAAATTATTTTGAGTGAATGAACACGAGCTCAGAAAGAGAAGCAACACATGTTCTCACTCATATGAGGGAGCTAATTCAAAATTATAAGAAGGAAAAGTCCTATTCAAAGGTTGGATCATAATAAAAGGGCGGGGGAAGATAAGAATGATGTCAATATAAATGGTCTAGAAAATGCATGTAATTGTTCTAACAAGATAAAAACAAAGACCACTACAGGAAAAGTTTCTATCTTAAACAAAACTGGAACCCAAGGACATATAGAAAAATACTACTAACTAAAAGATAGAGAAGACTTAGATGGAAAACTTAGATGGGAAGGGTGGGAGAGGGGGAAGCACAGGGGAGGGTAAGGGGTAACCTATATGAATAATGTTTATCAAAATGCATATATGAAAATGTCACAATGAAAAGCATGTCAAAATGAATCACATTAAGATGTACATTAAAAATTTCCAAAAAAAAAAAAAAAGTGTCCTGCCTTCCTCTGTCCAAAGTGAGAAGCACTTGGCTTTCCCAAGCCTGACATCTGCTGAGCACCCCGGGCAGTGGGCGGCCCCCACAGCCCCAGAGAAGACTCCTGAACTGTACTCTGGCTTGTGGTGTCCAGTGAGGATTAGGAGGCACCTGGGCCCAGGCCTGCCCTACAGATTCTGGGAGCACCTGCCTCCTCTATCTAGCCTAGTGGACGAGTACTGTCCCCAAGTACAAGACTGTGTCTCGGCCAACACACTGACCTTTTTCCTCTCGGGAGACGTGTGGTTGCTCTTGGGCTCGCCTTCTGCCTCCCGGTCGCAGGTCAGAGGGTCCCGGCCAGGCACTGGTTTGACTCCATTGCCAGAATCCTCATGTGGTTTCCACCCACTCAGGTTGACCCCAGCAGCACACCACAACTGCAGGGACAAGGCTGTGGTGACCAGTGCCCGGTCCCACGGCTGCCCACCTCCTGGACCTGCCTGCCTGGCTCCCAGGGGTGTGGGGAGTATGTGGGAGTGGGCACGGGCAGGCTCACCTTCATGGTGGGGTCCTTCTCCACCAGAGGGCGGCAGTACACAGGGACAGGCACATTCTTCATCCGTGTGTCCTCCTGGCCCCCGTTGGGGCTCAGCTGCAAAGTGGGGAGGCAGGCACCCACTCTTCAGAAACCTGGGTCAGCCTCAGCTACAGGCCTCTGGCACAGAGCAACACCAGCCCCTCGGCCCTTGTAGCGGGTGGCGGGAGTGGCAGCTCCAGATCCACCCAGGGCAGGCTGCAGGGTAGCTGGGCCCCACCCCCGTGCCCCTCTCCACACCCCGACACGGCTCCATGCCCCACACACCTGCTTGTACTTGGCAGGTAAGCTCCACCCGCAGGCCTGCAGCCTCCCATCATCATTGCGCACGTGTTCACGCACCTGGCGGTACTGCTCGCGCTTCTGCTCTCGCCGGGCAGAAGACGTGCAGTCACTGGGTGAAAGGAATGATAGGTGGTGTCTGTCCAAAGTGAGCAGCCTAAGTGAGGCCAACGGCACCCACAGCCCCACGGGCCTGCCCCGAAGGAAGCACGCCACACCCAGGAGCCTGCCTGGATCTGCCCAGGCCTCTTCTGGACCATCAGGTACCCGTCTGATGGGAGGGTGGCTTTCCCCAGCACAGGATGCGACCCTGGATTTGGAGGTCATGTCCAGCTCCTGACTGTCCCAGAGCCTGTCCTACTGTCTGGGGCAGAGGCAACCAGCAGTTCTCATGGGAGATGGGCCTCAAACGGATGTGGCTGTGAGATGCTCAAGCCTGGGACAGGGCACAGAGCCCAGCACAGCCCTTAGGGACTCGGAGGAGGGGCCACCAGGAAGTAGAACTCTAAAGCTAGACCAGTGCTGCTCCCTGAGGAAGGTGCAGCTTGAACATGGAACAGCCTCCAAGTCCTGCTTCCCTCTCCTGGCAGGCAGGTGCAGGAAGCTGGGGATACCCACTCGTCAGGGAAGAACTCCAGGGGCCGGCTGCCAGCTGAGATCTGGCCTATGGTGTGGCTGCGGCGCTGGCTGAAGCCGGCTGTGGTGGGCGACTTGTAGTGGATGTTCACCGATGGGTAGGAGCGTTTGGCGGGAGGTGGGCTGGAGGAGGAGCTGAAGAGGCGGCTGAAGCTGCCAGGGGAGACACAGGGAGGTGAGCAGCAAGCGGCAGTGGCCTCAAGGGAGCCTGCCTGGCCTCCCCTGGGTGCCCCACTCACAACTGCCAGATGGTGGACTTCTTCTTCTCCTGGACGGATGGGTGCTCTCGGGATGCTCTGCAGAGGGAGGCGCGGTGAAGTCAGCCAACCCCATGGTCCAGACACTCTTGAGACCTCAGCTCAAACCAGAGCCGTGAGCACCTGTCTGGGACTCTGGGGAACAGGGCAGGGGCCCACCTGATCATCTCGGTCCACCTCACAGCCTCCTGCAGCTCCATCAGCCTCTCCTTGTACTGGTTGCGCTCCATGAGCACACGGGCCATCTCCACTCGTGTAAAGCGGCGCCGCTGGGCCATGGGGATTTTGTCCTGCAGAGGGGAGATGGACCGCCATTCAGCAGACCTGGGTGGGCCAGCAGGCTATCCAGCACACTGTGCTTCCTCCTGGGGACCTGCCACCTGGGGAGGGGGCTTGGCTTTCAGGTGTGGCTGAAGTGAGGACATCCTGTAGATCCTCACGGAGGGGAATGGGCAAGGGTTGGGGAGACTGGGAGATCACCTGCCCCCACCACGGCTGGCTTTTCCCCCGAGGGGCACAACCTGTGTTACCTTTCCTGCTGTCAGTCCCTAGACTGCAAGCCCTGATGCCTCAGGTGAGGCACGGGGAAGGGGAAAGGCATCTGGGACAAGGTGAAATCCAAGGAGAGGGCTGGGGAAGGTCTAGCCAGCAGAATGCTTTAGGCTTGGGTGACCTGAGTGGAGTCTGTCATTCTGCTCCCCATAATGATGCTGGGAGGCCCGGCAGAGTTGTAGGGAGTAGGGAGGGCACCAGGCACAGGTCTTCCACATATGTGGCAGTACTGGGGGCTGAACCCAGGGCCCCACACATATTAGGCACTCCTGAGGCGCACTTAGCCCCTTTTATACATTTTGTTCTGGGACAGTGTCTCTGTAAGTTACACAGGCTGCCTCTGGCCTTGAACTTGAGCTGCTTCTGCCTCAGCCTCCCAGGCTGCTGTGATTACAGGTGTGTGCCACCACACCTGGCTGGGACTCCACTTTCGCAGGTGCACATGCAGCCTCAGCGTGGACGGCGGGGCAAGGGCTAGCCTGACTGTTCCTTCTTACTCAAGGGGCAAGGAACTTTAGGAAGCCACAATTCACCTTCAGCTTTCTTTCCTAGACTATTTGGTGGTGGGGGCTGAACAACATGGGCAAAAAGCAACGGCTACTGTTTCTTGAGCCGACATGCCCCACAAAGCCATGAGCAGAGGAGCACCGAGGTCGACATGTGACCTCGGGGCCAGGCTGCTCTCCACAAACAGGTGGCTCTGTCTGGCCATGCCTGTTCTGGGGGAGGCGCAGGGCTGTGAGCAGGGGCCACACCCCCTAGGCTACAGGGGCTTCCTTAGGACATCCTGGGTCTCAGGCCAGATGGAGCCTGAGAGACTCTGCCAGTGGCTGACACCGATTGTGCAGCCTGGACTGGAGACAGGGAAGCCTGCCTGAGGTTGGTGAAGGTATCTGTCATGAAGGGCCCATGGTGACCCTGACATTGCAAACCCATGGGGGTGGAGTAGCAAGTCACATCCTGGGTTCCAGGGCCACACAGGAGGGGTGAGGAGGACCCAGAGCCCAGAAGAACTAGCAAGTCCTGAGGAGCCACCCCTGCCCACCCATGCCCACAGGTTAATAGTGGAATATACCAATTCTGTACAGAGATAGCTGCTTACATCCTCCCCCTCTTCTCTGGGCTCACGGCGGGCAGTGACGGCCTCAGATTTCACTCTGCAGGACAAGGAGGGGGTGGGCAGGAGGCAGAGTGAGGCCCTGCCAGGGCCTTGGGAATGCCCAGGCTCAGGGCTCTCCCCACAGGGAACCCATACCCTGGCTCCCGAATGCCCCAAAGCCCAGATATCTGGCTGCTCTGGCCAAAGACAAGGTGGTCAAAGGCTGAGGGGGCACAGTGAGGGACACTGTGGGGGTTGTCCAGGATGTCCAGGGCAGGCCTGGCTCCCTTGGGCCCTTTTCACACCACCCCTCCGGTGTGCAGGACTGCCACGGGTCTGTGCATCCTTGACCTTGGCAGATCAGAGGGGTGGGAAATGGAGGGGTGTTGGGTGCCAGGGCGGTCTGAGGCCACCACTGCCCCCACTCCTCCTGAGTAATGAGGTGAAACCCACAGCCATGGCTGGCACCACCATCCATGGAAGGTGTGTGCGAGAGGACCCTACACCTGGCCAGGGCACAGCAGGCTTAGGAGGAGACATAGGATTAGGCAGACAGACCCCCACCGAGGGGCTGGACCTGGGTCCAGAGGCAGCCAGGCAGTGCTGCACAGAGCTGGTGGGGAGGGAGGGGCCTCTCAGGAGGCTGCAGCTGAGGCTGCATCTGGGGGGACACCCAGGGTGAGTCAAGTCTCACTCAACCCTCCAAGCACCCCACCTTTTCAGCTCTTCTTCCAGCTCCTTGATTCGATTCTCCAGCTTAACTTTGGCCTGCTTGGCAGCTTCTAGCTCCCCCTTCAGCACCTCTTGCTCCCCCGACAGCTGGTCGACCTTGGCAATGAGGTCATTCTTCACCACATTCAAAGCATTTCTTTAAAAGGCAGAAAGACGGGGCTTTTATGAGAGCCCACATGCACACCTCCGTGACTGGAGCCTGAGGGTTCGGCCCTCACTATCCTATCTCAGAAGGCTCATTCTGGTCTAGAACGTGAGCATCTCTCCCCCTGGGCACTCAATGTTATGGCCATCCTAGCCTGGGTCCACAAGATGCTTGCTGAAGGGACCAACCAGGAGTCCTGCCATAGGTCTCTCCCACTGATGATAACAGTCCTGACCAAGTGGCCACCAACCCAGGGGTAAACTCAGCTGCAGGGGCTAGGGTCCTGCCAAGTGTGCCCTGGCTTTGGTCAGGCTACAGCCTGGCAGGGGCCCGCCCAGCTGTGGCCCAGGAAACATCTTACTTGGTTTCTAGAAGCTGTGAATTTTCCAGCAGCAGGTTCCCCACTTCTTTGCCCATTCCTGAAATGAAAGGTGGGAAGGTTTTCCCCAAGCCCCGATGCTGCCACACCTGTCTCTGCCCCAGACTTGTGAACTTTCCTGGGGCCCTGTAACTTGTGGTCTGATGGGAGGATGACCCCCCACCATCTGCAGAGAAATGGGTGGCAAAGGGAGGTGCAGTTATGCCTAGAGGGGTCCCCATAGCAGCCTGGGATTTGCACCCAGGGCCTCAGTGCACAGATCCCTCCAGTGGAAAGGCAGTGCACCAGCAGGGCCTGCAGTGCCCGCTAAGCACCACCTCCAGCTCTGTGGCTTCCATGCCCACTGTGAGGTGGATGCCTTTGAGGGCTACCCCACAAGTAAATGGATGTTGGAATCGTGGTGACAGAGGACAGAGATGACAGCACTGGACTTAGAGAAAACCCTTGGCCCAGGAGATGGGATAGCAGGTGCAGCTCTGCAGGGGTCCCCAAGCAGGGCTAGCAGGACCTGGCCCTTGGTGGTGGCGTCAGCAAGAGGCAGAGGTGGGGTGGAGGTGAGGATAGGGCTCCCTGGCACCTTCTTGTGGAAGAAGTGCCCGGCCCTCTGTCACCAGGCCTTGTAGTGCCTCACAGACCAAGCTCCCCTCAGGCCTGTCCCACCCTCCTCCCACGGTCTGTGCAGTCATGGAATGGCAGAGACACAGCTGGATCCTAGGATCAGGGGACCTGCTTGCTGTCCATTCTGACCTCCCCTGCCTCAAACATGAGCCTGCTTGCCTTTGGACACAGCAAAACAGAGACCAGGTTTCCCACAGCAGGCTTAGGGGGAACACCTGGGGCGGGGTCTGCCCCTGGGCATGCAGAGGCTCAGAGAGGCCGACAATGGCTTGTCCAGAGGGATCAGCAGAAAAAGGTGCCACCTCCCACAGCTGTCTGAGGCAGAGCAGAGAGACAATGCCTCACTCAGGCCTGGAAAGCCCCTGCTGACCCCACTGCCACCCCCACCCCCACCCCGCAGAACTAAGCAGACAGCTCATGAAGCATGAGAAGGTGTTGGGAAGAGAGAGGGAAGCCAGAGAGAGGACAAACAAACTGAGCAGGACCTTGGCCTTACCAAAAAAATCATCACGCACTATGGGAGCATCCCAGTCCCACGGGAGGTGGGCGGCAGGCAGGGCAGGGCGGGGCAGGGAGGAGGGAGAGAAAAGAAGCGCATTAAGCCCTTGTGGACAGCAGGGAAGGTGGGATTTCAGGGCTACTTCTTATTAGGTAAGGGTGTACACAGGACAGGAAGGCAGGAGCGGGGGACGGAGCCAGCTACCCCTTCCAGAAAGTTTATCCTTGGATTGCACAGCAGACTGCCAGGGCAGAACCACCTGTGGGGGAGGCAGTAACGTCTCGCCCTAAATGCTGGGCGGAAGGACCACAGGGAGCGGGCTGTGCTTGGGCTCAGCTGGTGATGAGCACACTGGGAGGTGACACTCAGAGGGCCACCTGCAGCAGAGCAGGACAGCAGGTCAGCCTGGTTACCACATGAGGACAGGGCCCCTGGGTGCACTTGGCAGGGGCCTCGTGAGACCTTCGACTTCTGTGGTGCACTTGACATGGTAGGCCAGCTGTCCCATGTTCCTAGTGGCTCCGTCAACCCTCTAGGAATGGCCTGCTGAGGCCTTGTCAGGCTTCAGGGGAGGATCAGATATCAAAAGCCTGTCAGTGGCCAGTGTGACAAACCCTGAGCGGCTTTCAGGCAGTAGTAGGCTGGTGAGCAAAGCGCAGGGCTTTAGTGGCTGGGCGGCCCAGTGCAGCCGGATGGAAACCAGGGGGCAGTGAGCACAGCCCTTGGAGACAGCAGCAGGGGAACGTCCCACGGGTATGCACCCACTCCAGCTGCTCTCCACAGTGGGGAGGGGCCACCGGAGACAGACGGGAGAGATACACACCTGAGAACTCCCCTGGGCCACGTCCAGCGAAGCAGAGAGACAGGGAAGGAAGCGACAAAGGTCAATTGGTGACTGGAACCAACAAATGAAGAAATTCTTACTAAAGAAAAAGCAACGATGACTCAGCCATTCCTATGTTGAAGGGCATGAAAAACAACACACTTCAGCAGGCCCAGGGCAACAAACCCCATGGGGTCAGACACCCCAAAGGGAGAGGCCAGAATGGACATCCCTCAGTCCCCAAGGGCCAGAGCGCTGCTGCCCTTGCTCAGCTCTACCCGGAGTTTCCAGCCTCCAGCCTGTTCCTGCTGTTCCCATCACCTCTGCAGCAGGAGGCTGGCCCTCTCAGGACCTCAATGATCAGGGCCTATGAAGAGAAGGGTGCGTGTATGTGTGTATTTTGGGGAGCAGCAGGATGCCAGGGGATATACCCTCCAAGAAGCCCCTCCAGAGTGAGCAAGCTGTGCAGGCTGATGCACCCAGGGGCACTGGCACATCACAGACACACACGCACCCAGAGTGGTCTCACAGGCATGCTCGTCAGCCCACGGTTTATGGAGAGGGAGGACCAGAGGATAATAAGGGATTAAGGACCTACTGTGGAGGGAGGGAAAAAAGTCAGGAAGCAGGAGGAGGGATGGGGAACACGGGGTGGCATGGGCCATCCTCTCTGGGTGCAGACCCTTCCATCACCTGGCCCAGGCTGCTGGGAAAAATCGGACATGGGAGGCGAAATGCTTTTCTCCAACAGAGATTGGATGAAACAGGTCTGTTCCATTGGGTGCATTTCACAAGGAAGGAAACCGGCACTAAAAACTACTTGACTTAAATAATAAACATGTGATCTGTTGTAGGAATTCAAATGCAGTGTCCCCTCTTGCTGATCTCCAATTCCTGCTGCATCCAGCACCCTACTCTGCACATCTCTCTCTAGGTAAACATCCATCTTCAAAAAGCAAAAAGAGACCATGCTATCCATCCTCCTGGGCAGCTCCTTGCCCCAGGTAAAACGGTATCCTAGGACACTATCCACCTCAGATGCATGACTACCTGCGGCACTCATACCCTACTCCTGTGACACATACCATTCTGTATGACACATACCATTCTGTACGTGGGGCTCAGCAGCGCAGTGTCCATCTGAGAACCTCTGGTCCTGCCCTGCCCACTGCTCATTTTAAGGTGCTGCACAACACCTCTGGCCGACCCTCAAGCCACTTTCAACCAGCAAGGAAAAACAGCACCACTTCTCTGCTCCACGCCGGACAGTCAACATCACCTTCATTTTTGTCAATCACTATTCCTGAAATTGAGCAACTTTTTCATGGGTTTGTGGCTATTGTCTGTGAGTTTCTATTTTATCCTGTGGTCATTTTATATCATATTTGACTTTACTTGAACGATGAAGATCACATAGATGTTCTTTTTTTTGTTGTTGGTTTTTTATTTTTGGGGGGGGGGGGTATTGCTAGAGATCAAATCAGGGGCCTTGCATATGGTAAACATGTGCTGTACCATTTCACTGCACCCCAGCCCCGCATATCCTTAATTTTCACATGGTCCCACCTGTCAACATTTAACTTGATGGCTTCAGTCATACAGAGGCCCAGATCATGAAAATATGCTCTGGTAGTCTCTCCCAGTCCTATCCTTGTAGTTTTATGTTTAGATTTTTCTTTTCTTTTTTTTCTTTTTTTGACAGTGTCTCGCTGTGTAGCCCAGGCTGGCCAGTAACTCATGATCTAACTCCTGAATGCTGTTGGGATTCCAGACTTGAGCCACCATGCCTGATTTTATGTTTAGATCTCTGGTCCACCTAGAAGTTACTTCTGTTTTCTGATATGATATCAAACTCTCACTGTATTATGGTATGGGGTAGACTTTCGTTTTAGTACAAACAACTAAGACCCAGCACCTTCCCCAAAGACCTCACTCTCCTCCCTCGCCAAAGAGCTCGTTCCTCCCAGCCAGAGATTTTCCCTCACCCATCACAGCTCTGGGGCACACCTGGACCCAGCAGTGGCAATGCTTCTACTTTGTTCCTTCTCAAAAATGTCCGGGCTGTTCTCACGCATGTACTTTTGGGCAAACTTCAGAATCCATTCAGAAAGCTCCCGAAAAAAACTCCAAGTCTATGGGTATTTTTCCTGGTAACGAATGAACTGATGCGCCAATAGTGGGCTGACCTGTGATGTTGCCCATCAGCTTTCGGGCCCAGCCATTATGTCCAGGAATGGTCTTGCTCTCTATGTACCGAAGACTCTTATGTCCTTATCTATGCTTTCTAATCCTCTTTCCGTAGGTGTGTCTACCTCTGAAGGCTGATTCTAGACACCTGGGCTGGTCACATGGGCATCACAGAAGGAACCTACCTGACTGTAGCACAGCAGAGTGGCATGAGTTGGGTCAGTGAGTTGCAATTTCAGATTCCAACTAAGTGACACAGGGCAAGTTGCTCAGTTTCTGAGCTTTGGCTTCCTCGGTTGTAACACAGAAAGATAAGCCTTCTGGGAACATGTGTGTAAGAGTCCCACCACACAGTGCAGGCAGAGGCTGAAACCGTGCTGCACTTGCTGGGTGGTCAGTACATATCAATCCCTTGTGCCCCAAAATGCCCCTTCTCAAATCTTAACAGCTCTGAAACTGCAGGGGATCTTAACCACTGGAACACTGCAAATTAACTTGTAGCAATTTTTTCTCTCCTAGCGATTCCTAAGACAATGGTGTCTCACGATTGCTGGTGTCTTAGGTCTGACAGGTATGACATGTGTCAGGCCAGTGCCCTTTTCCTTCCTCCATGCTGAGATCCATGGGGCAGCCACCAGGCACTCAGAGCCACAGGGACAGCACTCCCACCCATGCTGAAGACCTGAAGCAGCACTATCCATTTGCTGGGACACAGCCTCTGTGTTTCTGAAATTGCATGGTTTCTCTCTGTGAGAAACTCACAAAGCTGGCACCTCAGGGGCACTCGCTGGGCCCTGCCATATCCAGGAGCACCTGCCAGTGGCTATGGTGACATCCTGGAGAACGGCGAGCCAGAGGAGACTCAGACCCTGGCTCACTCTGGCAGCCACAGCAGGCTCCTGTCCCAGCGTCCTAGCAGCCTGAGTGCAGGACAGTGGGTCCCAGCCTGGACCTCACACCCACATGATAAAAGGCTCTGGAGAGGGCCTCATGACAAGCCAAGCCTCCATCCCGCAGAGCATGGAGCAGAGGCACCAATGCACAGTGATGCATGGTCTCCATCATGGTAGAAGAAGAGGGACAAAGGCCATCAGCTGCCCTGCAAGGCCAATCAGCACCCGAGATGCACTGTGCAACTTTCCCTGCAGGTAAGACTCACGCCAGCCCTCTGCCTCCCACTTCACTACTCATGGAGATTCTGTATGCAAGTGATATTTGGGATGAAGGTGCCCAAATTGGGAGGCAATGATGATCACAGGGGACATCTGACTACCCTGATGGGCAAGCAGGACTCTCAAAGATGAGTGCTGGAAAAGACAGAAAGCCAGTGCTCACTCAAGGCCTGAACATGTGTGGCTTTTGAGTTTAACCTGATCAACACTGCTGTTCTTTCCCCAAGCCTATCAACACTGTGTGTTGTGAAAACACACTTTCACTTACAAAAGGAAGTTCTTTAGAAAAAGAGGAATAAGTAAACTAGCTCATATTGTCTTTTCTTGTGGTAGGGACCCAGCTATCACCTGGCTGGAGTTGCTAGGGAGGGGAACTCCTTAGGCTAGGAGGTACTGCTGGGCTGGAACTCTCACTGACAGTGACAATGGCAGTTGGGGGGGGTCCCCTTCGGTTTTACTCCCTTCCTGGTGTTTTCTGATACCATTTGAATACTATTGCAAGTATATGCCATTGAAGTGAAACACAGCCGGGTGTGGTGGTGCACATTCATAAACCAGCGTTTCAGAGGAAAACAGAAGGACTGCCAAGATGAGGCCAGCTTGGGCCACACAGCAACACCGTGTCTCAAAAAAACAACCAACAACAAAATAAAGTGAAACATCTACGGTACCATCTGCACTATATAAAGAAGAAATGAAGAGGATCAGTATCAAAAGTGACTGTGCCAAGCTGGGTGTGGTGGTATATGCCTGTAATCCCAGCACTCAGGAGGCTGAGGAAGATCAACATGAGTTCAGGGCCTGCCTGGTCCACACAGCAAATTCCACAACAGCCTGAGTTACACAGAAAGACCTTAACTCAAAAAACAACAACAAAAAAGGCCATGCCCCAAAGCAGGAGGATTTTAAGTGTTTTAAATGGTCATTCTAATCCCTGCCCTGATCTGCAGGGGAGAGCACTCAGCCTCTTGCCAGAGTGGAAGTATACTTATTTACATGGCAGAACTGCACATTCATAAAAAAGCATGAGAAGGAGCCGGATGCAACAGCCAGATGGGTGAATCCGGCACACTGGAGGCTGAGGCAGGAGGATTTCAAGTTGAGGCCAACTTGGGCTACACAGTAAGACCCTGTCTCAACAAACCAAACAACAACACTCATCCCCACCCAAAAAAAGAAGAAACCATGAGATGGTTCATTTCGTTCTGAGTATTTTGCCATAATTAATAGACATTATCCAAGCACTTTGGTTCAAGCCCGGCTGGAACAAACCTCCACCTGTGTGTGAGGCAGTGCTGGTGCAGAACATGGGGTAACTTTGCTCCCTAGAGGCTCCACCAGCCAACACCAGGTACCCACGACCCACCTTGTAAAGATGTGAAGAGGCAGGCCCAATAGCTATCAAAGCAAGGATGTGCCACACTGGAAAGGCCAAGCCAGCCCCTCCCATGCCGTGCTCAGACCCAGCTGCATCTCTAGGTGGAAGCTGCTTGTCACCAGGGGACCACCTTCGAGCCCCTGATGGCAATAGGTCCTCAGTGTCTATCAGGGGGAAATGACAGGGGCAGAGAGGCTGTAGGGCGAGGCTGACCTCACTTCCTGCCTCCCACACTGAGGGCTCAGGGCCACACAGCCCGGGAACACAGGGACTCTACACATAAGGAAGAGGGTGCTGAAGCTTGGCCCCCGCAGGCTCGCAGGGTGCTGGGCCTCCTCCTCATGGGGCAGAGGCACTGGCAGATGGGCAGCCTCCTGAAACCACTGAGGGCTGCAGAGCGGGAGAGGGCTGAGTGCTGAGGCTACGGGGTTTCTGCTGGGGCGAGGACATGCTCTAAAACTTGGTGTTCATGGCGACATGACCATGTGAATAGACCAAAAACCAGGCACTTGGCGACATGACCATGTGAATAGACCAAAAACCAGGCACTGCAGACTTTAAGGGGCAGGCAGACTCCACCTCAGTAAAACTGCAAAGAAGCTCCTAGCCCTCAGGGACACAGAACGTTCCCTTTGTCACAACAAAATGAGCACCCAAGGGCCCCACCATCCCAGAGCCGCAGAGGGTTTTAGTTTGTGTTTACCTAGGAGGTCAGCCCCTTCATCCACATCCCCGATGACCTCAGAGCCCGCTGTGGACAGCTCATGGTACAGGGAGTCGGTGTTGATGCCGAACGCTTTGTTCACAATCCCTTGGGTAGGGCTGTTGGACACAGGGTGGGAGAGAGGTCAGGGGCAGCACCTGCCTGCCCAGTCTCATGCCTCCCTCCCCAGCCCGTGCCCTACTGGGGGGCAGTGCCTTTGGGAAGTGGGGCCTGATGGCAGGAAGTGCAGTCAATGGAGGGTGCCTTCAAATGGATGAGACCCCAGCCCCTTCCTCTCTCTGCTTCCCAGAAACAGAGGCAAGCAACCTCTTGCATGATACCCTTCCTTCCTTCTGTCCGTGACAGACTGTGCTGCCACAGCCCCAACCATGGGCTGAGACCTCTGAAGTTGGGAGTCAAAATAAACCTTTCCTATTTTTCGTTGATTATCTCAGGTACTTTGTCCGAGCAATGGGAAGTTGACTGGCCCAGCTGTTCCACGCCAACACTGCACTGTGGGTACAGGCATGGGCGGGACATGGCATCCCATCAAAAGCACCCACTCAGTGAACATGAAGCCCCAACCCGGGGCCTGGCTGAGTGAGCACCTGTTTCCTGTGCGGTCCAGGCGGGTCTCGGGACACATGTCTAGCTCCGGGGTGGAGTCGATAATGTCCTGAACATCAGACCACTCATCACTGCTGCCCATGCCTAAGAGAACAGAGGGAACCGAGGGTTGGGGACAGCCAGGCAGCTCCACCTCCACACAGTGGCCCTCTAGACTGCATCTCAGGACCCCATGCTCATTCCCAACAAATATGGGCTGTCAAAAAAGGGTCTTCCCATACTGGCCAGGTGGATGGGGTCCCCCAGCACTGTGTGCAGTTCAGGGGAGGAAAGGCCCACAGTGGATCATGCATAGGACCACTCAGCAGCCCCCAGGGACCCCACTTCTCAGCAAGCTGGGAACTGAGCCTCTTTTGTGACCATGTCTGAACAGGCCACATGTCCTCACCAGCCCCATCTCTCTCCTTATGCTGTGGGACTGCTCTATGCAGCATGGCTACATTTGGAGAGGTCACTGAGGTAGCCCTAATCCAACCTGACTGGTCCTTCTGAGAAGAGATTAGAACAGGGACACACCCAGGCGGACCCTGGGAACACAGGGAGAAGACGCTGTCTGAGGCCGGGAGGGCAGCCTCAGTCATTCCCTCACCCTGGACTGTCTGCTTACAGTGCACATCAGGATTAACTTCCTTGTTTAAGCTACTCCACCTATTTGTTATGGAAGCCTGAGCTGATTACTACAATGGCCCAAAGTAAACTCCAAAGAGGAGCCCTCCTGGCACGGGCAGGAGAGGGCGTGGAGGACGGCAGGCACTTGGTTTTCGAGGGACGGCTACGCACCTATGCTGACGTTCCGCATCTCCTGGGTAACCTGGACCTCCATGTTGCGGCTGTTGCGCTTCTCCCGGGCCCGTTTGTTGTTCTTTGTGCTGCCGCCATAGTCCCCCAGGGGCTGCAGGCTCTCGTTGAGAGGTGTGACCGCAGCCGAGGGCACCGAGGACGTGGGTGTGTTGGACTTGGTGCCAGTGGTGCTGGGTGTGGCAGCTGCTGAGGACTGCCCGGACTCGGACATCTCATCATTCGGACACTAGGGCCAACAGAGGGAGGAAAACACATCATGGCAGGCCACAGTGCCATGGTTCTGGGGAGGCCACCAGGGCTCCATCACTCCACTTCTTTGCCTCTTTGCTGCAATCAAACACTGCACCCAGGGGCACTGGGTGGGGCAGGAGTTTCCTCTGCCTTTCCCAGAAGTAGCTGCCTCACTAAGCGGTCTGAAAGAGGACTTCCACCTTGCACCCTCCACAGGACAGTCCAGCAGGTGGGTGTGACACTACACAGAGGACATGGTGGAGGATGGTGTGATGGTGACCCTTCTCACTCAGTTGGTGGTAAGATATCAGGTGCAGCCCAGCTCAGGGCGGAGGGCTCTGCCCAGGGACTACGAGGGAGGTGCCTGACATGGGATGACTGGGCTGGGCTGTGTGCAGGGCTTGCCCCATCATTCCTCCCTCCATCACTTCTAGGACACGCGTGCTTAGCCCCAGCTGAAGTCAGGGGCAGGAAAGGGCCAATGCATTTCTCTGACCTCTGGTTAAACAGATAGATGATGCTGCCCCCAACAGCTCAACTGGACCCAAGTTTACCCCTGAATATCAATGCAAAATGCAAATTCAAACAGCCTGGAAGTCCACTTTGACAGAATGGGACGTTGCGAGATGTTCTAGGGGGAAGCACAGGTTTATACAAGCTGCAGTCAGCTGTGTGCCTAAAGATTCGCATGAGGGAGGAAGGCATTCTGTGTGCAGGGTATGGGGAATGAAATAAAACATGTTCCTTTCCTATGGTCTGTTCAAAATATTGGACAACCTCAAGAAGAGCCCCCAACACTCCCTCAACTAATACTGCCAACCCCACATGATCCTGAGCAGGGACTGGCCTCTCCCAGTACCCCAGGCAGTAGCTGGCCCCCTCCTTGCCTTCCCTCATGGTGCAGGAGAGGGAAGGCTTGGGGGGACTGAGGCAGCTCACGTGCATGTCCCAGGCAGGTGGCTGCCCTGGGTTCTGTGGTCCCCCAGATGGCTCCTTCAGAGGAATACTGCTGGCAAGGATGCTTGCCCCGGGGAGAAACAGGTGCAATGAGGCAGGCGACCCTGCCTGGGGCTGGACAGACGCAGGAACTTGAGAGGTGCACACTGGGGTCCTGGAAGCCAAAGCCAGTTCTGTGACTGCCTTGGCCTGGCCCACTGGATTGCCTATGGGCTCCAGCAGAGTCTCTCAGTACTGGACACCGCCACTTCTTCAGAGGACAGGTTTCAGGCTTCACCTACCAGGCTCCTAAATTCCTACACAAGGAATCTCAAAATTCTACATCTTCCTCCACAGCATCAGCTCTCAACTGGGGGAAATAAAACCCCAAGGGATACCTGGCAAAGACTGGGGACAGTCCTGTTATTAGAACTAGAGAGGGTACTCCTGGCACAGAGTAGGCGGAGGCCAAGGATGCTGTTCAACACCCTGCTGTTCCCAGTACAGCCTCACAGGCAAGCATAACCCAGCCCTAAGGGTCAGGAATGCCAGGGTGAGAAACTCATGCTAGCACTAGCCCAGCTTTCTAGAAAGTGGCTTTGCCTCAACACTTTGGATTGGGATTCTGATTCAGGCATACAGCCTATGCCTGGCATGGAAAGGCAGAGGGACAATCTTTCCTCCTATTACCATGAGTGCTGGAAGAGGGAGTGGGGCTCACACTGAGGTTTTGGGATGCAGCTCCCAAAGAACCTATGTCTGCCCCATGTCAGAGGCAATGGGGTGTCTGCCAGATGTGGGCCTCTGCTGCCACTCAGCAAAGGGCGAAGGGGAAACTCCACACAAATCAGGCAGAAGCCCAGGCAGTGAGTCAGACACGCTTCCAGACCACCTTCCTCCAGGGCCATGTTTCCACACCTGTTGTGACCACTGTGGTCACGGTAGGGCAATCTGCCTTCTGGCCACGCCGCCCCCAGCGTCCCGGCTCTGTCCCTACAGGGCCACCACTTACCCAGGGGATACAGCCCCTGGCCACCACTTACCTAGGGCAAACCTCTCAACCTCCTAAACATCAACGGGGAGCAGTGACCTCCAAATGTATTGCAAAGAACCCACACTCTTAGCGGTCATTCCTCACCATGAGTAGCCACAACTGTTTGGTTAAAACACTACAGTGCATAAAAACAAAAAACAAAACAAGAAACAAACAAAAAAATGAAGAAATTAGAAAAACCTTAAAACCTGAAGCATGAAATAAGAAAGAACTTAAATGTAATTATTTTCAAAAAATAAGGAAAATCAAACAAAACACACTGTGAACTAAAACACAAAAAGCACTATGACTTATGGAGAGAAGCACTATTTCAGACAACACCGTGGAGAAAGAAAAGACATCATGAGAAGACTGGTCCAGAGGCGGGCAGGAGCAGGGGCCAGGTGAGCTGGCAGGCTCCCGGGGCCTGGTGAGGCTCCTGCAGCTTCCACCAATGCTCACGGGGCACCCCCCTTCAGACCTGGTGCAGGTGCACCCCAAGGGTGTGAGCAGCAGGCGTAATGGCAGAGCACGCCTAGAAGCCCAGGAGACAGCAGCTCTCCTCCAGCCTCGCTGCCTTCCTCCCAGGGCACAACTTAGCAGGACAGTGAGAACGGGGCCTGGGCACAGCCTGTGGCTCAGCGACACACTCCCGTCAGAAGCAAGAGCGAAGCAGTGGGTCATTTTCGGATGGAACAGCAGTGTGCAGCAGCCCCTGCAGGCAAGCTGGACACAGGCAGAAGGAGATGGCCAAGGGCAGCAGCAGGAAGGACAGTTCCGAGCCCTAGAGTCCACTATCTCAGCCCCATCAAGCCCAGAGGCCTGGGGGCTTGGCCTCTGTAGGGACCCACCAGATCCAAGGCCATCTCCTCCACCCCAGGAAGGTCACCACCTTTTTCTGGCAGGTGACCAGAGGCCTGCCTGCCTGCCTGTTACAGCTGCCTTCCACACAGTCTGAGCACACACAACAACCTGCAGCGAGCTACCCGGGGCCAGGATTAACGGCCTGGCCTTCTCTGGGCCTTAAGTCTAGGGTACCCTCTGTGGTTGGCTGCAAACCTGTGGGTCTGCTCCTCAACTTGTGGCCCAGCAGCTATCACCAGGGACAAGTGGAAAGGACCAGGGGGGGAACCATCCTTGCCTCTGCCCCTCTCCAGCAGAGGCCAAACCACAGACCCTGGAGACTGAGCACCCGTGAAAGCAGAGGCCATCTCAGGAGCAGCATGTGTCCAGGTTGGAGGAGGCAGATATTTTGGGGTGTGGTCTGGCAGAGGGTTGCAAAGCTCAGCCCTAATGAACATGGCATCCCCAACTGCAGAGCAGTCTATCTGAGGAGCAGAGTGGTCTGGTCTGGACTAGCAGGAACCCACGTGAGGCCACACAGAGCAGCTATAGCAGATCAGAGTCCTGACACCCTATCCCATGTCAGGGCAGAGTGGGCTGACTGAGGGAGAGCTGCATAGGGCTATAGGCAGACTGGGCTCCCCTGAGGACATGTGGGGCACCAGTGGCAGGGGAACCTCACTCCATGCACGGCTACAAAACCTGGTAGCTTGAGCTGGACTGCAGCTGGCCGAGGTCACTCAGATGCCAGTGGTCCCCCGCAGGCACGAGCTTGCCCCCCATCTGTGCACGTACCATGCTATCAGCCAGGGGGAAGACGTTCAGAGAGGTGGGGCGCTCCTTCCTGCTGGAGTAGAGGGAGAAAGGGAGAAGCAGCAGATGGTTAGACAGCTGCCTTGGAAGAGAACTGAAACCTCTTTCTCAGCACATGGGCACTATCTGGTGGACAGCACTGCCTACAGAGGCATCCTACGCCCAGCATGGGAGGACGTACTCACTGGGCAGTCACACCCACTCTTCTGGACAATTTCTACTCAGTTGTGATCCCTTGTACACTTTCTCCTTCCATCACACTGTGATTTATCATTTCAGTTCAATTTTAAACAGACATGCCCCGTGTTAGCATGAGCGACCCCACTGCAATGCCAGTGCCAGTATCGATGTGCCCTTGAGTGGTGACTCTTAGGAAGACGAAGCCCAGTCCTGGCTCCTGGTAACGGTTGCCACCTCCTGGACCAGCAGAGGACTCGATTCCTCACTCTTCACTCTTCACGTCCCCACCAGTCCTCTGTGACTTCCACAGGCCTTCTTACTGTGAGGTGCCTGAATAGGACATGTCCAGAGCAAAGAGTACCACCGCCCCGTTTGTTGACCATGAGGGAGGGGCATCTCCTGTCTCCCCCACAGCTACAGGTTCCTTGGAGACCCCACTGACAGAGCAGGAGCATCTGGAGGTGAGGAGTGGAGCTCCACACACCTGCGCAGGCACAGACTTAGTCTCAGGAAGCCCGATGGGCTGCAAATTGCTGAGGGGATAGAGGCCCACATCCTCACTCCATGCCCCCATCAGAGGCTTCCACTCAGGCAGCAGAGGCCAGGGCTGCATCACCCTCCAAAGCAGACAGCGCCCCCATTGCTCAGAGCAGTTCAGGTCGAGAATTAGCATTTGTTCCCATTAGTCTCCGGTGCTCGACACTCTGTTCCTGAGATGAGTGGGGCTTCTCCAGGCGCCCGGTCCAGAGGCTCACACGCTCTGAGAGCAGATGTGGGTCCTCCTCCTGGTACTTGAGAGTGAAGACAGTGATGAGCAGGGGCAGGGAACAGTGGGACGCTGAGGGTGACTTCTTGTAGTTAGGTGGGCGGCCTGATGAAGTATGACTCTGAGAAACCCACATGGTTCTGGGAACTGGACAGCTGGCCATCCTGCTCAAGATAGCACTGTCTCCTGTGGCAAGAGGGCCGATGGCACTTCCTGGGACTGGTCCACAGCAGGGACAGAAGTAGAGGGGCAGTGTGCTCTGTAAAGGGTCTGTGAGCGAGGGCAGTGGAGACAGCTCAGGGTAAGGCCACTCTGAAAGGCACTCTCCTCTGGCTGGCTCTCATGGCCTTTGCAGTGGACACCTCTGGGCCTGTCACTGTTAATAGTCAAAGAAACTCAGATCTTGGGACAGAGGTCACAGTTAGAAAGCTAATCCACTGGAACCTCCCTGGATCAGCCCCATGAGCTGCTGTCAACAGCCCATGAGGTCCCTGGACCACTGTGAAGGCAGCACAGCTGGGAAGGGAGTGAGTTCCACATCCCACCAGCCTCAGTGGGCTCCCATCTCCCTTGTCCACACTTTGCCTCCTTTGGCCTCCCAATTTTAGTAAGGGGAACACCCTGGGGCCCTGCTCGGACCCCATTAAGCACTTCTCCCAACCCCAGGTGAGAAGCACATAATGCATCCCTAGGCCCCAAGCAAATGCCATTCTCCCATTCACCAGATGCTCCAGGATGATGGCCAGTTCTGGCCTCATACAATGGGGTGAGAACACACTACAGATCACCAATGTCTATAGCTCAATGTGGCAGACAGTGTTCTAGGCTTGGCCAGGCTGTGCTCGGTGGAAATCTATCTGTAACCAGGGATCTCGTCTCTTTCTGCATTGCTCCTCCCCAGTCTCATGTGGGCCTGGTCTCCAAGCCCCATCTGCAGGGCAGCCCTCATGTCCTTTCACTTTTCCCCACAGTTCCTGCGGAGACCTGAATGCCTATCCTTCTCAGAGACTGCCACCCGTGGAACCACACTGTCCACCTACTGAGGACGCACAGCCAGTGAGTGACAGCACTAGGCTGCAAGTACAGAGCCATCCGAAACTGGATGGGGTAAGACGCTACCCGTCCCTGCCTCCTGAGCCAGGGCCAGTGGGTACTTTGGCTACATGCAGCTTGCTGGCCAGAGCTGGTGCCGTGACTTCCTGTTGAAAGCGAGTGTCTGCCAGGTGCTGAGCAGAACCTGAGTGGGGCCTGCATGGCTCCGTGGCTGTGCTGGGGACCTTCTGATAGTTTACCACCTCCTTGGTCACTGACTTCTGATGTACCTGGCAAGTACTTCTGACTACAGTGGTGGCTGCAGAAAACACCTTGACACAGTCAAGGAATCATGTGCTTGTGACTAAGTAACTGGCTGTCCTCACTCTCCTCTCAGACAGCCCCAAACCCCACAGTGGACAGGGACCCACAGGCTTTACCTTTTCCTCCATGACTGGCGAGGACTGTAGGCAGCGACAGACACAAGGGCCAGCACACAGCAGCGACAGCACAGAGGGTGGGACGAGAAGACCACATTAGAGGGTGAAGGCCAGGCCAGCTCCCACCTGCACGGCGCCCACAGGGAAGTATGTGGGACCACCAGGCAGCCATCCTGCACTTCCCTCTACACAAACGACAGTGTTTACACACAGACATCTGCAAGGACAGATGTGTGATGAGCGAGCCCTCTTGGGTTTAACAGGAGACCCTTGCATGGGGCCAGCGTAGCAAGGCAACAAGTACAGTGGCCACAGGTCTTGTCACAGAAGCACCAAGGACACAGGTACACATGGCACAGGGGTCACAGGGCACACACAGACACACATGGGCTCCCACTCCTGCCCATATCTACAGCAGCTGTTTCAGCCCCACCACACTCACTCCAGAGACATGAGGACTCTGAAAACCACGCCAGGAGTGCAGGAAAAGGCCATGTGGGTCACAAGTGGTCAGGTGCTCAAATTGACGAACAAGGGTCTCAGGGAAGCCACAGGGCCTGAGCTCAGGGGACAGACTTAGACATCTGCCCCAAAGGACAAAGGCTGTGCTGGATGAGTCTATGCCAGAGAGAGTGCACAGGCTGCTGGTAAGGATGGGTGGGGAGGGTCCTCCCATCTCAACCCACTGACAGAGTGGCAGCGATTGTCAAGGACAGTCCCAACATCTGAGCCCCATGGAGGTGCACACCCTCCAGGTGGAAGAGGACTGTGCTTTCTTCACTTCTACCAGCTATTCCCTCTGGACTAGTCAGGTGGTGCTAACTGTCCATGCCAGGGGCCATGGGAGCTGTGGTGGAGAAGGCACAAGCCCAGAGGAAGCTCCTGATGACTGCTGTGGCAACAGCAGGGGAAACAGAGTCTATGGCTAGTGAGAACTTCAATGCCACTGGATGGCTGGGTGAGATGATGGGGCAGCCCAGACCTGGGAGCAAATGGCCAAGGCTCATGTAGGACAGCGGCCGCCAGCTGTGAGATGGAATCTAGCATGGGGAGGTGAGCAGCAAAGCACCAGAGTCTGGAAACTAAGGTGACGTGGCCACTCAATCCTGCTGGCTGACCAGATTGGGCAACCAAAGGTTCAATGTCAGCAGGAACGAGATGCCCCCCACCTGGACAGGCTGGAGGGTCATATTTATTAAGTGAAGGAAAAGGCCATTTGGGTTTCCTAAGACTTCCACAGGGTGTAAAGAAGGCCATTCTCTGGCAACCACTTGCTGTGGGCATCACTATTATTGCTAGGCACCAACAGCCCCAGGCTGCCTAGAGGACAAAGATGGCCACAATCAGGCCAGAGGACCTGGTCATGGCAGGTCAGGGACCCACCCCTTGCCAAATAGGTCAAGTGGCTTCTTAACAGGCATGTTCCGGTTCCTTGAGGAAAGAGGAAGAACTGCTGTGCAGCTGCAGAAGGGACCCAAGGATGAGGCCCACACGGGTCCAGGAGTCCTGATGAGGAGGCAGCAGTAGCCCAGGGGCCGTGGCTCTGAAGGGGGAATCAAACTTCCCACACTCTGCCTGCCACAGAGGTGGAGCCGAACTCTGAGCACAGGGAGAATCAAGGGCTGGACACTGGACTCCTGCAGACTGTTAAGGAACACGGGCCCCACAGGGCACCTAGGCAGCAGGCTCCTGGATGAGCTTCCTTCTCCTTACCATGCAGACTTCCTTGGTAAAGCACACCCTTCTCCAAGGCTGTGGCCCCTCTTCTCTGTACAGGAGAAAGGCCTCGCCAGCCCTCAGTGACCACCAAAACCTTCAGGGCCTACCTTGGGCACCTAGGAGGCTTCAAATCCAGCTCAGCCTGGATTTTGGCTGAGCCCACAGTGTCCTAGAGTATCCATTTACAGAGTCCACAGGGCCTGGGGTGCTGGCCACTGTGATGTAGGACTGAGTGCCCACAGCCTACAAGCCTGGATTCAGAAGTTGCGCTGCCAGGAGTCTGTGATACACTGCTGTGCTTTCCGAGTGCTCTCTTCCACACATCCTCTAAGGTGGTTCTCTCCTGAAGGGCTTGCAGGTAAGACACATCCGGAAGGTTCTGGAATGCTGCAGCTCTCATAGGAAGATGTCCAAACCTCCTGACCTCTATCCAAGCTCAGAGACCCTGGACCATGGATTGGAATTCAAGTCTGGGTACTTGGAAATTCTCTTGGTCAGAGGGCTAGAGGTCAGGATTTCATAGTGTGCTGAGGAGGGAATTTCTGAAGCCACCAACTAGTAGTGTGGAATTCAGCATTTCCACTTTTCAGATAGAATAAACTGCAAGGGTTACAGCTTGCCAAACTTTCATCCACATTGCCTCGTTAAGTCTTACAGTGCTTGAGATCTGCCAACAGCTTACACCCTGCCCAGGACCAGCACAGTGCAGACCCCCTCTTGGCAGGGGGCAGTGACATCCTGTCTGAGAATAGGCTGCCAGCCCCTGGCAACCTTCCTCTGTCCTGTGAGGCCTTCACACAAAGATGTGCATTTCTGTTTTCAGGTCAAACAAACACTGGTGTGTGGAAGTGAATAACTTTGCCCAGTCACCCAGAAGGTGGCCAATGAAGCCAGAGCTGCATGTCCTGAACCTTCTTGTTTGCAGCTATAACCCCGAACAGGTAGGCACAGAGGAAAACACAGCCAGAGGCCTTAATGTGACCGTACTAGAGACCCTCTAGCCCAGCCCTGGCTTCAGAAGGCTCAGCTGCAGGCACCAGAGATGACACGGCCACATCAATAGTTCTTGGGGTTCTGGCTTTAGGCCCTTCCTCCCACTTGATGGAGACTTAGAACCTCCTGGCCCAGGTCACCATCTCTGGTACCCCCCAACCCCCAGCTTGAGCTGGCGACATCCTGGACTAGCCCTGTGACACTCTGCTCGCTGGGGCTAGTGGTCCAGCTTTATCCTGACTCATGAGGCACAGAAGGCGGGTGGGGAAGCCTGGCCTTGGAAGGCTTCTTCCTGCTGCCCAAGCAAAATCCATACCAAATCCTGAACATGGCCCAAGCAGGGTCTGGGCATGTGCTGCACTGCCATGCCCAGCAGAAGGAATGTGGCTCAGTGGGGCTGGGCAAGGCAGCCCAGCCTCCTTGGCCCATCTGGGCAGTAGCAGTAGAATGTTCTAGAGTCTCCTCAAACGCAGATTAGTGAACACTAAGGCACCGCCCCGAGGGGACATGTGCACAGATTTCACACATCCCACAAGCCATCCTGGCCAACCCGGTCATCTTTATTTTGTAAATGAAAAAACACAGTCAGAAGTGTTGGGTGACTGGCTGTGGCCCTCACAGATGGGCCAGAGCTGAGCTTCCAAGCTGCCTTGCCAGGCTGGGGCCTCCACTTGCTTCCTGCAGGATGCTGTCCAGCCTCTTCTGGCCCTGCCCCCTGGCATCCTGGCATAGGGCTCAGATAGGAGGACATGCTGCCTGGCTTGACCTTGGTCAAGAGCCTGCAGTGACTCAGCCCCCACCCCCAGGCCTGCAAATGACTGTGAAAGCTTCATAAGTGTTAGTTTTGAGTTTCAAATATATTTCAGTGAGTAGACAAATTTGCAAACATGGAATCAGTGAACAGTGGCGACTGACCATGTACAACTTTCCTGAGCCTCAGAGATGGACCCTGGACTGAGTAGAGGGCAGAAGCCTGTTCTTCACACCCCTCAGGCAGGAGCAACACACACACACACACACACACACACACACACACACACTCCTCCCCAGCCACTCTTCCTCCGTACCCCTTGTTCCCGCCCATCAAGCCATGCCCTCCCCGCCCACCTACCTCCGCCCTGGCAGGTTGCTCTCTGTCTGGCTGCTGCCCCCAACCTGCTGCATCTTGGACCTCTCTATGTGCTCCACGTAGGTCTGAATCATCTGCCAAGAGGGGTCTGTCGTTAGTGCTGCCAACAGTCCCCCAAACTAGGACTCAGATGAGCTGTCCTTGGATGGAAATAGCCAAGTTCAGGGGACAGGGATCTAACCAGCACTAGCAGAGAGATTTCCTCCAGACAAAGGCACCAGAAAGGGCGCCCAAGGGTTAGCGACGCCCTACCTCGGTGTGCCGCTGGTGCAGGGCGTTGTACTCCTTCTTCATCTCCGACTCCCGCTCCTCCAGCCGGGCAACTGGAAAACACAACCACCAGAGGTCAGCTGCACAGCCCACCACACAGCTCGCTCCCTCTCCCCTGGTCGTAAGTGGCTCTGGGAGGTGGAGCCAGCAGGCACAGCACCAGAATGCAGACCACAACTGGTGGGTCTGGGGGCACGTGATGAGTGCCGCACATGGAAGGACACTCCGTTCTGCTGTAGGAAAGCTAGGATAAGCCAGGCAAGGTGGCAGCCCCATAAGGCCAGCAACTCCAGAGACTGAGGCAGTGTCAAGCCAGAGGCAGCCTGTACAGCTTAGTGAGACCCTGTCTCGGGATAAAAAGTGAAAAATGGGCCGAGGGTGCAGCTCAGTGGTAGAGCACTTGCAAAGTATTCACGAAACCCTGAGTTCAAGCCCCAAGTTGTAGGAAAGAAATGAGTGAGGGCTGGGGTACAGCTCAGTGGTGGAGCACTTGCCCAGCACCCAAGGCCCTGAGTCCCCTCCCCAGGAATAAAAAGAGAAAGGAGGGGGAGTAGTGAGTTGAGTGAAGAGCTAGTGGAAAGAGAAAGAATTCAAGTGAGTAAACTCTGAGACATGTTAAAGACCGGCAGAATGCCAGAGGTGTATGGCGGAAGAGCAGGGTTGATGGCTGGAAAGACCAAGTCATGACCTTGTCCCCCTGAAGCTGCCAGCCAGACCTCCCTAAACTAGTGGCCCCGGGTAATACCCAAAATGGTCACCTCTGGCCCCACATGTGTCTGCCCAACAGGATAAGTGGCAACAGTGGCCAGGTGACCTGTAACTGCACCCCTCCAATGGAGCCAATGTGCCCCCTGCCCTGGGCGCCTTCCTCTGCAGCTTGCTGAGCAACCCTTTGTCTTCACAGCCCACCAACTGGGGAAGGCCAAGAAGGCAGAGGCAGGCCACATGAGATGGGTACCTCCTGGGATCTGGGTGCATGGTCCTTCACTGGCTCTGCCCTGTCCTCGGTGTGAGACCCTCCCCACCTTTACCGGGCCCCTCGTGACTCTTCCAAGTTGATTTTACAAATTACATGGTTCACATCTCATTTCAGCCTACACGCCGTGACTTGAGTATGACTGGTATACAGTGCCTGTGAAGGCCACTGCTGCACAGCCTGAGCCTGTGGGCCAGTAGTGGCCTGGCACCCCACTCTGCAGCACAGCATGAGTATCAGCTCAAGGCACAGTCAGCTCCATTTTTCCCTCCAGGAGCCTGAAGTGCTTATGGACACCAGCACCCAATGGACAGACACAGGCACAGAACTCACATGGCTTACAGACACTGGTACCCAATGCACAGGTGACTTATAGACACGGGTGCAAAATACACAACTTACACACTGACACACCACACGCACAGAAGCAGCTGCCACAGGCGACAGGAGGACTACCTACGCTGGGCATGTTTCAACCCCAGCCTCTGCTCTTTCTCCCACAGGGGCTGCCTATCTGTGCATGTGTCCTGGAGAAGACCTTGGCATTGGAGCCTCAAGTCCTCCCTATAGGCCCCTGCCTGGCTGGGAGAGCCCCCATCTGGCCCTTAGGTCTAGTACTGACCTCATGAATCACTTCAGCCTGTCATCTTGGTTGGTACACTTTCCCCTCTAAGAAGAGAGCTCAAAAGATTTTACACATAAAAGGTATTCTAAGCAAAAGCAATTGCAGCATCTGTAAAATTACCAAGAGGGTGTATCTGTGCATGTCTAAAACGGGCCTTTAGGTTTTCTTTCTGTTTGCAAATGTCAGTGTGTATAAGAGGCACCAGCCTGCTAGTCACCTTCTGACTCTGACTCGTTGGCAGGCCATTAGTCCAGGACAGTGACCTCTAAGTCTTGGCTTTTGATATGGACATACCCAACCTATCAAACCAGTTTCTCCCCTAATTTAATTTTAACTTTTCAGAAAAATGGGGGCATCTGCCATCCAAGGTAACCAAGTAAAGCAGCAAATGGGTTTGGTAATTGTAGTGTAGTTGGTGTCCTCCAGGTGGGGCTGGACATGATGATCACCATTTTGATACAGAATAGCTGGGATGACGGCAGGGACCTTGGCGTACAGTCATGGCAATGAAATAAAAAAAAAAACTATACAGCAGATAGCTAGGCTTAGAGTAATGGTGATGGGCTATAAAAGGCCCTCTAGAAAGGAGCGGAGAGGGAAGGTCAGTAGACTTCCATGAAGTGCCCATCACCATCTCCCACTGCCCCAGCTGCATGTGATGCTAAGTCATATGAGAGGCAGAGGACTGGCTGGGGTGGGACTCACACAAGGAATTCCTCCTGCTACTGGAGCTCTACATAAGGCTGGCTGGGAGTCACCCACGCCCCTGTACACAATCCCAATAAACTTATGGTTCACCAAGTTTAACATAAAGCGATCCTTCTTCTGGTGCATCTGAGCCCCCTATGTTCTAGGGAATGAATGGATATCTCCCCAGGGAAAATAATGCACACAAGAAAACTAGGGTGGGTTTTTTTTTTTTCCTCTAGTAGTGGGTTGAACCCAGGGCACTGCACATACTTTGCAAGTGCTCTGACATTGAGCTACACTCCCAGCCCCTTTTTTATTTTTTATCTTTAGGCAGGGTCTTGCTAAGTTATGCAGGCTGCCTCTGGCCTCAAACTTGAGATGCTCCTGCCTCTGCCACCAGAGTCGCTAGGATTGTAGGTATGAACCATGACACATGGCTAGAAAACTAAAGTTTAAACAAGTAACTCTACCAATGACATTACAGTTTAAATACAGTTTTGGAAACCAAAATAAATATTCTTATAGTAATATTAAATCTCATCCTTTCTTTGCCTTGCTTCATGGGCCCAGGGTTTCCCTTCAGATGCCCTTGACCAGTTACGAGCCCCTCCTAGAACCTGTCACTATGGTGGAGAATCCCTCGGTGGCCTGACCTTTAGGTCTACACAGAGCAGCACTCCACAGCCAGGAAAGAAAATGAGGATCACAGGAGGACCCAAAGGACCATGACTTTGTGATTTCAGGGTCAGAGGACACTACAGGGCAATAGGGCTGTGTGATCAGAGAGGTCTTACTTATTTTTATTTTCACCAAGGACCTGAGGATGATCACAGAAACACATAGTTGTGTGAAGAGATAAAGTAAGTGGCTGAGAGACTCAGGGTGAAAATGAAATAAGGCCACCATTAGGCTGTCACTTATCTCTTTATCAAAGCCTGTTGTATTCTTCCAACTGGATCAGTCTTAGAACACCACACACATTCAGCCACAATGCCAGCCACTTACTCTGATCTGCATAGTTCTTGGCCTTCAGTTCCAGCTGGCGTGTCTGAAATTCATAGTGTTCCACCTGAATCTGGAGCTCTTTCTTTTCTTGTTCCAAGGCATCTTCAAACTCAATGAATTTCTATGCATGGCAAAGACAAAAAGCAGGTGTCGTGAGTGTGTGCTGGCCAGATGTGACAGCACCCCTTCACATGAAGGAGCCCAGGCTTTGAGGACCCAAGAGTCCAGAGATGTCTTCGAGTGAGGGACCCAGACCCATTTGCAATAGAACACAATTACTCCTGTCAGTCCTAGGCTTCTAAGTGAGGGAAAGGCTACTGTTACTCTGTATTTCAATTGCCCCTCAGCTCAGGATCCATCATCACAGACAAATGACACCATGCATTGCTCACAGTTCCAGAAAGAGGACTGGTCTCAGCTTGGCATCTTTATCTCAGATGGAGAGTTTCTGAGCAAAATTATCATTAAACCAAGTGGAAAAAAGCCACTTTGCAAACTGAAAGATGCTCTTGATAAGTCTGAGGAGTGGTGGCAGTGGTGAAGGACCTGGGGGTGCACCCAGCTTCTGTAGGGGGGCCCAGGCCAGGTGGGCAGCACCTTGCAACCAGGTGTAATTCCTATAGCAGTGTGGTGGTAGGGGTGCCAACATCTGTTTTACTGAACAGGACATGGGAATATTGTCAAGAAACTTCATTTGTAGTAAGCGTAAACACCAGGTGGGCTCTTAAGACACAGAGCTTTTTAGAGTACAGAACATAAAACTGATGGTGGACTTCCAGCCTGGGTGTCTGGAGGAACAGATTCACTTGTAGGCCACCTACACTTCCTGAAATAGCTCACCCAGCCCCACCCACAGTGGCCCAAAAGACCTTCTGCAGCAGCCTCTACAAGGTTTTTGTGCTGAAACCACTGGGTCCCTGCGGGAGGATGGCTCATTCTGTGCAGCAATTAAGGGTGGAAAAGCCCACAGGAGAGACAGGAAGGGCTGGGAAGGAAGAGGCTATAGCAGGAACAAAGTCTGCACAGAGTTAAGGACACCACACGCAGCTTAAGTAAAATGAAGAAAAAATAAATACCCCATAACTAGCAAAATATGCCTGCAGCTGTACCCCTGTGGCATCTGATCCCGTCAGATCTCAGAAGCTAAGCAGGGTCAGGCCTGGTTAGTACCTGGATGGGAGACCGCCTGGGAACACCAGAAGCTGTAGGCTTGGGAGAAGGACCTGGCAACCCCCTCCCAAAAATCAATCTGCCATTGAAAACCCTATGAACAGCAGAGAAGCACTGACAATAGTGTTTCCCCTGTGGTACAGAGGGTCGCTATGAGTCGGATACCAACTCGATGGTACCTAACAACAACAACAACAACTAGCAAAATGCAATTTTTTTGTGTGCAGATGTACAAAAAAATGAAAATAAGTGATTTTTAATTAATCGTGGATACAACTAGCAAATGGAAAATAAATGCTATTAATTGATGAGATTTTTCTTGTGTGTGCGTATGGGCATGGGTGCTGGGGATCCAATGCAGGGCTTCACACACGCAAGCAGGTGTTATGCCACTGCTACGTTCCCAGGATTTAGCTCAGTGGGTAGAGTGCTGCGCTGCAGTCTCTGAGGCCCCGAGTTCAATTCCCAGCTCCGCAAAAATGGGAGAAGGGCCTGGCAATCCACTCCCAAGGCAATCCCGAAACAGCCATTGAAAACCCTATGAGGGTCGCTATGAGTCGGATACCGACTCGATGGCACCTAACAACAACAACGTTCCCAGACCAAGAACATTTTTTTTTAATGGGGTAATATTAATTCCTACTACTTAAAAAAAAAAATGAAGAGAATTACACAAACATGTTTGTAGAAACAGATGGAGGTGTTAAGTAAAAAGAGAAATGTTAAAAAAATATATAATCCCCAGCACCACAAAAATGAGAGAAGGATATGGCAATCCACTCCTGAGGCAATCCTGAAACAATCAGCCATTGAAAACCCTATGAGGGTGGCTATGAGTCTGATATGACTCAATGGCACCTAACAACAACAACCATTTAGGGAGTCAGTTAAGCTTGTGATGCTCTTCTACATTTGTATGTATTCTTTTTTTTTTTTTTTTTTTAAGACATGGTCTCACCATGCAGCACAGATTGGCCTTAAACTTGAGATCCTCCTGCCTCAGCCTCTTGAACACTTAGGATAACAGGCACTATAGGCACAGGCGAAGGCACCTGGTTTTTTTTTCTTTTTCTTTTTGTGGTGGTGCTAGGGATCGAACTCAGCCTTGTGCATGGGAGGCAAGTGCTCCACCACTGAGCTGCCCTCCAGCAAGATCTTCCTTTCTGTAAGCGGCTCATTGTCCTAGCTCTGAGCAGTACCACTGGGTTCTGGGGAACAGTGTGTTCTACCCGAATTTTTCCCATCTCTTTCATCACAACACCTGCATTTGATATCTGGGAGTTGGCAGGAAGATTTCCAAACTAAAGACAAAGTAGGAAAGCTCCACACACATACTAATCATATGTACCACAGGCTGGAGGTTAATTAAAGTGATCATGTCTAACCAAGTCTAACTGTCATGTGACATGTGATAACCCACAAATGTGTAAGGCTGCTTGTGACAAATTTCCTGAGCACCGCACAGAGCAATGTTTAGCAATTGTACAATGGTGGAAATGCAATGTGTCTCATTCCTACAGTCTAGACAAGCAATGCCTATCTAAGGGCTGATATGCCAGATGCCCTCCTAAGAGATGGTTTTAAGATATACTTCCCCCTCCCTCCCACTAACAAAGTGCCCGATTTAAAATAAATTCAACTTCCATTCTCAGAATTTGCTTTGCGGTGTATTTTAAGATATTAAAATAACCTGACAGATATTAAAATAACCTGACAGCACAAGCTCTTCCAAAACCTAGTACCCTGAGTCAGCTTTTCTTAGAATTCCATGGAATGAGATCACTCTTCCCATGTCATATATAAAAAGGAAAGTGAAGAAGTCAATTGACATTTTTGGCCAAATACAAAATAAAGATGACAACAGAAGTTAGTATTCAGTGCCTGTAATCCCAGCACTGGGGAGGCTGAAGCAGAAAGCAAGAGGATTGAGAGTTCAAGGCCAGCCTAGGCTACATAGCAAGACCTGTTTTACACAGACACACACAGACACACAGACACACACACACACAGACACACACACACACGGTCAGTACTTGGGACCCCAGGATACAGAGTGATGACCAGGCAGTCTCTCATAATGAACTTAGTAGACTTTTGTAAGGTTCCTGACCCAAGCATGTTTTACTGGCAGAGTAAATTAACATTTCAGATCAAGTCCCTTTCTAGTCCTGTGGCTCAGGGTCACCAATAGGAACTCAGCCAATGCTGGCTGGTTTGGTAGAAGTGAATGCCAATAGGAATCAAAGATCTTGCTCATTTACATTATTGACCAGGGGAAGAGGAGGAGTGAATTTCCAAAGGAAAAATGCTCTTTTTCGGTCTTTTGCCTTAAGCAGGTAGAGAGGCCAAAAGCTGGGTGCTGATGTAGGTTTCTGAGCCCAGACAAGATACCTTTTTCCATGGCTAATCCAGGGATCAACACTGACTACTCACTGACATCAGATATTTTCCCAGGGTTGGCTAGAGGCAGCAAACCCAAATCATGGATGTCCTTTTAGAGATGTCTTTCCATTTTCCACAACTGTATAATCACCTATGTGTGAAATGCAGACAAGCAGGTGAGGGTGGCTTTGGAGTTACAAAATCTGTCTCCGAGGCCAACTGGGAAGCACATGGGCAGAGGCAGAGACATCTCTATATTCAATATATAGAGATGGGACAGAGATCTGGCCCCAGCTTAGGAATGTAGCAAGTGTTTCTCTCATTTATGTTAAAGGGGTTGATTGCTCCAGTATCAGCCTAAAACTCACCCCAACAACTGGTTTAATGCTCACATATTTTTAAGACTCATAATCAAAAAGAAAAAAAAAATCACTGATACCAGGGGAAGTAAGAAAAATGAAGATAACACTAAAACTTAATTTACATGTCCCGCTCTGTGAAAAATCTCCCTGGGGAAAAAATATTTTCAAGTGAAACTTTATCCTCTGCAGCATTCTTCCTGCTCACCCTGGCTTCTTAAGCTTCCTAATTGGCTCCAGCTTCTCCTCCCTCTTGTTCCACCCAACAAGAGACACGCTAATGATTGCTAATGATCACCAATCTCAGCAGACAAGGGCCCTTGTTCTCAAGAAAGGAGCATTCTAAACGTGAGATAGGCTCAGAGACACAGCTGAAGACAAGCCCACGGGAGTATGGGCTTCTCTGGGTATTCATTTGCTGAGGAGGAAGAGAGCTGATAAAAAGGCTGGCTTGGGAAAGGTTAGGAAACAGGAGCCCCAAATGAGGCAGAGAGTGGAAGAAATGACTCCTGAAAATCAGGGGAAACATAAGAGGTCTGGGGAGAAGGGCTATCCAGAGCACTAAACAACAGGCCCTGCGTTGAATCAGCTTCGCCGCTGATGGCAGGAATCTAAGCTTCCCGAAGGGACATCTTTGAGGAGAGGGGCCTGTCACATTTAACCTGCTGGCCCCCAAATCTCTTGCTTATGACAAGTACTCAAAAACCAGAACTCTTAATGACTATGTGGGCTGCAAATGTCTCCATAAACACTGCATTTCCTCGGGGTGAGACTCCCCTACCGCCAGGGTGCATTCTTAGGAGAGGCCTAGTCCCAGCATCAGGTCAAAAGCAGACTCCAGCCCCATGGGTTTTCTGGCGTCCTCCAGTGTTCTGTGCTAGCTCTGCAGTGTAGCTGCCAGCAGAACAAGCCTGGCCCTGCACAGTGCCCGTGCCAAGAGCCTGCAACAGAGCAATTGACAGAAGAATGCATCAAGGTCTATAAACGTGAAGTCCCTGAGCTCCATCCACGGGCAGGTAGGTGGTCAAAGCCCACTTGATGGGATACAGTGCAGCAGTAAAGGGTGACATATGGAGCAACCTGGATGAGCTTCAAAATCATGATGACAAGGGAAAGCAGCCAGATAAAAAGAGTTTACGCCGCAAAATTCCGTTTATATAAAGTTCTAGAAAATGCAAATTAATCCACATTGACAGAAAGCCAGTCAGCGGTCACTTGGGGTAGGGGAGGCAGAGGCCAGGTTCACGAAAGGGAACACCGGGGCAGTGAGCACCCTGCCAGCCCTCACAGTGGGGACAGCTTCAGGGGTTTAGGTGAATGTCAGAACTCTCTGAGCATGTGCCGTTCAGTGTGTAAAATGAATTAAAAAAAAAAAAAAAAAAAAAGCCCAAGGTGAAAGACTCAGTCCTATGCCATCAGCACAGACAACTTCCAGGTGCTAAGCTTTCCCAGCAGACCTCCTCCCAGCCCTGCGAATTTCATCTCCCACAGCTGCCCCCGCCCTCACACTCACCACCCAGTATTTCCCTCGACCTGGTCACCCACAGCAGAAACTCACTGCTCTGGGATCTCCCCCTTTCTCGAACAGGTTCACTTAAACAAAACAAACAAACAAACAAAAACCCAAACCCTCCTTTTAAGCATCTTCTTTTCTTGTCTGAAGCTACTTAGAAATATTTATCACCTGCCCTTATATGAAGGTAACTCAGCCAGACTGTCCTCAGTCTTCTGTCTAGTATGGTCTCCAGGCCACATGTGGCTGTTTCAAGTCAATTAAAAGGAAAAAACAGGGGCTGGGGGTATGGCTCAGCAGTACAGCACTTGCCTAACATGCTCGAGACCCTGGATTCCACCCTCAGCACCAAGGGGAAAAAAGTGAAAACAATTAAAAACCTACTTCTTCAGTTCCAAGAGTCACACTTGAAGTGCTCAAGGGCCCACTGTGGCCAGTGGCAACTGAATGAGACAGCACAAAACAGTACAGAAAGCTTGCTGGACAGAAGGGCTGCTCCAAAGGAACAGTCCTTGATCCTCCAGAACTGAAGCACTAGTGTGGAGAGATGTGCACAAGGGTAGGAAAGCCAGCTCCCCTCCTCATCTACACTGCCAGCATCTCTGCGGGTGTGCAGCCAGGAAGAACAGCCCTGGAGCTGATGGAAGCAAGGGATACCATCCCCGTTAGGGACACCAGCGGGAGGCACAGCAGGTGGGCAATTCATGCTCCCCACACTGTTAGACCCTAAGGGGTCAAGAGGGGACAGAAGTGGGTGGATAAAACCCTGTGAGGGTTTAGGCAGCAGGAGCAGCACGTGTGGGGAAGAAGTGGAAAACCAGGACTCTCCCCACTAACAGTAAGTGGGAACCTGAGAAAAGGGAGCCCCTCCCATCTTGGGACAGTCAGGGTATCACAGGCTTAGCAGCCCTGGCTCTTTCTTCCTACAGAGCACAAGTCTGGTTACCAGGTTACACGATAGCCAGACCAGACCTGACCTGTCACATGTCAAGGCTGCAAAGAACAGATGCTGAGGAACCACTGCAGAATGTAGAAGACTGCAGGGACATGCAGGACCCCTAAGGCCTTCGAGGAGTGAGAGAGAAAAGAGCAACATGGAAAAAAGCTCACATCTGGGACTCCAGGTGAGGAACATTATTTTTGCAATTTTTCTGGATATGATTTCAAAACAAAGTTTTTTAAAAATAGAGTATATTTAATTTAGCAATCCTGATTTTGGAGAAAGTGATTTCCATCAGTATTCAACCCTGCTGTCTGCTTGTTGCCACAGTGGCCCAGAGGGTCCCTGCCATGGCAAGACATCACGGAGGCAGGCTCCAGTCCAAAGGCCTCTGGGTCCAATACTTCTGTTTGGGAAGCACCTCTTTTTGCTCATGGTTTCTGAACTCATTTGGAGAAGGGGTGTAGCTCTGTGGTAGAGCATTTGGAGCCCCTGGGTTCAATATCCTACACCACAGAGGGAAAAAGCATCTAACCATGACTCTGCTATTGCTACACTGGATCAACTTTTGGAAATGAGGAAAAGTAGCTCTGGCTACATCTTAAGAGCTTTATCTAGAAAAATCAATGTTTAAAACCTGCTCTTAGGGGTTAGGGTTATAACTCAGTGGTACAGTGCTTGCCTACAATGCACAAGGGCCTGGATTCTACCCCTAATAGGGCAGGAAAAAAAACCCTGCTCTTAATATTACAAAGTGGCAAAAAAGTTGCATGCTCTGTCCAAGCAGCAATGGATTTACTATTTGAAATAAGACACCAAGAGCAAGTATTTCTGATTCAATTAATTCACTTAGGAAACATAGTCACTATAGAGCAGGATTATGGTTTTTAGGGGTCTACTCTGGCTTAATCCTATCCAAATGTTCTTCTATGAAATAAATTTCTTCTATTTAGCTAAGAAAAAATGTCTTAGATCATACTCTCCTCCATTTGGATGTTTTCTTTACATAGCATCAAAAAACAAATCATCAGCAAATATCAACATATGTGTCTTGTAGCTAGAAAATCCCCCTGAATTGCCTTAGATGAGCTGAATGCTGGTGCTACTGACAGTTTCTTCAGAATTAAAGAGATCTTAAGACACACAATGCCTGTCAATACTCATCTCTCAAACATTATTTTTCTCTTACAATTTAAGTGCTTGATCACTTCAAGAAAAAAGGTTTTGCTGCCTGGGAACCCAGCAAACCCAGCCACTCAGCTCCAGCCTCCCTGAGACTAACCTGGGTCCTCTCAGCCTCAGCACAGTCAGCCACACCTTACCAGCCCCCTCTTTTCCAGTGGAAAAGAACTAAGGGATTAAAAACACTCTGTACCAGAACCTGTCCAATCTGAAACCACAGGGGAGTCCGTAAGGCCCAGAGCTCACCATCCAAGGCTCTGTCCTGTTAAATCCATCTTGCTAAAATTGTCCAGCCTGGCTGGGATTTAGCTCAGTTGGTAGAGTGCCGCTCTGCTGTCTCTGAGGTCCCGGGTTCGATTCCCAGCACCCCAAAAATGGGAGCAGGATGTGGCAATCCACTCTAGAGGCAATCCCAAATATAATCAGCCATTGAAAACCCTATGAGGGTCACTATGAGTCTGAAATGACTCAATAGCACCTAACAACAACAAAATTGTCCAGGCAATTAAACAGCCAGCAACACTGAAAGGTGACACTAGGCACTTGAGATGGAACTGATTTGCCATACCTGGCAAACCACTCACTTTACAAAAGCAGTTCCTTCGACCCCAAAAGAGGGACAGACTGGGCAGGCTATGCAGCCCCTGAGGGCAGGATGGTACCCAAGCTGGTGTCTGTAGATTCCGGAGTGTTGGTCCCTCTCCCAGGACCACAGTCCCAGAGAACTAGCCACCCAGGATAAGAACATACTTGGAATCTCTTGATGCAGTGATTACAGGGCAGGTAGTGGTGGGCAGGGATGCTGGCTCTACTCAAGGCTCTCTTAAAAAAAAAAAAAAATTCTTGCAGATTCTGTCTGCTCAGAAGGCTGCAGGCGGCTCAGGTTATCCACCTCTGACTAAGCCTGATAGAGCAGAGTGGCTGGGACAGCATCCGCGCTGAGAGCTCACCCTAGCAGCTCTGCACCATGACAGGCTGTAGCCAGTGACGTCCAGTTGCTGGGCTATCACACACATCTGTGATCACGAGTCCCTGCCTGGAAAAAAGAGCTCACCCACAGTGCACAGTGGTCTTTTCCACAAAAGTGAAAATAAATGCCCACTTGATTCCAAAAAGGAACCAGAATGCCGATGTTGACAGTAGTCAGCCCTTTTCTTCAGTTATAATGTCACTGAGGCGTTTCCAAGGGTGTACCATTCCATCAGCATTTAACCACAGCCTCCACCTGGCCAGTTCAGCATCAGTGCCTGTTCTTGAAGCTGTCTGTGCAGCTTCTCTAAACATCTGGGGCAACGTGGGTTATGGACTGCTGCACTCTCTCTGCAAACCACATGCACACTCACTGCTGCTGGTCCAGCCTGAGTATAAGTTGGAGGGCACCAGCATCCTCACTGGAGCCAGTGTTGATTCTGCACAGGGCAGGTGCCTGATCCAGGCAGAGCATTTGTAAACCCTTTTTTAAGCTACAAGGTTACAACTCAGCTGTCAGACTGTGCACCTTTTTTTTTTTTCCCTTTAGTTCAGCATCCACTATTTCCACCACAGAGGTACAATGTGAAAGAAAAAAAACCCACCGGAAACCTCAGACAGTTATCAAAAAGCCCTGGAAAGTGGTCAGACCAGTGAAGGGCGGTGCCCAGCACAAAGGAGGCTGCTCCAGCCCCACAGCGGGGCCAGGGGAGCAGACCTGCACACCTCTCACCAGGCAGCAGTGTGACCCAGAAGGAAGCACCCAGGCCAGGAGCCAGGGTCCACTCTGACTCCTGGCCCACTGTTTGCGGGGGTGTGACCTTGATCCAGCCCCTCAGTGCTGGGGTAGTTTTCTCCCCAGTAAAACGCCTGGGGTCACTGACTATTCACATCCTAGGAGCTCTTGCATCCCCTTATATTGAGAGCCTGAAGCTAATTTGGTGGTGCCTGGGCACCCAATCAAAGGCCCACATGCCGTCTAGACAGACACGAAAGCCAAAAACAAAGCCAACCACAGTGAGCAGACACGACTGAAGATAAACCCACTTTTATCTAGACAAGGGCACAAACCAGCCTAGTAAAAAAAAAAAGAAAAAAAAAAAAAACCCAAATACAGAACAACTTTTAATTTCAATTCCAGTCTCTAAGTCTGTGTTCCGCGACTGAACTGAAATGAATTTCACCTTGTTTAAGAAGGCGCGTCCTGCCATAAAGGGAAGCGAGCCGCCTACTCCCCGAGGAGCAGCATCTCTGGGCTTGTAGATCGATCTAGGGGCGATCTGGCCCATTGGCTGGGGGGACCACAGCCCAGGGCGGGCCGGAGGGGCGGCCAAGGTCAAGGGCGGGCGGCGGGGAGCCCAGGCCCACAGCCCCGCCGAGGCCGCGCCAACACAGCCCGCCGCGGGCTCCCGCCCCGCGCCCGCCGCCCGCCAGCCCCGCCGCCCGGGCCCACGCACCTCCTCAGCCTGCTTGCGCAGCGCCTTCTCGCGCTCGTACTGCGTGAGCAGCTGCTCGTTGTCCTCGCGCAGCAGCTCCAACTCCACCTCGTGCTCCTGGTTCTCGCTGAGCACCGAGTCCAGGTTCTCCAGCACGTTCACCACCAGCGGCATCAGCTCCTTGACCACCTCTTCGTCGTAGCAGTGGATGAGGCGCTCGAACTCGCGGTAGATGGAGCCCGCCAGGCCCGACACGCGCTCCGACATCACCGAGCCCGAGCAGTAGTCGTCCTGGTACACCACCACGCCGCCGCCCTCGTCCATCTGGATCTCCATCATCGCGGCCGCCGCCGCCAGCGCGGCCCGCTCCGGCTGCCGGGTGCGCAGGCCGCGGTCGCCTCAGCCCAGCCGCTGTCGCCTCAGGCCGCGCCGCCGCCGCAGCTGCCCAGGCCGCGCCCGTCAGTCGCTCGCCGGAAGTCCCGCCGGCCAGACGGGTGTGGAACCGCCCCGCGCCACGCCCCACCCCGGGTCGCGCGCCGTGACGTCAGAGGAAGCGGGGCAGGGGCGCTTCCGGTCGCGTCTGGCCTGCGGAGTTGATGCGCCAGCATGGCGCTCGGCTGTGGTCTTTTGGTGTCCGGCCCCGCGTCTCTACCGGGCGTTGTCACCTTCGTTGTTCGGATTCTTTTCAGCCCTGTGTGAGCAACTCTTGACCGTCCGTGGGGATGCTTGACTCCGCTTCCTGCGACGGCTGTGCCCTACGCTGATCGTCTCCAAGCCGCTCTTTGCAACAGCTTCGCTAAACTCCCCCATCCTGAGCTGGGGTTCCTGGGTTCTTTGGGACTTACCTGTGGTAGTACTTTGAGGCTCGAATGTACAAGGAGTTGCTCCGGGCTATGACTTTTTTTGATTTGGGGACACCATCAAGCCAAGACTTTGAACTTTCCGTTTGGGCGCCTCACAGCTACGGTGAATCCCCTTCAGACCCCGTTACTGACTGCTTGATGCTAGCAAATCGTTTGTTACACCTGCTTTTCTCCATTTGAAAGACTTCCTGTTCAGTTCAGATCTTGATCCTGTTCTAACTGCCTCAGATCCATGAACCTTCCTGTAGCTGACGCCCGAAACACTACTACGGGATGATTTACCATTTACTTCTTGTAATGTGTTGCGTAGACAGATATTCACCCATCCCACTAAGAGATCATTGGTCTTAACTGTTAATTCTGGGTCGCCAGGGTTTTAATTGTAGCTAAACGACTTTAACTTTCCAAGTCTCCATTTCCAAGGCTGCTGAGCTGAGCCTACACATCACCAACCTGCTCGAAAGCAAGCTAAGGCATGAAAAGGACATGGGCCATCTCTACAAAGTAGTGCTTGCCATGAACGTCATACACGTTAGTTATAAGTGATCAAATTTAGAAGGCAGGATCATTGGGTGAAATGTGTAATTCTTCCTGGCAAACAAGTTGCAGAGCAAGCTTGTATTTTGGGGGGTATGTTTTAGGCTTCTGTTTTAGGTGTTTTTGTAAAAAACGACCTCCATAAATTCCTGAAGTTCCACAGCAGGGAGGTCCCACCATCATGGAAGAGGCCAACAGACATGCACATCAACCTTATTTTGTTATGAACACAACTAAGAGATTTATTACTTGAAAGTGGTTAAAACAAAATGAAATTCTAACAAGATAACACGCTGGATGATTCTTGGTGCTTACTGAGTAGTACAATGGGTCTGCTCCTCAAAGTTGAAGCTAAATGAATTAGAACTTTGAGATTTGGAATATTCTCGTTGTTGTTGTGTGCCTTAAGTCGGTATCCGACTCATAGCGACCCTCATAGGGTTTTCAATGGCTGACTGTTTTGGGATTGCCTTGGGGGTGGATTGCCAGGTCCTTCTCCCATTTTTGGGGTGCTGGGAATTGAACCCGGGACCTCAGAGACTGCAGCGCAGCACTCTACCCACTGAGCTAAATCCCAGCCCTCGGGGTTGTTGTTAGGTACCATTGAATGGAGATGGTCTCATAGTGACCCCTAGAGGGTTTTCACTGGCTGATTGTTCTGGGATTGCTTCAGAGTGGATTGCCAGGTCCTTCCCATTTTTGCAGTGCTGGGGATTGAACCTGGGTCCTCAGTGCAGAGCAGCACTCTACCAACTGAGGGAAATCCCAGCCCTTTTCTCAGTAAGGACCCTAAAATGTAAGATGGGCCCACACATTTCAAAAGTTCTCCTTTGATTTAAGTATCTGCCCTAATGCCTGCTCAAGTCACGTAGGCTCCTATAACATCCCTGAGTACTTTGTGAACTGAATTTTAGGTAGCACTTTATGGTGACAGGTAAATGTTTCACTACTAATCTCCCAGAATGCTAAGGATTAAGAATACCAATTCACAAAAGTCAGCTAATACAAGGCAAGGTATGTACAAACCTGCAAGGATTGATTCCCTGAGGTACTGAAGACAAGACAGCAAGTGATTCCATGTCATGAGCCAGGGTATTCACAAAATGAATGTTCACCCAACCACAGGCTTGCTCACTCAGGTCCTCACCTGGCCTCTGAAGGCGTGAGCTTCAACTCTTGAGATATCAGAGCTTGCCAAGGCTGGAGTATTGCTACTAACATGTAATTTAACACTGTCAGTATCTACACCAGTTTTTGGAGCTCACTCTACGGTCTTAATCATCAGTGGATGAAAAGTGAAGGTGGTGTTTCAAGTAACCCATGTTGGCTCTTTGTGAAGTCTTGGTTTTCATCTTGAAGCCCTGGTCCAGCAGGCAGAGATGTGGAGCCTCCTGGGAGAGAGTCTCCAAGCAGTGAGAAGTTTCATCTCCTTGACTACATAATGAATACAGGGATATTAAGTTTGCTTGGGGGGCATAAGAAAATAGTTACTACATACAGGAAAGACATCCAATTAGTGCATTGTCTCTAAGACTCAAATCTGACTTATTAGCTGAGCACCTCAATCTACTCATTAAAAGGCTTATTACTGGGTCGCTGGAGTGCTTCAAAGCCTAGTCAGGGCAAGCTAAAGACCTTAAGTTCTTTAGGACAAGTGGTAGGAGAGAAAAGAATACCCTTGATATAGAATCATTAAGTTATTAATAACTTATAGCATATTCTCCACTCATTCTGCTCAAAGTTTTGACAGGATTTAGGCATCCTCTAGATAAAGAGGGCGAAACAGAAGCACATTCTTTTACCAATGAAAAGCTGTGTTGAGCAGAGTGCAGGCGTCAGGGTTGTTTGTTTCCAGAATGGACCACTGAGAACACACATGTACACAAAACAGGCAGAGACTGAGTTCATGGTTACTAAATTTAATTCAACTGTCATATGAATTCTGCTTCATAAAAACAAAATGTTCCTTTCAAAATTACATTGTGATGTGAGGACAAGTCTGATACAGCTCTAGAAAAATGTTGGCACCAAATGTATTTAAAAAAAGTTTTAAGGCTTAATAAAAATACAGAGACAAAATTTCTCAATGCATCTTGAAGGGTGAGAACAGGATGCTTCAACATATGGGCAGGCCCGATGCAGACAGCATCTTCCTAATACAAGTGACCACACAGCTGGGATCAGCTGGACAGTGCCTCTTCTGCTTCTCCCAGTGAGCACACTGCCCAGGTCTAAAGCCCAACCCACAGCCTGTGAGGAAGAGTCAGGGGAGATGGGAAGAGGAGTAAGGCAGGGCACTCTGCTGCCCACTGCTGTAGGTTCCCCATCTCCACCCAGAAATTCCTGCTAGTGGGTGGAATTAGGAGCTTCCCTCTCACTGGGACAGCAGGGGCCAGCACAGTAATGTCAGATTCTTCTTGGCAATCCAATTTGGAATTCACAAATCATTTTCTTGTTAAGAAAACAGTTCCAAAAGGTGGCTCATTTCTAACATTAGTCTACTTCCTTGTAAGGTAAGCAAGTTAGTGTATTTGGCCTTAAAAAGGTAAGCATCATTCATGACTTTTTTAAGCATGAAAACAAAGCCCTGAATTCCATATGATATTCTCATAAATGACTTTGAACCACAACTCAATTTGACTTCTTACAGAGTCGTATAAAATACACATTTCTTGGCTCCAGAGTCTGCATAGCAACTGAAGTGGAAAAAATTCTTTGGTTGACAAAGCAATGTGCAGACTTTTCAATAGGCCAGGTTCAGGGAGCAGAACTGGGTGGGCAGTTCCTGCAGGTGCTTAGGCAGCTAAGCCTAAGCAGTGTGACTGTGTGACTGTGACCCACAAGGCTGTTGCTTTTCTCAAGTTTAATAATGACAAAGACATTTCTGGCACCTGGTGTAAGCTTTTAGGCACTCAAGAGCAGCAGCTGTATCACCCTGACCCTCTTCAGTTAACAGGTACTTGAAAGCAGGGATGAAGGAAAATGAGGCTGCAGCCGTTCCAGGCTGAGCAGGAGCTACCCCTGCCTCATAGATGATGGAACACATCTCTCTGCTGCCAAATGACACTTGTGACTTTGCTGCCAAACTACGTAACATCCTGGCCTAAGGAGCAGTTTCTGAGCATGGACTAGAGGTTCTGAAGCTTTCTAAAGGTGGTCTAAGTAGCTTTTCTTCCTCTTTGGTACACCTGAGTAACGGACTTATTTCTGGGAGATATTAGAAACGGGGTCCACAGGCATTTATGAGAAGCTGGTACTTAAAAAAAGATTTTTGGATACATTAAAGAAACCAACCTAAGAACCCTAAGAACCCAAGGTTCTCAAGCGTGTCTTATTCCCACCAACCAACTACAGGAACAAAGCAAGACAGGAAGAATCTGACTAAGCCCAGTACTCAGATATATCAGAATAAATTTTAAATCCTACAGAGGCCAGTGGGCCTCATGCACAGGAAGAACTGTGGACTGGGAGGGGAACTCCACATCACCAGTGAAGAACAAAGGCCTAGACTTAAGGCTGATGAGAAAAAAAAGGAACAATCCATAAGCAAACCTGGCAAGTCAAGGACCAAAGCCAGCCCCTGCAGTTAAGGCAGATTTCTACGTGAGACCTGGCTGTGGCTTTAGATGCAGAAACTGGACAATTCAGAGGAACAGGGTATAAGAACCTTCCATAAAGCACAAACCGAGGACAACTGTTTGTTTTCTGTTGCCTGCTGCCGAGGAAAAGCAATCAGGATGTTTCAAGAAGACTTCAGGATAAAATGAAAAGGAGACGTTGGGGTTCGGTGGCAATCTCAGATGTGGAAGGCATTTTGGTGACAGGCACTCCCTAAAGGGGAATGTTTAATGTGGAGACTTCAGAGCCTCTTTGTGTTTCTGCTTATGCCTGCTCCATTTCACAGCTATGGAGAAGCTGGGTTTTCTTTCAGCAGTTCCTAGATGACCAATCAGTGGGCAGATTGCTGATCCTAGGACAGGGAAGACCCAGCCAAGCCTCCTGCCACTCACACCATCTCCCTGCCCTGTCCACCTTAGAGGTTTGCTCCATATGTACCCTCTGATGAGCAGACACCAGAAGAGTCCCATTTTATCCCCACAGACTTCTTGGCAGTACGGAAGGCAGTCCTCTGTGCAGCTCGCATGACGGCTGCAGAGCCTCTAAGCAGCCAGCCTCACGAGCAAACCCTCTCCCACCCCACCTGCTTGGGTTATAGGAAACGCTAATATCCGATACCCTATCTCTCAGTCTGGTCTGGCTATGGGTGGTGCCAGAGCCTCTCAGTAGAAGGAGATGCTGGATTTGCCTCCTGGAGGATTGAGGACCTTGTTGTGGGAGCGCGGCCGTGGCCCCAGCCTGGGCTCATGGCTGTCGACCGTGGGCGTGGGCTCAGGTGCCTTGGTGTGGTCCACTTCTCTTGAGCTGCCCTTCTCATGTGGCTCTTCTAGGGGTGAGGCGCTAGTTGTAGCTGTGGGATAAAGTCAGCACAATGTCCTTTAAAGGCAGCCACTATGTGTCAGGCAAGCTGTGCCAAGTCAGTATCACTGAGCAGCTTGGAACACTGTCATATATGGGAAAGGAGAGAAAAGGCCAGGCTTTCTATCTTGCACCAATACAACTCAGCGTAAGTAGCAGATGCAGCTCTGCAACTGAGCACAAACTGGAGCTGCCTACTATCAACACCCTTAAGTAAGCGTTCTCAGAGCAAGTGTGAAAAGGAGCGTGAACACACCTTAGCCAGGGTTCCAATGAGGTCGAATCCACATTTCCTGTTATTACTACTCTGGATGTTTGCAAGAAGGATGAATGAACTCCCAGGTACTTCAGCCATTAGGTGAGGAAAATGGTGACCAGAAGGCAAAAACCAAAGCCCTGTCAGCTCAGATGACCACAGTGTGACTCCAAATCTGAGCTCCAGCCCAGTACCACAGCAGCTTGCTCCAGGGTGACTGAGCCTGGGCTCCAGTCCTCCCTACTACACATGGGCCTTGTACCCTGCCTATCCTTCTTAGGCTCCTGTCTGAGTTCTGCCAGCTCTACCTGTGGCCACAAGTTCCTGAGGGCATTTGGATCCCTGCCCTTGACACTGATAGATAAGCTTCTAGGAAGAATCTTAGTCTCAAGTCTAGGCTGACTAGTAATGACAAGGAGGGGGAAAAATGTAAAGGTTTTACCAGTGACCTGCTCATGCCTCACCCTTCCTCCCAGTAATACGCACTCCCGTGCCTGTTTTGCTCAGCTGGCTTGGAAGGTAGAGGAACGCTCCCTCCGTTCTGCCAGGTACAGCAGCAGCTCTTCCGGGGGGATGCAGGCAGGGTAGAAAATAGGCTCACCTTTAAGGGCAGACTTGCGGTCTTCTCCTTCACACAGCAAAATGTGATCCTGCAATAAAAGAAACCATCAGGTTGTGCTCAGTCAAGTGGATAATAAAAACCAGGGCACAAATAACCTAAGTTTAATTTTTAACTTTTATTTACTCATTTATGTATTGATTTATTTGCAGAACTGCGGGTTGAACCCAGGGCCTCATGCATGCTCAGCAAGTGCTCTACCACTGAGTCACACTCCAAGCCACTTTTTAAATTTTGAAACAGGGTCTAAGTCACAAAGGGTGCCCCTGGCCTTGAACTAACAAACTCCTGCCTGAGCCTCCTGTATTGCTGAGATTATAGGTACGCCCCACTTATTTTGAAAAAAAAGTATTTTTGCAGGGCCTTGCACATGCTAGACAAGCACTTTACCACTGAGCTATGTCCCCAGCTCTGCTTAGTAACTTTTAAAACATGTTTTTATCATGGACAATTTCACCATAAACAAAAAAGATGGCTGGGGTGCAGTTTAGTGGTAGAACACTTGCCTAGCATGAATGAGTCTCTGGGTAAAATTGACAGTACCACAAAACAAAAACAAACACGAAGTAGAGAGACTTGTATGGTGAGTTCCACATAACCTGATGTACTGCTGCAATGACATCAGCTCACTGCCATCCATGTCTCAACCATACTATCTCCCACCTTCAGTCTCTGCCAATCCGTCCTCAGGATTTTTTGGAAGCAAATCCCAACTATTTATCCATAAATACTTCAAGATTTAATTCTTTAAAATATCCTCTAAAAAGTAACCATCAGGCTCAACACTACAAAAATTAATGATTTCTTAGATATATTACAGTCAAATACATGTCTGAATCCCTGCTTTCAAATCTTTTGGGTATGTAAGAGTGACTTGCTGAATCATAAGGTAGTTCTGTGTTTAAAGTTTGTTTGTTTTTGTGGTGCGGGGCATTAAACCTAGGGCCTTGTGCATGCTAGGCAGACACTCTATCATTGAGCTACATCCCTATCCCGTGGTTTGTTGAGATAGTCTCACTATGTTGTCGAAGGTGGTGCTGAACTCACTATGTAGCCCAGGCTGGCCTCGACTTCATGACTTTTTGGCCTCTGCCTCCCAAGTGCTGGGATTACAGGCATGCGCTATGACACCTGGCTATGTTTAACTTTTTGAGGACCTGTCAAACTGTGTTCCACAGCTGCTATACCTTTTCACATTCCCACTAGCAATGTAGGAGGAATCTAATCTTGCCACATTTCTGTCAACACTTGTAATTTTCCAGGCATCCTAGAAAGTGTGAAGAAGTATTTCAGTGTAGTTTCTGCTTTGCATTTCCCTAATGACTAATGAAGCTTTACACTTTTTTGTGTGCTTATTGTCATTTGTATATCTTTTTTGGAGAAACATCTACTCCAGTCTTTTGCCCAGTTTTGTGTTGGATTGTCTTTTTGTCCCTGAGTTATAAGAATTCCTTCTATATTCTGCAGAGTAAATTCTTATCAGGGACATGATTTACAAATATTTTCTCCCATTCTGTAGGTTGTTTTTTCACTCTCTTGATAGTATACATGTGATACATGGAAGTTTTTAATTTTAATGAATTCCAATTTATTTTAAATTCTATTGCCTATGTTTTTTGTGTCACATTTAGGAAACCATCACCAAATCCAAAATCATGAAGGTTCTTCATTTCTTATATTTTTCTTATATTTCTCCTAAGATCTCCTATATATTTCTTATATTTCTCCTAAGAATTTTATAGTTTTAGCCACACATGATGGTGCATGCCTATAAATCACAGCACTGGGGAAGCAGACATATGAGGATCCTGAGCTTGAGGTTAGCTAGGAATACATAGTGAAACAAAACAAAAACGATTTAAATGTTTTAGCTCTCAACTTTGATCTTTGAACCACTGAGTCTTTTTGTTTTTTTTTCTTTTGGCAGTACTTAAGGGTTGAACCCAGAACCTGGCACATACCTTGCTCATACAGGGCTGCATCCCCACTCCACTTTTTATTTTAAGATAGGGTTTCACTAAGTTATGCAGGCTGCTTCTGGTCTTGAATTTGTAATCTTCTTGCCTCAGCCTCCCGAATGGCTGGGAGCCACCACACCTAGCTTGCTTATTTTTTTATATGGTGTAAGATAAAGGTCCAACTTTACCTTTTTGCAAATGCAAACCCAGCTTCCCAAACACAATTTGTTGAGCAGACATTGACTTTTCCCATTGAATGACCTTAGCACCTTTGTAGAAAAAGTGGCAAGTGATCACAGATGTGGGCGTTTACTTCTCAGTTCTCCTCTACTGGTCAAAAATGTCTGTCCTTATGTCAGTATCATGCTGCTTTGTAGTAAGATTTGACAAGGGGAGCTTCAGCCTCAAAAGTTTTCATTTTCAAGATTATTTTGGATTTTTGGGGTCCTCTAAGATTCCATATGAATTTTAGGATGGGTTTTCCATTTTTGCCCAAAACATTAGTGGGACCTAAAGTGGTTTTGTTTGTTTTTTGGTGGTGTCTGGCATAAACTCTACCATTGAACTATACTTCTAGCCTCTCTCTTTAGTTCTATGATCTCCCTCGCAGTTGTCATGTAGTTTCCTGTGTGTTCCTAAATGCTGAGAGGATCTGTGTGATATAAGTCAATATGTTGTTTTAATCTGATTCAGGCTTGACTTTTTGGAGATGGTGACCTCAGACGTGGTCCATGGTGGACTTCAATTATGAGCCCATCATTGTTGCTCTTTCATTTTTGTGCTATTAGTAGTCATTGATAATTATCATCTAAGTCCATGATTTCATCCTAAGTTTGTAAAATGGTAGTATTCTATTATTCCTACTTCTTTAAAACCTGGAGTACTTTTTTTAAAGATATGGTCTTACTGTGTTGCCCAGGCTGACCTCCAACTCACGATCCTCTTGCATCAGCCTCCTGAGAAACTGGAGACTAGGCATGTGCCACTGTACATGGCTCCTGGCACACTCTTAGAAAGGGGAACGTTCCCTCAACAGCTGTTATCCTGACACTTTACACAGGAAAGGCTAGTTAAATGTTCTGTTTTCCTGTACAGATTTTTTTTTTTTTAGGGGGGTGGTATTTGGAGACCTCACACATACTTTGCAAGCACTCTACCACTGAGGTAGTGGCTGGGGTGCTGGCTGTACCCCCAGCCTCTTATTTTTTGAATCAGGGTCTTGATAAGTAATATAGGCTGCCTCTGACCTTGAACTTATGATCCTCCTAACCCAGCTCCTGAACTGCTGGGATTACAGGTGTGTACCACAGTGCCTGGCCCTGTACAGATTTAACAACAATGAGTTGGTTCTCGGGAATTCTCCAAGTCTCAGATATTTTGAATCCATGAATTTGAAATAGCTGGTGCATTTTAATCCATTGCAATTACTGCACTTGTGGATGACCAAATGGTCCCTCTGCAGCCCAAAGCTCCTACTCACACTGATCCCTGAGTCCTTCTGACAGCAACCCAGCATTTGTGGTGGCTTCTTGTCTTTCTGGCATTGCAAGACGTTCCAGCCTCATCCCATATACCCACTGACCTCACCTGGAATCGATCATTTCTCCAGTGAGGCTAGGATGTCCAGTGCTCTTGGGTCAAAAGACCTTTCTGGAGCCGGGCGTAGTGGCGTAACTTAGTGAGACCCTGCCTCAAAAAAGTAAAAAAATGGGCTGGGGGTACAGCTCAGTGGTCCAGCACTTACAGAGCATGCAGGCACGAGGCCCTGGGTTCAACCCCCAGTATCACACACACACACACACACAAGACCTTTCTGTTTAACAAACCCTCAAAAAGCTCTATTTTGATTCCTCTTGTTCTACGTCCAGATGTCCTAACGCCCCATCTCTCTCCACCCACTCCATGTTCGCTGGAATGTGAGTCCAAAGCTTCTTCCTTTTGGGTTTGGCTAACTAGAGTCTTTTCTTAGTGAAGAAGTGCTTTGCTTTGGGGCATTTCCCACCTAGTTGAGGTGTGGCAGAGGCCTCACAGGTACTTCCCAAAGGGATGCTGTCTTTGAAATCAGCATCACAGTCTAGTATCCATTAGGGGTTCATGCCTGACCCGAGACTTGAAGCCAGAAAGAGATGTGGCAGAAAGGCCAGCACAAGAGATGTAGGATGCTCCCTCATCCATTAGTGTTTTCTCCTTGTCTTAGGTCTTTTTATGTTTCCATTTCAATTCTGCAATGGGCCATCTTCTAGCATGTGAAACCAAGAGTATAATGATTTTCCATGCACAAGTAACTCCCTAAATGGTTAAGAAATTTCTGTTTTAGAGAACTATACTCTACCTTTTTCTTTTTTTTTTTTTTTTTGAGATAAGGTTTCACTATGGAGCCCAGGTTGACTCTTGATTTTCCTGCCTTCCAAGTGCTGAGATTACAGGCATGTGCCACCATACCCAGTTAGATCCTATCTTTTGACCACAAAAAAGGTGGAAAAGTGAGATTGTTTAAAAATACTTCTAATAATTATGATAATAATAAAGGGTTGACTTTTATTACAGATGAACTCTGGCTGAAGTAAACCCCAGAGAAGTCTTGCCGCCATTTAACCCAATAAATGTTCCAGCTAGGCCTTGCAGGCTCTAGGACAGAGGAAAGCCAGCATGGGCCTTACTCAAGGCTCTGCTTTGGCCCAGGGAGTTCACAGATATAATCAGTGCTTATGCCACGTCCAAAGTCCTATCACTCACGCATTCTCCTACTTTCCAGTGGCTTCTGAGTCTGCACTGCAGGTGAGGAGACCATGTTCATCTTATTCAGAGTGTGCCTTTCTTGGATTAGGGTGCCAGCTATGCTTTAGCCAAGCACATAAACCTACACAGATAAGTACGAGGACCTTGACTTTGTGTGTGGAAATACCCATCAAGAGCATCATCTTTCTTTTCCATAATGAATAGTGAAACATGAGGGGCAAACTCCTGTGCTGTGCCCTTAGTCACAGTCCCTCAGTGAAGAGGAGAGTGGCCACTGCTACCGACACATCAACAGAACTGCTTCCTCCAGGGCTCTGTCATCACGAGGTTGGAACATATTTCCTGGGTGACTCAGGGGAGTTTCCAAACCCAATGATCAATTACCACACCTAGGAAAATCAACGTCATCCACCCCGTCTCATCCTGGTAACATGTCACACCTGCTTTAGAGCCTTTGTAAAGGTGAACTTGGCTCAATTTTTGTTTTTCTTTTGTGTCTGCTATCTGAATGTAGTCCATACCTTGGGTTTGTTTGGGTGTGCCAAGGGTGAAGTGGCAGTGACTGGGGACCCAAAAATGTCACTGGTCTTCCCACCAGGTGGGTTCAGACGTTGTCGGGGCTGCACAGGAGTTGATTCGTCAAAGATACCACTTCCTTTCCCCCCTGCAGAAACAACCACAAAACATTGACCGGCAGAACACCCTTCTGATTCTACCCCACACACTGGTTACCTCAGAGACATCCTTTCATTCAACAGCCTAGTGCCAGTCCTGAGTTCCAGGCCAACAAGGTGGAGTAATCCAGCCAACCCCTTTACCGGGAAATGCTGCAGCCTGCATTCTAGACCCAAGTTGATCTGGGCTGGCTTCTACAAGAGAAAAGGAATAAAACAGCATATTTTCCTTAACACTGAACAGTTCACGCTTTCCTGTTGACAAGTCTCCTTCATTAAACTCAGGAAGAATTTGTTAGATTAAAAGCAAACACCTAACCGTTTAGTTCACAGGGAGTTCTGAAGTTAATAACATACCCTATTCAAAGGCAAACCTGTAATCTGGAAAATAACATTTATTAGTCATTCTGACCTCATTCTGGCTGGAGCTTCTAGTGATGACTAGATATGTCAGCAAATCAGATATGTAACATCCTGGCTGCCAACTGCAACTGGATAAGCTGTAGTGAAAATGCATGTCTCAGATGGAACTTCTCATAAGCTAATGGTTGACAGCAACGCCTAGGTGCCTATGTTAGGCCGAAAGATGGCTATTGTATGACACCAACTAATCATGTCTTCACTCAGCAGACACAAGGCACCACTAAAGTCAAGGCTCTGATGTACCAAAAAGGTATAACTACAAAAGGAACAAAGATGCACCCCATTGACTTGCTGTGGTGCTGTATGAAAGTCAATTGGCCTTTCTGTGCCCTCAATTCCTCTTTTATAGAATAAGGGCAATAAAGGACTTCCCTCTCAGGGCTGTATGGAGGATTCAGTGAGCTGTTGTGGCTCCCAGGGCAAATGTCTGGAACAACGCCTAGGACGTAAATAATGTCAGTTATGTTTCCTATGTAACTATAATCGAACATCCCCAATCTATATAGCACACATTTTGCTTATACCTGAATAAAGAAAAGTGGCCACTTCACTCTGACTCCACACTAAGTGGTTACCTACGAGGGCTAGACAAGAAATGGGACACATAAGGTACACAGCTGTAAGAAAGCCAACACGGTCTTTTTAGAATTTTGGTCTTTTGTGCTTTCTGTTTTCAAAAAAGGACATTTAAAACAATTATTTCTTGGCTATGATAACCATGATGCCACCAGGAGACTGATAAGCACATGACCACCATAATCCACCTAAGACAGGCAAGTGAGCATTCAGTGGGACCTGTTCTTCTAGAGCAGAGCTGGAACCCAGTAGCTTTCTGGGAGGCACCAGCTTCTGGGGTCCTGGAGCACAGTGACAGGGAGGCGCATTAACAGCGCAGGGCAAGTGCAGGCGAGGGTCTGGGTCTGCTTTACCGGGAGAGTGTTCAGGGAATGTGGGGCTCCCTCTGCAGGAAATAGACACCTGCACCTCATGTAATTTCAGGTGACTGCAAACCTGAGCCTCAGGGGTGGGCCTCCCCGGGATCCAGTCCCCATGATTGACACCCTTGGCAGGGGAGGCTGGCACAAAGTGGCACTAAGGCCCAGCAATGTGGCCAGGCTGCTGGGGTCAGAGTTCCTGCTCAGTCACTCATTAACTGCAGGACTTGGGGCACGTTATTTCACCTTCTTGTGTAACTTCAGAAAGGTCGTAAATAGTACCTACCCAGGGTCACTGGTGAAGCTAAACCAGCTGATACAGCCAAAGGGCAGGCACAGTGTGGCTTGCTGAGTAACCCCTCAGTGACGCTCCTGGGCATACTTGCAAACGCATCTGGACCTCGAGGAGAGAGGGACCACCCTGTGTTGTGTTACTATTGACCAACCACAAAAGCTTATATAATTACTTAAAATGTATATTCAGCTTTGTTTACAATGGAAGAGAAAAGTAACTCAGTTTGTACTGTTTGGTCAAAGATACTGCTCAATTAAAAATTACTTTTAATTATAAAATAAAACACAGAAAAGTTCTTAGGACATAACTACCATAAATAATTACAAGGTAAACATAAGGTAGGCACCACCCAAGGCAGACAGAATTGTTTGAGTTCTCAGAAAGTCCCTGCAAGCCCTTATCCTCTCACCAAGGCCACCACACTCCTGACTTTTCTAGAAACCATAAGCCTGCTATTTTTGCCACATATATGGAATTCTAAACATGAGTTCTGCTTCTGAGCCTTACATAGTAATCACACTGCATGTCTATTATTCAACATTTTCCTTGAAAAACTAATCCAGCTTTCAAGCAAGAAAAGACACCTAAATTCAACCATAATAAAAGAAAAATAAACTGAAGATATTTGCTTTTAGAAACCAAATTGTGGGTCAGGCAAGGTGGCACATGTCTGTAATCCCAGTGACTCAGGAGGTAGAAATAGGAGCATCACAAGTTGGAAGCCAGAGCAGCCTGCACAACTTAGCAAAGCCTTGTCTCAAGATAGAAGAAAAAAATGGGCTAGGGGTGCAGCTCAGTGGTATAGTGCTTGAAAAGTATATGTGATGCCCTGTATTGTCAAAAAACAAAACAAAAAAAAACAAATTGTAGAAAGATAAACACTGCATTGGCAGAAACCAGCACATACATATATTATGTTGTTGTTGCTGTTGTTCAGTGCCATTGATAAATAGTAAAGTCTCCTCTTTAGAGTCTATTTGGAAGTGTCTGCAGGGTTTTAAATTCATATCCCCTCTGATCCATCAATTCCATTTCAGGAAACTTACCCTAATAGATATATTTGGGAAGTAAGGTTTTTGGTTTTTCATTCATTTGTTTGTGCCCAGATCGTGCTATGTAGCCCCAGCTGGCCTGGACCTCACTATGTAGTCCAGGCTGGTCTTGAGCTTATAGCAGTTCTCCTACCTTAGCCTGCCAAATGCAGGGATTGGTCATGTGCCACCATGCCTAGCTTTAGAAGGTGAGTTTAGAGAACGGGCTGGGAAGGCCGGAAAATGCAGAGCCAAAGGCCAGTTCTGCCACTAACTAGCCCCTGGGCTCAGGCATGCCAGTAAACTTCCCTGAGCCTCAGTTTCTATTGCTGTACACAGGAAGACACCATGACCTACCTCTTAGGGTTGTGGTGAAAACCAAATGGAAAAAAAAAAAAAAAAAGCAAAGCACTTAGCACAGTCCCTGGCAATTACTAAACAAGCCAGAAGTAAGAATCAGCACTGTCAGATGAACAGGGAAACAATCTGTGAAGATCCACACAGGCAAATAACAAGAAACAGAGAGAATAAAGCTGAGGTGAGAAACTCAATGACAATCTCCCTTACACTTTCCATGGCTCTTCATAGCTAGTTACCTGTGCTCTTTGCCTCTGCAGGCTTTTCTCTGTCAGGCTCTCTAACTGGAGTGCCACAGGGCTAAGTCTGCGTGCCTGAGCTTAGAGACAGTGGAGAACCCCCGTCCTTGGGGTGGTGGACACAACTAGGCATCAGATTGTTTTCAAAAAGCTCCTGGCAGGATGGAAAACAAACTTCAAAACCAGCAGATGCAGACTGCTCAGGACCGTGAGACAGCTTCCCTGACACCTTGTGATTATACTCACCACAGGCTGGCTGACCCCCTTGCCAGGGGCCCATGACCCTCACCGGACCTGTGGTCATGAAGTTCTGGATGGGCACAGTGGCACTGCCATGCTTTCCAGGGAATCTGGGGACAGGTCTAGAGACAAATCCAGACACACACTTGTCTGAGGGAGGACCAAGCGAGCTGGCTCAAAGCATAAAGGGGTTCAACTCTACCTTGCGGAGATGGACTGCTGTTACCACTGGTACAAAGGATGTAGAAGGCTGGCCACTCCTGTCCCTAACCCACAGCTGGATACAAGGAGAATATCAATTACTTAATAGGAGCCACAGGCTTCCCTGTTATCACTACCTTCAAAGACAACTACAGTCTCCATCAACGAACAAATTAGCTTTTGACTCTATTGTTTTAGTTCATCTACATTTCATCAAGAAACAGTCACACTCAGAATTTGTGTAAGATAGGGAGTTCTCACTCTAGTTCTAGTTTACTGACTCCCATATATGGCCTCTCAGATCTTGTAAGGATGGAATAAACCTGCTTTCCTCTCATGGAGACAGACAAGGGAAAGCTATTCGCTAACTGTCACTGTGTGACAAGGTCTTGCTATGGTTGCCCAGGTTGGACTTGAACTTGCAATTCTCCTGACTAAGCCTCCCAAGTAGCTGGGATTATAGGTGTGCAAAAGCACCATGCCCAACTAAAAAAGCTCCCTCAAAGATTCTCTCCCAGGGCCAGCAGCAGTGGCACATGCCTATAATCCCAGGGACTATGGAAACAGGAAGGAGTTTTGGGAGTTTGAAGCCAGAGGCAGACTGTATAACTTAGTGAGACCCTGACTCAAAATTAAAAACAAAAAGTGGGCAAGGGGTGTAGCCCAGTGGCAGAGCATTTGCAAAATATGTGTGAAGCCCTGGGTTCAACCCCCAAGTAACACTAACACACACACACACACACACACACACACACACACTCGCACACAAAATAGATGGAGCATCAAGAGTGCCCAAGGAACCTTCAAAGGAGAAGTGACAGAAAAGAGAAAGCCCTTCCTTCACTTTAGAAAAACTCTGAAGACAAAGAAGAAAGTATACCAGAAAATATCTGTAAGGATCAATATAAAGAAATAGGAGCCAAGCATGGTGGCACATGCCTGTAATTCCAGCACTCAGGAAACTGTGACAGGGAGATTGTTAGTTCAAAGCCAACCTGGGCTACATCAGGAGACTGTCTCAAAACAACAAAAACAAACAAACAAAAAAAAAATAGAATGTATTTTCAAAAGAACAGACAAGAGGATGGGTAAATGCCAAAGAAGGCAGGACTTAGAATGCCTGTACCTGGGGGATTTGACCTCTTGGGTATGTTCTGAGGTTCTTCAGTTGGTCCAAAAATATTAGATGCCATTCTATTAGGTCTGCTTGAAGGAACAACTTCCTCTGGACTTCCAAAAAGATTGCTCGACTCTCCTCCTGGAGGCTTCATGGACCTACAAGCACAAAGTAAACATGAATCACCGATGGCTGGCCTGCAGATTTCCAGAACCACCAGGACTGGCAGTGGCCACCTTTTCCGTGACCTAGGCAAACACAGCAGGGAGTAGTGGCACATGCTATATTCACTACACTTGAGAGGCTGACGCAGGAAAATCACTGAGTCTGAGGCCAGCTTGGGCTACATACCAAGAACCTGTCTCAAACACACATACTCATTAAAAAAATGTGAACCACATGAGGAATCTTACATTTCCTAGGAGCCAGGTAAGAATCATAAATTAATTATAACAGTTTTGTTTGTTTTGTTTTTTGAGACAAGGTCTTGCTGGGTAGCCAAAGCGAGCCTCAAACACACATTGATTCTCCTGCTTCAGCCTCCCATGTGCCAAGATTACAGGTGTGCGCCACCAGGCCCATTTTGATTTTAACAGATTTTAATCACCTAATATATACAAGCTACTATTCCAGAGTATAATCAGGTTTTTTTTTTTTTTTTTTGTGGTACTGGGGGTTGAACCCAGGGCCTCGCGCCTGCATGCTCTGCAAGTGCTGGACCACTGAGCTGCACCTCAGCCCATTTTTTTTACTTTTTTTTGAGCCAGGGTCTCGCTAAATTACGCAGACTGCCTGTGGTCTTGAACTTGAGATCCTCCCATCTCCGCCTCCCGAGCCGCTGGGATTACAGGCGTGCGCCACCACGCCCGGCCCTATAATCAGTATTAAAGACATAGTAAGGAAATATTTTTGTTTTCTTCTTCACACTATCTCTGAATCTGGTAAGTAGCTTACACTTACAGCATGTCTCTATTTTTACCAACCATATCCATGTGTTCAGTAGGAAGAGTGACCAGGGACTCTCTACCAGAATTCACAGATTGTGCCCTGGGGGGCGGGGTCAGCCTTGACCTGTGTAGATTATGGGTGCTCCCTTGTTTGTCTTCCAGAGATCTTTAGAAAGGCATTTGGGTATAGTCTATGCCCCAGGATCCAGACTGTGTAGATTTGACTCTTGGCTCCACTACTTCCTCTGTGATTTTTGGCAAATTACAGTATTTGACTTCTCCTTCTCTTAGATTCATCATGTGTGAATAATCCTTGACTTATAGGGTTGTTGTGACAATCTACCCTGAGATAATTGTCTGTACCAAAGCATGGTACAACCAATACCTAGTACTAGAAAGATAAAAGAACCACTTTCAGCACCACCATTTATTTCAGATCAGGGTGCATGGAATGAGCATCCCCTGTAAAATCTACTGGCATCCTATGACTACTGATTTTAACTAAATAGCCACTAAGAATGTGGTTTTGCATTGCTCAGCCAAAAACAGCACTATCTACCCAAACTCCTGGTCTTTGGAAAACTGTCATGCACTACTTGGCAGTGTAAAAGCAGACATTTTAGAAGTAGATCAAACCTCCAGTAAGGTTTTTTTTTTTTTTTTAACTTTTTCTTATTAGTAATTTTTAATGTACAACTTAATGGGTGTCACTATGAATTTCCATACATGCATTTCATTGTACACTGCTCACACCCCGTAAGATTTTATTACAACAACTGAAGACCTAAGATCTACCACAAAGCTGTCCTGGTACCCAGAACACAGGTCTACAACAGCAGTGCAGTGACTGTGAATTCATATGCATCTTCTGAGACACCAAGTTAGACTTTTAAAGTACATTTCAGAGGTAAGAGAGACCTCCTGAAATTGGATCTTAAATCAATGAGTGGCCCACGCTTTTTCACTAGGCCTAAGAAATGGGTCTGACATTTAGAAGTACTTCAAATTAAGGACTGAGCACCATCTTAAAAACTAAGAGTGGAGAGTAGGCCTCACTGGAAAGCAATGTAAACCACAACCGCTCAACGTTTAGTTAACAAAAAGAACAGGATATTTAAAATGTTTTTGTTTTCTCCAAAAAGTTAGAAATGTACTGACTATTCACTGTAGTTTAACTTGAATGGAGTCCTTGGGTTCTTGGCTGAAGGCAGGACAGCAGAAAGTAACCACCTCATGTGCTCTACAGAAGGCGAACAATGTGACAGCCTAAACAGAGAACCATAGCTAACCACTCAACATCATGAATGCCAGGTACATGTTGGCAGGCCTCTGAATTGATGCCAGGTCCCTCTATGCTTGGGAGGAAGGAAAGAGAAGGCGGGTGTGTCAAACCTGCCTGCTCAGCAGTCAGCATTTCCTGAAGGATCTTATGAAGGAAAAAAAAGTTCAGTTTGAAAAAATAAATTGTTTAAAAACCAATAACCAATCTTAACAAGATCTTAGGTCAGGCACATTGATGGTGGGCAAGGTGAGACCAGCTGACTTTCATACCCATTTACAAAACACACAGCTCTGGCCAGTTTCCATATTCTTCTTGGCTAGTTGCAGCAGTACTAACATGCTTAAGTCGACAATCATCTCTTTGAAAAAAAGAGCTGCAATCTTCAGAGCTGAACTGAATTCAGCATCATGTTTCATGCCAACATGAGTTAAAATTCCCATTACTCATTTTTAACTTATTTGAAAGATGGCTGTCTTTCAAACCCTCAAGATCCTGTGGGGTGTCAGATGAAATATCAACTCTTGCAAACCCTCCAGCTCTACACTCATAGCATCTCCCCAGCCTTCACTGCCTCACACATCTCCTGAGCACCTACCACCAGCAATTCTGCTGACAAAAAGATGACATCTTTTTTTTTTTTTCCTTGCAGTACTAGGGATTGAACCCAGGGCCTCACATTGCTTTGCAAGTGCTCCACCGTGGACCTGGATCCCCAGCCCATTTTATACTTTTTGAGGCAGGGTCTTGCTAAATTACACACTACCCCCAATGATGATTAAGTCTTTTGAAGACAAAAGAGCAAGTTCTTTGCCCAAAGACTCAAGATATAATGGGAAAGCCACATCTATGTGTCAGTGGTTTCAGTGCTCCATGTGCCATGACAGAGGCACTGAGTGTTCCTGGGACTCCAAAGCCATCTATGGAAGATGTGAGGCCCAATCTGAGTCTGTGTTCAATGCACAGGTGGTCACTGGTGGTTAATGAAATACAAACATGGGGTCAGGGGTACACGACTTTATACGGTTTTGGGTACTTTTCAGAATTTTATTTGAAAACAAGTACAGAAAAGGAACATGGTGTCACAGAATGTTTTGGCAGAGATCAGGCTGCATAGAGGCCTGGCCACTTGGGCAGGGGTAGTGTCCATTTCCATCACAAAGGCATGGAGCCAGCAGGTTTTACTTCCTGCAACAGCAAGGCACAGTATTGAAGCTGCCCCAGCAGGGTCTCACAAAAAATGGGACTGAGAGTTCAATAGGCCTTTCAATGAGAACAGGGCCCACAACAATGGCACTGTGTGGACTCCTGGAAGCCACAAACGGCCGTTATCACGATGACATGAGTGGGAGGGGGAGGGGATTACCAGCCAGCCCGGATATGGGGGCAAATTCACAGTGTGAGGGTGTTACTCTGTGATTTCTAACTCTTCCATGTTTCCCTAAAGATGTTTAAAACAAAGCCGGGCACGGTGGCTCATGCCTGTAATCCCAGCGGTTTGGGAGGCAGAGCCAGGAGGATCGCAAATTCGAGACCAGAGGCAGTCTGCGCAACTTAATGAGACCCTGTGTCAAAAAGTAAAAAAAAAAAGGGGGGGGCTGGGGTTGCAGCTCAGTGTTCCAGTACTTATAGAGCATGCAAGCGCGAGGCCCTGGGTTCAACCCCCAGTACCGGAAGAAAAAAAAAAAAAAAGCTTAAAATACACACGAAAACAAAGGGCAGAGCCAGGAAGAGAGGCTGGCACTCCAGGGCGAGCTGTGGCCCCGGGGTGAAGGGCGGACCACAGTGACTCTCACCGGAGGGTCCCCGGCAGCGCGTCCGCGTCTCGGGAAGGCTGCGGGGATGGGGGCCTGGAAGAAGCCGCAGAAAGTCTCGGACGGAGCTCCTTAAAGTGTCAAAGACTTCGGATAAAGCGAGAGCTTTCACAGCCGCAGACCCTCGGCCGGAACAAAGGTGCCGGGCGGGAGGAGGAAGCCGACCGGCCCCGCCCCGCCCCCCAGCCGCCCCGGGGGGTCCCCTACGGCAGACTCAGCGGCCACGCCGACTGCAGGGTCCCCGCTGACCCACGCCCACCCCGGACCCGGTCCCTGCGGAAAGGCTCGATAGCCGGCGCCCGGCCCGACCGGCTGCGGGGGGCGCGCACGTCCCAGCCCCGCTCCGCCCGGCCCGCAGCCCGCTCGGGAGGCACAGGCACCAGCCACGTCTGCGAGGTGGCCTACCACGTGGCCGCGGCTCCGCTCCCGCCCGACCTC
>VMDO01000494.1:0-40000 GCA_007922755.1 Pedetes capensis
ATGTTTGATCTATTTCAGATTGCAGAAGCTGATAGAAGTCTTCCCTTTCTTCATTTGTGGCCTTAGTGGTGGGTGCATAAATTTGAATAATAGTCATATTAACTGGCCTTCCTTGTAGGCGTATGGATATTATTCTATCACTGACAACATTGTATTGCATGACAGATCTTGAAATGTCTTTTTTGATGATGAATGCAACTCCATTTCTCTTTAGTTTATCATTCCTAGCATAGTAGACCATGTGATTGTCTGACTCAAAATGGCCTGTGCCGGTCCATTTTAGCTCACTGATGCCTATAATGTCAATGTTTACGCACTCCATTTCTCTTTTAATAATATCTAGTTTTCCTAGATTCATACTATGTACATTCCATGTTCCAATCATTAATGGATGTTTACAGTTGTTTCTCCTCATTTTGAGTCGTGTCACATCAGCAAATGGAGGTCCTTGGGGCTTTACTCCATTTCCGTTATCACGGTAGACTCTACTTTGAGGAGGCAACTCTTCCCCAGTAGTCTTTTCAGTGCCTTCCAACCTGGGGGCCTCATTTTCCGGCACTATATCTGACAGTGTTTCTTTGCTATCCGTAGGGTTTTCAATGGCTAGTTGTTTAGGGAGTGGTTTGCCAGGTCCTGCTCCCTAGTCTGTCTTAGTCTGGAAGCTCAGCTGAAAACCTGTCCACCATGGGTAACCTTGCTCATATCTGAGGTACCAGTGGCAGAGCTCTCAGCCTCATCACAACACACAAGCCCCCACAATGTGGCAAACTGACAGATATGTGGGGGCAAAAAAGTATAGGATCTACTTAAGAAGCAAAATCTAGTCAGGCGTGGTGGCACACGCCTGTAATCCCAGCGGTTTGGGAAGCAGAGGCAGGAGGATCGCAAGTTCGAGACCAGAGGCAGTCTGCATAATTTAGCCAGACTCTGTCTCAAAAAAGTGAAAAAATGTGCTGGGGGGAGAGCCAGCCGCAGTGGCGCATGCCTGTAATCCCAGCGGCTCAAGAGGCAGAAGCAGGAGGATTGTAAATTTGAGACCAGAGGCAGTCTGCGTAATTTGGCGAGACCCTGTCTCAAAAAAGTAAAAAAAAAAAAAAAAAAAAAAAATTGGCTGGGGGTGCAGCTCAGTGGTCCAGCACTTGCAGCGCATGCAAGCTCAAGGCCCTCGGTTCAACCCCAGTATAGGAAAAAACAAAAACAAAAAACAACAACAAAAAAACTACACAAATGGAAGGAACTAAAATGTTTTTAGGTACAAAGTTAATATAAAAAGTTCCCTTAAAATTGATATATAAACTTAATACAATTTAAATGAGAACACTACCTAAGTTTTTAGGGGAAATTGGATAAAATGATTTTTTTTTGTTATGAGTCTAAATATCTCAGATGAATTTGAAAAGTAAAAGCACTGAGGGAGAATTTGTCATGATGCTCACATTAATTGGCATAAGGGTAACTAGATCAACTGAGCTGAAGAAGGACTCTAAAAATAGATTCTTGGGCTCATATGAATTAAATAAATGGCAAAGGGGAAGTGTCTTATAGAATGTTCCCTAGCAAGTGAATTGAATGATTGGCCTTTGAGCAAAATTCTTTGGCTATAATTTTTGAGAATCACTGGATATTAAATAGCTATTAACACTAGAAGGAAGACCCTTAAATAGATGGATTGACACAGTGACAGCAACAATGAGCTTAAGCATAAAACAGATTGTGTGCATGGCACAGTTTTGGGGAGTGCTTCGTTCTGTTGTACATAAGGTTGCTATGAGTTGGACTTGACTCAATGGCACCTAACTACAACAAATTAACACTAGAACGAACATTTAGAAATTCCCATGACTTTTTAGGATAAAGTCTTTTTTTTTTTTTTTTTTTTTTGATAGAGTCTCACTATGTAGCCCAGGCTAGTCTTGAACATGATCCTCTTGAGTGCTGGGATCACAGGTTGTACAACCATGCCTGGCTTGGACCATATGTTTTTGTCTTTGAAAAAATCCTTTATTACGTAATGAATCCACTGGTTAAAAAGGTTGCATACTACATTTTTAGTTCAACTATCACTGCAATAACATTTTATTTTATTATTTATTCATTTTGCAGTTCTGGAGATCAAACTTAGGGCCTTGCACATACTAGGCAATTGCACTACAACTGAGCTACATCCCTAGCCCACAATAACCTTTTAGACAGTGACAGATATTATTCTAAACTAGTAATGTAAATTAAGCATGTGATATAATAGATACGATGATATGCCAATTTAATATTAATTCTATGTTTGAAACTTGCTGTTCTTCAAAATGTACTATTTTTGCAAATACTTCTCCCATCCTAATTCTTTCAGTTAATTAAATACTGCTGTAATGACCAGACTTATTTTGTAAAAATGTAATTTGTGTGTTATCAGAGGCCTTGACTCTACAGTCTATGAAATACAACACTTTTGTAATTAATTTATGTTGTGGCAAATGTGTGTTCCTAGTTTACCACTAGAATAATGTACTAGTGAGCCCATTTTTATTGTCCTGTTTGACACAATGAGTTTTTCTGGGTTAGGTTCCAGGCAATCTAGATTATTGGGTGAATTCAAATACACCACACACCTACACCCACACCCACAAAGCCCTCTTAGAATAACAAACATTGATAGGTGATCCTTTTCATTGGGAAGAAGCCTCTTTTTTCTCCTGCAGGCCTTCTTTTCTTCTAATCTTGTCATATAAATATGTAAATTACTGCCACACAAGTATTCTCCACCACAAAGTTATTTTAATAAATTAATGTTTGTAGAGCTTAAGTAAATGCAGAGCTTTAACACCTAGCACATAAATCCCTGACAAGTGATTTAGTTTATTTGTGTTTTTAAACCTCACAGGGGCATAAATATTTTCTCTGGCATAGGACTGCCTTTCTGCAGCAAGACTCATTGTAAATCAGCTAGAAAATAACCAAAAGAGGAATCTTGAGGATGATATGCCACTTTGATGGCAAAAGGAAGGTGCTTCTGATTTTATCTTTAGATAGTAAGACAAAACAAGGAACTCAAGAATGATTTAAGATTGTTGTTTTACTCAGTGTGGCCTTCTACGTGAGAAGGATATTGTACCACATACATGGCACATGGTGGATAAGGACCAGTTGGAAGCTTTGGAAGCTTAGTCTCTTTCATGTTCATGTACCTGAGGCTGGGCACTTCATAAAGATAAGAGGTTCATTTTGGCTCACAGTTCTGGAAGCTAGATCAGATGGCGGCATCTGGTGAGGGCCTCTGCTGCATCACAGCATGGCAGATGGCATCATACTGGATTGTACATGTAAGGAGTAACATAGCTACAGAGGAAGCAAGGAATAACAGGGACCAAATTCACTTTTTTATAACAACTTGCTCTTATGGGAACCAGTCCAACACAAAGAGAACCAATTCACTTCTCTACACCAGCTTTAATAACTTCACAAGTGTGGTCATGACTGAATTACCTCCCACTAGGCTTCACCTCTTAAAGGTTCCACTACCTCAACACTGACACAACTGGGGACCAATCTTCTAGCCCATGAACCTTTGGGAGACAAATCATATCCAATCCACAGCAGATACTTACTTCTGGAAGCCCCTTCTAAATGGACCATGTGGGAGTGGCAGGAGATTCATAATAGTGGTGGAATTGCTATGCCAGATACAGCTCTTAATCACTCACGAGAGCTAACTATGGGCATCTCTTTCCAACTCCACACTGGGATTCCTCAAGGGGTGGTTTGGAATTTGCCATTGTGGAAGTATGTACCCCATGGAAATTGGCAAACACTGTAAATCAGGTATTTTTCCAGGTGAGCCATTTATCACATGCACATCTTTAGCTTTTGTTGTTGTTGTTAGGTGCCATTGAGTCGATATCTGACTCATAGCGACCCTCTGTACAACAGGGAAACACTACTGTCAGTGCTTCTCTGCTGTGCATAGGGTTTTCAATGGCAGATTGATTTTTGGGAGGGGGTTGCCAGGTCCTTCTCCCAAGCCTACAGCTTCTGGTGTTCCCAGGTGGTCTCCCATCCAGGTACTAACCAGGCCTGACCCTGCTTAGCTTCCGAGATCTGACGGGATCGGATGCCACAGGGCTATGGCTGCAGGCTCATTAGCTTTAGGAGAATCCAATCTTGAGAGTTTTAGGAATTTAGTAGAAAATTTTACTGAACTTTGAGCAAACTTTCCACTTGTTCCTGGTGAGCAATGTACAAGTTGAGTTGTTCCAGAAACTCTACTATGTTTAAAAATCACAATGATGTAGATTTTCAGGATAATGCAAACTAAAATTAGAATTTAGAATTCTAAGTTTCAGTGTAATGTTTGGTGAAAATTTGCATCCACAAATGGCTGATAAACACATGAGAAAATGTTCAACATCCTTAAATATCAGAGAAATGCAAATCTAAACTACACTGAGATTCTGTCTCCCTCCAGTCAGAATGGGTAGCATCCAAACAAAGAAGAACAAATGCTGGTGAGGATTCAGGGAGGGTAGAGAAGGAGCTCTTATACACTGCTGGTGGGAGTGTCAATTAGTGCAGCCATCATGGAAATAAGTATGGAGGTTCCTCTGAAAATTAAAAATAGATCTACTATATGACCCATCTATACCACTGCTGGGTATATACTCAAAGAAATCTAGTTTAGCATACAATAGAGATACATGCACACCCATGTTTATTGTAGCACTATTCATAATAGCCAAGTTACAGAATCAGCCTAGGTGCCCACCAAGAGATGAATGGATAAAGAAAGTGTGGTATGGAAGTCGACTGAGCCATAAAGAAAAACAAAATTATACCATTTTCAGGAAAATGAATGGAACTGGAGATCATCAAATTAAGAGAAAAAGCTGGACTGAGAAAGATAAATATCACATGTTTTCTCTCATATGCAGATTCTAGATTTTAAAAAAAAGACATGAAAATAGAAGGGGGATTATTTGGGAAGAAGAAGGAAACCAGCAGGCGGGGAGAAGGGGGAAACAAAAAAGAGGGTAATGGGGGTGAATATGATCAAAATATTTTATACACATGTATCAAAATGTCAAAATGAACTCAAAATGTCATAATATTATTTTGTACAACTAATATATGCTAATAAAAATTAACTGCTAAAAATAAAGAAAAAAGAAAAATTGCATCCTAATACATAATCATATAATAACCTTAACCACAGAGATTAATTTTAAAAATGCTAAAGTTATCCTTGACAATTGGGAGCCAATCTATATTTTTCTCTGGTTTGAGACTTTTAAAGTCAACCAAGTATTCTTTCATTTTCTAGAAAACATAAGATTAAGACACATGGATGGACCAAGGTGTAAATGTTGAAGGGTCATCTCTTGGAATCTAAAAAAAGACCAAAAGAGGGAAAATAGTGGTTAATAAGGTGTTAGTATATGAAAAATGCTATAATTCAAAGACGAATTACATTTTTCAAAAAGAATGCGTCAATGCCAATTTTATTTTTATCAAAATTATATAACTTTCATTGTTTCAATCCTTGACTCATAATTTTCCTTAACTTCATAAACTTCTTTGTACACATATATTTAAATATATTTATGAATATTAGTTTGTTTGTTTTTTGAGACAGACTATCATTATGTAGTCCAGGCTGGCCTTGAACTCATGACCCTCCTGCCTTAACCTCTCAAGTGCTGGGATTACAAATGTGAGCTACTATGACTGACTCCTGACTTTTTATTTTTACATTTTTTTGTGTGCCAGGGGTTGAATCCAGAGCTTCTTGAATGCTAAGCATGCACTTTACCACTGAGCAACACTCTAGTCTCTGTCTTATACTTTCTTATACTTGGGATAAGGTGTTTCTTACTTAGAGGCCCTGTAATTTCCAAGGCATAATGTGCAATCTAATTTATGCCAAATACTCATTTCTAGCTTCAGTAAACACTTCAATGGAAGAATATTTTCTGATGACAACTCTAGATATTAGCAGCTGGAAAATGGAACTGTATTCTATTAGTGTGTGATTACAAGGAATATCAAGGTATACCCAGAGACCTGATATTTTCATTTAAATTATTTTTATTAGATTGCTTAACAAATACTTTCTGCATGATTGATCAGGTCAGATGTCTAGTAAATGTAATTTGGTTACTGAGGTCATTGAAATGCCACATCAACTGCATTTTGATACAATATTTAAAGAAGAGACCTACCATTCCATTTACTATTAGCCCTGACTCAGTGTGCTTTTCTTTGGGGTCTGAAACAATTAAGCCAGCATTTGAAGAGGTTTGCTCACTTTGCAGTTGCTTTGAAGCATACAGGATGTGATAAGCAGAGGCAGAATGGGAATTTTCACTGAAAAAGATTGGTCTTGTGGTTTTGTCATGGTTATCAAATCCACACGAAGAATCCTAAAGTCCATGTAGAGGATGATTACAGCAGAAACATCCCTTACCATGTCAGTAAACTGATCCGCACAAGCCATCCGGATCAGCTCTGGAGTTGCTGGGCTATTGAAGGGGAGAGTCTTGCTCAGCCCCCTCTCTCTGCGGGCGGCAGTCACTGCATCATATATGGCGAATAATACAGAGGATCCCAGGAACATTCCAGCCTCACCCAATCCCTGAGAGAAGCATAGAAGGCAGGCAGAGGTGCAACATTCTCCTAGGATTAATTTGTACACACACACACACACACACACACACACACACACACACACACACACACACACTCATTCTTGTGGCTTTATACCGTACCCTAGAGTGGAGTGCATCTGAATTGCCAGAATTGAGTCACCCCATAGAAATTTGTGTGTGTGGGGGTACTCCTGATGGCAGCTCACAAAAATGTCCCAGAACATCAGGATAACGGGCAGCTAAAAATTCTTGTTCTCCCTGGTAAAGTTCTGAAGACCCAAGCCTTTGGCCTCCTTGAGAGTACTCCAGCCCTCTGGGTTGGACAAATCCAGGCCTTTCTTTCTTTCTTTCTTTCTTCTTTCTTTCTTTCTTTCTTTCTTTCTTTCTTTCTTTCTTTCTTTCTTTCTTTCTTTCTTTCTTTTTAAATGGTGCTGGGGATGGAACTCTGGGGCTCGTGCATGCCAGGCAAGCGCTCTACTACTGAGCTATATCCCCAGCCCCCAGATGATTTGTCTTTGACTCAAAACCAGAACAAAACAACTACACTCTTTGCAGCTGAGTTGAATTCTGAAGTTCAAGTTGCAACCTATCTGGCCAGGTGTGGGCTGAGAATAGTAACTCATATTGGGAGAGCTGTGATTTTTGCACTCTAGAATTTGAGCCCCCTGCTTGCTGTGGGTCTTGCCTGGCCAATTAAAGGCCATGAGGTCTGGGGAGCATGAAGCCAACAAGACAGGAATGAGTACCTTACAGCGAAGAGGCAGGGAGAAACTTGATGCAAGCCCACTCTGACTTGGTGAGGGTATGGGGCAGGCAGCGTGAGCAAAAACGGAGTCTGTGGGACAAGTGGGAAGCATGCAGAAAAGAGGGCTCTGGGCGGATGTAATTTGCCTATAAGGTCCCCTGGTGGCACGTAGCTTAATAAACCAGGTTGTTCAACAACTCCTTGACTCATCTTGTTTGATTTAGAATTGTCTCACATCTCACTCAAGAGTGAAGACCCTACTTGGGTTTTTGGAGGCAGGGAGCATCGCTCTGCCGTGAGCTTGCTTTTCTTTTCCCTTTCTCTTTTTGGGTTTGCAATTCAAAGGAGGAAACATATACAGGGGACTGTGTCAGGATCTCTTGAAAGAGGAGGTGGTTATGGATGGAGTTTTACTTTTCCTTAAATTCACATGTTGATATCCTACCCTGCAGTACCTTGGAGTGTGGCTGTGTTTGGAAATAAGATCTTCAAGGAGGTACTTAATTTAAAATGTCACTTGTGTCCTGATAGGGTGAGGACACGTGGAAAAAGATGGGGCAGAGGGAATTCCATGTGAAGAAAGAGGGAGAAAATACAACTATCTACAAGCCAAGGAGAAAGGACTCAGAAGAAACCAATCACGCTAATACCTTGATCTCAGACTTCTGGAAATCAGAACTGGGAGAAAACAGCTATCTGTTTAAGCCACAGTCTGTGGTGTTTTGTTGTGATGGACCTACAACTAACACAGAGTCTTAAATTCTTACCTTGGATGAGTAGATGGCTATGGGGTTTCGAGAGCGCACCAAAGTGACACGGAACTCTTCTGGTATCTCAGTGATACTAGGGATTTTATAGTCATCTGGACCCCGAGAATACAGCACACCCTCTGGGGAATATTTCAGTTCTTCTATGGTATATAATCCCATGCCTTGGATAAATGCTCCTTCAACCTGCAGCCAAAAATTTCAAGGTGAGGAGTATCCAAGATGGGTTGAGTTTGAGTGTGAATGGAAGTCAAGCTCGGAATTGTGTAGGCCATTCTTAAAAGCACTGCAGAAGATGTTTCAGAGTCCTGGGGGAAGGGGACCCTGCCACCTTCCTGGCCTGGTCGTCAGGTGCCCCACATATCTGACACTTGCTAAGGTAACTTTCCAAATCCACCAAATTCTTTCCCACCTCCAAGTCTTTGTAAATGCAGTTTCTCTCGATTCTCTTCACCCCTGCCCCCCTCAACTTATCCACCTGCCAAACTCAGTCACCCTCTGAGCTCCAGAAGAAGGAAGGCCACCTCTCCGGAGCCATTTTGACACTTCTGTCACCCCTGGGTGATGTTAGGAGCTGCCTCTTCCAGGTTCACTGCACTGTGAATAGATGACTCATTGGAAGGGGCAGTTAGAGGGCATTTTCCTCACTCACCTCTGTCCCTCTCTCTCTGTAATGTTCTAATTAGGAACATCATGTTCCACAATTAGGAAACACAGGGAATGATAAGGCAGAATCAACCATGCATACTCTTTCCATGCAAAGACACACATTGTTCACTTTTTCTGGAATTTTTGCTCAGCATTTATCTATTTGTGTGAGTGTGTACATGTCTGGGTGTAATATACACTGTATATTGCAGAACAAATGCTTGCAGTGTGATCAGCTTGGAGGATGCTGGTGAATAGGATTCTGCAGGAATAGCTGCCAAATGGGATTGACAAACATCCCAGGGCAGGGTGGGGGGCAATTCTGGAATCACGCACCTGTCCAATATCCAAGGCTGGGTTTATGCTGAAAGCAGCATCCATGAAGACATCGGCCCTAAGGAGCTGCACCAAGACAGAAACACTTAATAGATGATATTATTTTTTAAAACAGATTTTTGCTTAAATTACATATTTGGCTCTAGTCTTCTATGGGGAAGATCAAGTTGGTCATGATTTGTAGCAGAGAAAACCCACCAACATTTGCATTGACCCTTGAAGATGGTGCTTGCAGGTTGCTGTTTACCTTATGAGCCCCAGTTAGACAGTCGACTTCAACCTCTGAACAGGATGCCCCGTAAACAAAATAGGGGTAGGCGTCCCCTTTCCCCTTCTCCCAGTCCATATTCGTCTGGTAGCCTCTGAGAAGAGAGGTGGGAGTGAAATGAAAGGCCCTTCCCTACTAATGGCCTGGTTACCTGGCTGTGAGGGGTCCTGAGGACATCAGGGCTGAGGGCTGCCAGCAGCATCCCACCCTTTGGCTGGAGGCCTGCTTCCCCCTCTCTGTGAGGGAGTCTGCAATCAGGGCTACCAGAGGACTACAGCAGACATGGGAGGAGATGGCCTGGTGTTCACCCCTGCCTTCCAGCACGCAGGTACTGGGATGAGCCAGGTATGTATAGGTAGCTATGGTCCCTCTTGGCTGGCAAGCTGCTGTTTGCCCCAAGAGGTTCTGGATTGTTCTCTGGCCCCTGATCCTCCCTGCTGATTTCCTTCCTCACCCCAAGGATCCCAGGACTACAGAATTAACACTGGGCACACATCACCCCTGACTAAGTATAATATAAGCCAAAGTAAAAACATCCTTTACTTGAAATATCCTGTGGCTGAGAGACTGATGGATTCTTCAAAGGCTTTTGCAACCTGAAAGAGATGATTAGTTACAAAGAAATATAATTTTAAGGAAAATAAAAAAATGCCTCCACACTAGGCTTGCTTCTTGCTTGGATGAATTCTGTACCCAGGTTTACCTCCAGTGAGACTTGAGCCCATGTGCAAGCTACAGGTCATGCTTTGCAAGAGAAGGGCTTAAAGGTAGCTGCTTGCTGTGTTCTGGGACTCCACATATTGGGTTGCACAGTGTAAAATTTTACTACTTTTCATGTTTGGACTTTTAAATTAGGTAAAGGGCTAGGCCAGATTTATTTCCTTATGTACTTGTAGTTGTTGTTAGGTGCTGTTGAGTCAGTATCCGACTCAGCGACCCTACATACAACAGACAAAACACTATTGTCAGTGCTTCTCTGCTATTCATAGGGTTTTCAATGACACTTATGAACTTAGGTATGTGCATAAGTTATATGGAGGTGTGAGTGTGCATATTTTTACCCTGTTTTGCTTTCCAGTAATTTAGTCAGCTCTCCCATCGTATGATCGTATCAGCTTCCCTGCTGGAGTAAACTGGGCCAGGGTGGGGAATAACAATGATAATGGTAATGTAATATGACTACTAAACTGGAGCAACCCTTTGATCTTAGCACTGCTATTATCTCCATTGCACAGATGAGAAAACCAAGGCCTTGGGACTCTTGGTCTGCAGCCAGATGTGGCGGCACAGGAAGCAGTCCCAGGTGGGTTTTATTTTAGAACTCATGCTGCTCTCGTGCTCGGCGAGATATTAGGCTCTGAAATAGTCAGGTCTCAATGAATGTGTGCATGTCCTTTGCCCTTTTGGAAAAGTGGAAGTCAAGGCTAACAAGTGAGCGTTGTTGAATGGCACCACCCATCCAGCCCAGGCATCCAGGACTTCTGCCCATGTGGATGTGGCTATATTTTCCTGGCTGGGATGGTAAAGAGAATACTCACCCATTCCTCCCATTTTCCTTTCGGATTTTTCCTGATGATGGGCTGAAGACGAGCCATAAGAATTTGGCAGGCATTCTAAAAATAAATGTTTGAAGTGACATCAGAAATAAAAGGCACAGGGAATAGAAAATTTTTAGCTAATTAAATAAATTTTAATGGAGGCAGCCATTTCTGTGGACTTGCTTCCTTCTCCTATGGGATTTTTTGAAAACTTGAGTAGCATATGGACTCTATTCAAAGAAAAAAATCATCTTTTGGATCCTATAGCATTGACTTAAAATTTGCATTTACTAAAACATAGTTTAAATATATGCTAAGAAAGCTAAGTAGAGTCTTAAAGCTACAGCTGTTTTATAACCATAAAACAAAACCAAAGTGACAGTGTGCACACCAAATTATATACCAATAAAACTCAAAATAACAACATTAATGGATGCTTGTTTTCTGAAGCTAAGTTGCTGCTGGGAATATGGAAAATGTGTTGTCTGCTGAGGTACAGACACTTTTGAGTTCAATATGCCTACTCTGTTCCAGGGGCTGGGGTTTAGCTCAGCTGGTAGAGTGCTGCTCTGTATGCTCTGAGACCCTAGGTTTGATCCCCAACATGACAAAAACAAGAAAAGCACCTGGCACCCCACTCCTGAAACAATATCAAAATTATCAGCCACTGAAAACGGTCTGAATAGCAGAGAAGCACTGAGTGTTTTGTTTTGTTGTACATAGGGTCGCTATTAGTGGGACCTGACTCAACAGCACCAAACAACAAACTCTGTGTCAGTTGAGAGATCCATTTTCTCTCCATTCTTCTTATTTAAATGGCCCTGAGAATTTTTACTCAAATTTTATACCTTGCCATCATCTACTTTTCACTGGGAAAGAATACATTATTCACATATGAAGTTCATCTCTACTCTTTTCTTTTTGCTTTGACCCAATTATTGATCCCAAATGTGGGCAATGAGATCTCACGATAATATTTTCCTTATAAAGTGGTCATTTTGATGACCCAAAATATGCTTATTTTAATTTTTAAAAGAATCCTATTGAAAATAAAAACAATTGATATAATTTCTTAGACTTCTAAGATTATATTTGATCCCTCGGAACACCCTACATGCCTCCTCTGGGCTTCTGTTCTTTCTTTCCCATCATCCTGTCTTTGGGAAATGGTCATGGCTTCTCACGCATTGAGGAGATCCTTGTTTTTGTATACCTATCTTTGCTGGTCCAGTAAGTTTTTAGTCATTGACCTCATTACAAGTGGATACCTTTCAAGAGAACACCATAACCAAGACAAACCCAAGTCCTGAAGTTCCTACACCTTTCCAAACATCAGATATTCTTCTATGTATCATGCCCTGACCACTGTATGCCTGGGTATAACTTTAAACTCAACAGTCTGGTGGTCTCCTAAAATAAGTTCACCCTTTAAAAATGAGATACTACAGTGAACATTTGCCATTCTTTTGTGATCTTCTGACCTTTCTTTTAAAAAAATTGTTGCATGAATGCCATTGATTTATTGAAATTAACATTATTATAAACATATAATGGAAATTGCTCTTCAAAAGAGGAAAGTGAATGTTGACCATCCATAGGACAAAGATACCTTCACCAGCTAGAGATATAGGAAATAATTTTGCAGCTTACATTACACGTACATTGGGATCAATCTATGTAAGTCTATCTCTGAAGGGGTACATTGATCTATATACCAATAACTTTCAAACAAAGAGGAGTCTCAAATGGATGTTTCCAGCTACTTCCTGCATGTGTATGCAAACAGACCTCCCACGCTGGCCCAAAGATCAACCCCAGCAGCACCTTCGTTTTCTATACAGCACAGCGACTGTGGCTAATCCAGATCCATTTCTGGATTTCTTTTCAAGCACTTTTTCGTGTTGACTATTCTTCCTCCTATGGTCCTCAGTATGGCATGAGCTGCACAGGAGTCCCACTGGAATGTGGTGTCTTCCCAGAAGATGTAAACATTAAGAAGGCCTTGGACAACACAGCAGCTCTTGTAATCAGCCCCCAGCTGCCTGGAATGTGCTACCTCCAGGTATATGTGACAATTTGGCTTTGATAGCCTGCTTTTCACCGTACTGACTGCTGAGAAAAGGTGGGAGAATCCTGCTTCAGAGCTGGTGTTTGCGGTTTGCCTCTTATCACTGTTTCTTTTAGAGATGGTGGCTGAACAGTGAGTGGATGGTGGTCCCCATGGATGAGAGGTCCTACTAGCACTGTCCTTTCTACCTGAAGGTCTTGTGTTTAGGTCTTGTGACACAGAAGGTTGGCTAAGGACACCCATCCAGGGTATCTTGCCTGTCATAGACATCAATTAAAATGGTGATGCACCAGAGGCCCCAGAGGATGATTTCCTGATTACATTTAATGTCAGCAGAGCCTTTTATATACAAATAAGTTGTATCTATGGGATCCATACTTATTTACAAAACGCCCTATGGAATGTTGATCTCTGTTGGATCTAGAGTTGGGTCAGTAAACGCAGCATTCAGGTAAGTCACTTCAGCTAGGTCTTTAGATTCCAACTTGTTACCATTAAAGACTGCTAAGGATAAGAAGGGCTGGGACTTAGCTCAGTTGGTAGAGTGCTGCGCTGCAGTCTCTGAGGTCCCGAGTTCAATTCCCAGCACCACAAAAATGGGAGAAGGGCCTGGCAATCCACTCCCAAGGCAATCCTGAAACAGTCAGCCATTGAAAACCCTGTGTCGCTATGAGTCGGATACGGACTCGATGGCACCTAACAACAACAACAACAAGGATGAGAAGCTCTTCTGATTTTTCCTCTGTTGAACACAGTTTTGAGGTAATCTTTCCCCTTCATCATTAGTAAATTCACTGGATTCTTCTCCAAGACAATTTTTTTCCAAGCCAGGAAAATTGTTTGTTATATTCTGTTTTGAAATTTCCTGTACCAGCACACTAGCCAAGGTCTTGAAATCAGTTGCAAACATCTTGTTCTTTTCTGTCTTTGTTTCCATCAGCAGCTGAACGAGGGCTTCCTGCTGCCTGCACACCCAGGTGATGTTGGCAGCTTTCTCAGAAACACCCAGCAATTCCGGGAGGCTGACATGTCTGAGTCTCTCTTTTCAGTGGTAGCTGCTCATGAAGTCGGCACCCCCTGCCCCAGGCCGCTGTCACAGATCTGGAGACTGGAACTAAGATCAAGGTTTCAGCAGGTTCCGTTTCTCCAGAGGGCCTGCTCCTTGCTTGTGGATGGCAATCTTCTCTCTGAGTCTTTACTCAGCCTTTCCTGTGTAGGCATGTCTGCACTCCCATTGTTGGGAAATTCTCCCATCTTAATTTCTTGGTAATGTAGCCTCCCCCTGTTGAAGCTCCAAATGTCAGATATGAACATTTCCAGCTTCCTTTGCATTATAAAAGATTCCAAAATATGTAAAAGTAGAGAAAATGATACAGTGGCTCCTTTTCTACCCTTTATCCAGCTTCAATAGTGATCTTTTACACCTTGCCCTGACCACTCAGCTATCTTCTGATCTCTTCTTTTACCTCGCCCCCAGTGCTGTGTCTACTGTAGCAACCCTGCTTTCCTTGTAGCTCCTTGGTCACTAAGCTCCCACTGCAGGTCTTGGCACCCACTTCTGTGCTCCAAATCCCTATTTTATGGCTTGTTTCCATGTTGGGGTCAGGACCAGCCACAAGCACCACCAGTCAATGCTTTGCCTGGTTTCTCTGCTACCCAAGAAGGCACCCCCAATGCGCTTATTTTCTCTTTCCATAATTTCTTTCATTCTGACTCATGACACCTAACCTTATGATTCCTCACATTCCTGACATGGTCATTGTGGCAAAGAATCTAGAGCCTTGGGGAGCCATAGGTCTTAGGAGGCTTTGAAAGCTCTTCATAGTCAGTCTGCCATGCAAGCCTAACGAAGAGCTGAAGAAGGTTTAAAGGGCAAGCAAATGTCAATTGCCACCCCTTTCCTGCCAAGGAGAACACTCCACACCTGCTGGACACATTTCTGCCCAAGCTGCATGATGGCAGCCAGTGAATGAAGAGATTTCTGTTTCACATAGAGAAGAATTTAATTTTCTCTCAAAGGGTGGCCTGGCAATATTTGTACAGTCCTAAAATTTGTTTTCCTGGTATAAACTCAACTTCGCCTATTTTAAAAACAATGTTATTTTTATATGCAACTTTTGGTCAAGTCAGAAGTGCGCAGACGGGGTCTCTAAGGCACATAGCAGGGCTTCCATGGGGAAGAAGTCAGATGCAATGCAGCCAGATCACATTGATACCAACAAAGTGAATCCTCTGCTGCCTCTTACTTCCAAGTCCTTCTTTCCTCTGGCTCTGCAGGAGGCTGAACTCTGGGGCCAGGATGCTGGGCATGGTGGAGAAAACACAAGAAGGGAAAAGGAGGAGAAGCCATCCCCCTTTCTACCTGCAGGCCCAACCTGTGAAATGGCAGAAACAATGCAATTTGATGTACATTTTTGAATTTTAATTATTGAAATGGGATAGTTTCTGTGAATAAGAGTGATCACTGGATTTGGGCAGCTATAGTTTACACATATGGCAGCACATATGGCAGGTTGAAAGTTTCCCTTTTCATCCACGTGTTGGTCTTTTGAAGGTGACTAAGCCAAGTGGTAGTTTTCTAGAGTTTTGGGGGGTAGGAAGGGAGGCAGTGGTGGTGGTTTTGCTGCATGATTTCTATGTTGTGTTGTTGTTGTTAGTTGCCATGGAGTCAGGTCTGACTCATAGTGACCCTATGTACAATAGAAGGAAACACTCCCTGATTGTGTGCCAGGCACACGATCTTTCTTATGCATAAGGCCATTGTTGCAGCCACTGTGTCAATCTATCTAGTTTAGGGCCTTAGTTTTTTCATTGACCCTCCACTCTCCCAAATACAATGTACTTCTTCAGGAACTGGTTCCTCCTGACAACATGTCCAAAATATGTAAGATGCATTCTAGCCATCTTGGCTTCCAAGGAGCACTCTGGTAGCATTTCTTCTAGGAGCGATCTGTTGGTTCTTTTTGCAGTCCATGGTATATTCAGTATTCACCACCAGCACTGTAATTCAAAAGCATCAATTCTTTGCCTGTCTCCCTTATTCAACGTTCAGCTTCCATAACCATATGATGTGATTGCAAATACTATGGCCTGAGTCAGGTGCACCTGATTTCCATAACCCACCCAAATTCTGTGAGGTGAGTGGTTTGTATCCTCAGTTTTTCAGAAAAGGAAAGGCCAAGCTGGGATCTCCTTGCATTGCTCTGGCACACTGGGGTCATAGAGAGGTGGCTGATGGCGCAGGTTTTCACATGCAACAGAACCTGAATTATGACCCACAGCCTAGTGCAACAGAAAGCACCAAATGGAGCTTCAGAAAACTTGAGGTGGAGCCTCGGCTCCATCAGCAATTACCCAAGTGATCCACAACTTGACCTCTCTTGCTCTCAGTTTCACCTTCCATAAAAGAAGGGGTGAGACAAATTCTTCCTTGCCCTGTCCTTGGGTGACTGAGAAACAAAAGAACAGTGACCTGCACAGCCTTTCCGTTGATGTCTGCCCCCATGGACCCCGCTGTGAAGATGGCATTCGGCACCGTGGTGGTGTTGGTTTCAGACAGGTGCACGTACGACAGGGGGATGTTCAGTTCTCGACTAGCCACCTGCCAGATGCAGAAGAAAAATGTTACTTATTTCATTGACATTAAGCCTCCTTCTAAATGAAAAACCTTTATATTCCTTTTAGAACTGAGTGTAAAGCCTGATCACCCCCAACTATAGTGATAAACATTGAAGCTCGGTTTTCTTTTTCTTTTCTTTTCTTTTTTTTTTTTCTCTTTTGTGGTACTGGGGTTTGAATGCAGGGCTTCGCGCTTGCATGCTTTGCAAGTGCTGCACCACTGAGCTACACCCACAGCCCATTTTTTTACTTTTTGAGACAGGGTCTCACTAAATTATGCAGACTGCCTCTGGTCTCGAACTTTCGATCCTCCTGCCTCTGCCTCCTGAGTCACTGGGATTACAGGCTTGTGCCACTGTGCCTGACCCCGAAGCTGGGTTTTCAATGGCACTATAAAAGATACGCTTCTTTTTGGAGACAAGTGGCCAACCAAACAGCCTTTCTGTGCTTTCTTTTATACCAGTCTTATGGATGCCACATGACAGTGTGGTCATTCTAGACATCTGGTTTGCAGACAATTTAATAGATTGTTTCCCTCACAGGACATTTTACAGGCATAGGTACGGTAAGTTCAAATAAGGCCATGTGGACTTTTGTGGTATTATTATTATTATTATTATTATTATTATTATTATTATTAATTTTTTTTTTGAGACAGAGTCTTGCTATGTAGACCTGGTTGGCTTTGAACTTGTGGCAATTCTGTTTCTGACTCTTGAGTGCTGGGATTACAGGCGTGCACCACCATGCCTTGCGGATTTTCGTGGTTTTCAAATTCCAAAAACCCTATTAAAATTGTTCTTTCCTCAAAGAAGGTATCTTCTATTTCTCATTGGAAGAGAAGCTTTGTTTCCTCCATGTATTTTGATTCAAATATCATATTGAATAAATTCTTATTTTATTTTAAAAAAAGGACTGAAAACATCCTATTGCAATAGTTTCTTGTCTTTCAATAGTATTAGAAACAGACTTCTTTGAATGAGCACATATAATGGCCAGTCATGTGAAATTACTAAGTAGATTGTGAACGCTAAGGGCAAATTTTTCCATCCTATTAAACATATTCATGTCTAATTGAGGATGTGAAGAAACATATTATTGCTCTGAACTGTCACCATAAAGCTTAAAAGTATTTTATTTTTGAAAACTGGACTCACATTTTTCAGACCTATGGACTTGATCTTTTTCTATGCACAAGGAATAATACAATATATTTCCTCAATTCTAACACCCATTTCCCTCACACCCCTGTGTTTTTGCCTTCCTGAAATCAGAAGGAATCTTACCATTGACTTGTGCGTTTACTGTGATGGTATTTCTCCTGCTCGACAAGAAACTAACCGAGGCATTGACTGTAAGGTGCTGTATGCTTCCACCATGGAGAACACAGACACTGGTCTCACCTGAATCATTTTGGTGTGCAGGCCTTGTCCCATTTCACAGCCACCGTGCGTCAGTAGGACAGAGCCATCTAAATAGATGTGGACCAGCGCAGCTGCCTGGGGGAAATAATTGTAACACTGGTTTGGAAGCTGATAGAGCCAAATGTTGCTATTGGTTTACCTGTGGATTTTGTTTCATTGAATCAATCTCTTTGTTTTTTTATTCTGGAGAAGGAAGTTATTATTGGTAGCTACAGACAACACTTTGCAAGAGACCCATACTCCAATCATCAGTGGAGGCAGGCAAATGTGCTTCTCTCTCCTCTCACGGGTCTCTAGGAAGCCCCATGTGGCTGCCTTGACCTGACTCTCCAAAGCCCTAACCTGAATAGCATCTTGTTATTCTTCCTTCCCAGTATATGGAAATTAAAGCAATTGGAACTTGTATGAGTAATTTTCCAGGCACAACTTCTCCTGGATACTAGAGGAACTGGAAGAACCTTAAGATATTTTATGTGGGCCTTAATACCCACAAAAAATTTGGTTTAGGTTTGGATGTAGGTTCAATATGTTAAAATTTAGAGGGTCAGGGTTTGGTTCAGGTTTGGGTGTAAATCCTACATTTAGCAAGGCTTCAAACCAAACCAGAACCTGAACTCTGAACCTTTCCAGTTCAAGCATTAAAAAAAAAGTTTCCTGAGCCCAAACCTGAACTCGAATCTGATCCCAAGTTACTATCAAGTAACAAAAAGCATTTGGGCTCAGATTTTAATGTTTTCTGTTTTCTTTTTTGTATCATTAGCGACTTAAAAGTTGGAAAAAAGGAAATAAAATTCTATTTGTCTATGTACACATAGGGCTGGGATTTAGCTCAGTGGGTAGAGCGCTGCACTGCAGTCTCTGAGGCCCCGAGTTCAATTCCCAGCACCGCAAAAATGGGAGCAGGGCCTGGCAATCCACTCCCAAGGCAATCCCGAAGCACTTAGTCATTGAAAACCCTATGAGAGTCGCTATGAGTCGGATACCGACTCGACGGCACCTAACAACAACAACAACAACAACAATGTACACATAGGATTAAAATTTTAAACCTGATCCTGAACCCAACCCAAACCTCCTGAATTTTAACATATGGAGCCTCCACCTGAAACTGAACCAAATTTTTCACAAGTCTGAAGCCCTGGTTTTATGATTTCCAAGCACTACCTTTCAGAATCACAGTAGGGAGGGGTATGGGCCCACTCTAGAAATTCAAATTCAGTGGCAGGTTTGAGGTAGAGCCAGAATACACAGTTTTAAATTCCCAGGTGATTGTGATGATTTAGTTAAAAAATTTTCACTTTGCACCTGGGGGCCTAGTAGCCTAGAGAAGAAATTGTTGTTAGGTGCTATCAAGCTGGTATCTGACTCATAGCGACCCTACTTACAACAGGTAAAACAGTATTGTTAACTGCTTCTCTGCTATTCATAGGGTTTTCAATGGTTGATTGTTTGAAGAAAGAGGAGAAGCAGAAGGAGAGACACAGCCAAATCCAGCTGTCTGGTGTATGGTAAAGTTGGGACTGTGACCCACAATTCTTAACCTGAGCCCTTGATATCATACTGCCTCTTCCAGTCAACTGCTGTTGTCCATCTCTGGAGTTGATTGTTCCAACTGAAGAGTATGTGTGTGTTTCCAGGGACCAGACCACAGGATGAAGGAGCCTGGGCTATGTAGGTGTTTCTGCAAATCACTGGACATTTCTTTTTAGAGCAATCCCCATTGTACTCATGCACGTGGCCCCGGACCCTGCATCTATTCCCTTTGGGGCCCTACCTTTGTATTGATGCCTATGTCCCTGCCACAAAGCATTCAAATATCAACTAACTCAGCTCTTCCACTGTCCTCAGTATGATATAGTATTCTCAGAATCATTAATGTCTCAGCAGGAACAATTTCTTTCTTTTTAAAATTTCTTTTCTTCCTCCCTCCCTTCCTTCATTCCCCTCCCTCCCTCCCCCCTCCCTCCATCCCTCCTTCTCTCCTTCCTTCCTTCCTTCCTTTCTTTCTGCTTTGTCTCTTTGTCTCTTTTTTCCCCCTTTACTGCAGTGCTGGGGATCAAACCCAGGGCTTTGTTCATGCTAGGCAAATGCTCTATTACTGAGCTACATTCCAGGCCCTTGTTTTTTGAGATGGAGTGTTGCTGTGTAGCCCAGGATAGCCTCAAATTGACATTCATCCTGTCTCAGCCTCCCAAGAGCTAAAATTACAGGTATATGCCACCACGCCTGGCTGGGGATGAAACCCAGGGTCTTGCACATATTAGGCAATGGGTCTACTACTCAGCTACATCCTCTGGCCTTTATAGGGACTTTTAAACTTTGTGTTTTCACCTCCTTAACATTCTAACAAGAGCAATAGATGATAATGCACAAACAAGCATTGCTGCATGCCTTCAGGTAGTGTATTATATTTAATGATGATTGCATAAGCACCAAATAGGATCATTTTAATTGACGGAGCATATATGAGACAAGAGGTAGGATAGTGAGTCATCACACTACAGATATTTAGGATGAAGGCTTCAACAGGATTTTTACAGCCATATCCAAAACCATTATTATTTTGAGTGAGAATTTAGTTTTAGAAAAGCAACATTATCTACTACATTAAATTAATATTACTATTTTGAATAAAACTGGCATTTATAGTATTTTTTACTTAATTTGTAAATTTATGTTTTTTAAATGCATTGTTGTTGTTGTTAGGTTCCATCAAGTTGTGTCCGACTCATAGCAACCCTCATAGGTTTTTCAATGGCTGATTCTTTCGGGATTGCCTCGGGAGTGGATTGCCACATCGTTCTCCCATTTTTGCGGGGCTGGGAATCGAACCCGGGACCTTAGAGACTACAGAGCAGCATTCTACCAACTGAGCCAAATCCTAGCCCCTTATAAATGCATATAAGCTGTAAATAAGCGAAGCTTATTTTTTTGTTTTGTGGTATACATGTTGTTGTTAGGTGCTATTGAGTTGGTGTCCCACTCATAGAGACCCTAAGTACAACAGATGAAACACTATTGTCAGTGCTTCTCTGCTCTTCATAGGGTTTTCAATGGCAGATTATTTTTGGGGAGTGCATTGCTGGGTCTGTCTCCCAAGCCTACAGCGCCTGGTGTTCTCAGGTGGTCTCCTATCAAAGTACTAACCAGGGCCGACCCTGCTTAGCTTCTGACATCTGACAGGATCTGACACCACAGTGGTATGCTGCAGGAAGTGGTACATATAGTTAAGTAATATCAAATAATTGAGTTAAGTAACCATTAAAAGTCCACAAGAATTTTCTCTTTAAATGGAGTATCTGTGTTTAAAATGAGTCTGGGGTTTAGCTCAGTTGGTAGAGTGCTGCTCTACACTCTCTGAGGACCCAGGTTTGATCCCCAGCACAGCTAAAATGAGAGAAGGATATGGCAATCCACTCCTGAAACAATCCCCCAAATAATTAACCATTGAAAACCCTACGAGGGTTGCTACGAGTCAGACTCACCTTGACACCATCTAACAACAATTGTGTTATTCTGGTTTGAGATATGCTGCCTGGGGGAAAGGGGAACACCTGTGGTAGGTGGGACGGAGGTCCTGGCCTTCTCCTCACCCCTCCCCATCCTGTTTCCTGTCTTGTTAGAGGATGCTGAGGTCACACATGGGAGATAACTTTGGTAAGAGACACTGTGGGTGTATCGCATTCACACTATGAAAGGGGCCTACATTCTTTCTTTGCATGATTTTGGTTATGGGGGTATTTCAGGGATTAATGGAGACAGAAACAAGAAAAATAAAACACCAAATGGGAAATTGAACCTCATAAAAAACTAGTCATGGTGAAATTTAAAAGAAGGTGCAGTAATCACTGGGCTCTAATACAGAAACACCAACTGTGAGGGAAACTCCTGTTGTGAGCTGGAGAGCTTTATCTGTTCTCATGGTTTTGAAAGCCCTGTCTTCAAATGACACTACTGCTCTGAGACATTAGGAAAGCAAGAAAGAGATCTCCTCAGTTCTCTCATAGACTTGAAATTTGGCCCCATACTCCAATACCCATCTTTGGGGCCTGGCTACCCAAGGTGAGGCCTCCCTGAGCTGGACTTGACTGTGGATTGTTTGCTGAGTCCCCAATACCATGTCCTTCCAGGTCTGTTCTGATTCTGTGGTCCCTAATCATTGCCTAAACCCACTCTTTCTCCTGCTAAGGAACTTCCCCAATTTTGTCTCTGTTCCCAGAAGGGAAAATCTAGTTGCATATCACTGCCTTTTACAGAGAGGCAGCCCTTTGGAAAGGGCTTTCGAGGAGTGCCTTTCTCCCCACCTCACCTGATTGTAGTAGGCCACAGGCATCCCAATGGTAAACTTCATGGGGACGACAGCGAGCCCTCTCTTCTTCCAGTAATTTTTTTTGTTGAATTCCTCTGCAGCCTGTTTCCTAGCATAGAATGAAGATTTCTCCAGGCATTCTTTCCAGCACCTTTGCAAGGGCTCAGGATTAAATAACTGCTTGTGGGCTGTTTTGCTAATTCTCTTATACATGTTTATTTCTTTAACCTGAAAGGCAAGAAAATAAAGTGGGTTTTAAGAATGGAAGCTTCTGTCCTATGTGAAGAACATGCTTTTGTTGTATGTCTGATAAGGAGAAAATCTTTCTAGAAAAAAGAAACAACTATTAAAATGCTATAAATATGCAAATGCATGTGTATGTGTATAAAAAGGACAATAACAAGAAAAACAATAGAAATGACTACCGGGCATTTTGTATACTCCAGGCTCTAGATTAAGTGTGTTTTTCTCAATTAACTTCACAATAATCCTAAGAAATAGAAGGTGCCATTAAATGTGTCACAAATTTGTTAGTGGTAAGACAAAATTCCCCTGATTCAAAATCCTTTTATTCCTATGTAACATTGCCTTATCCTAACTATTTTCAAATCAGCTCTTCAAAGTCTTAAAGTGTTTGCACAGAAGGCTGTAATCATTCTACTCTCTCTATTTCTGACCTAGAGTCGTTTGACATTGATTCTGGGTCTGCCCTGGTGACTTGCTTTGGCCAGTGGGACCATCCATAGCAACGCAGAGATGTGAAAAGTGCTTGTGCATTAGGGCGTGCCACATTGTTGCTGCTCTTGGGAACTCTGGGACTATCACCATAAGTAAATTTGGGCTAGACTACTGGAATAGGACCCTGTGGAACAGTCTTCCCAGCTGAGTTATCTCCAGACAAACCAGCAAAATAATTGCCAAACCTGTCAGTGGCGCCAGCTTAGACCATAGAGCTCCAGTTGAGCTGGTGCAGACCAGAGGAGCTACCCCAGGTGATCCATAGAATCATGAGAAATATGGTTTTAAGCCACTAGGTTTTGCGACTGACTTGCTACAACAGCAAAAGCTAAATGATAATGGGCAACGTATTTTATTCCTTTGAAACCACAGAGGAGGCTATAGTGCCATATGTAGGTACTAATGATATGTCTGAACCCATGACATCAGTGTTTTATTAGGAGATTCTGACTGTTTACCTTTTCAGGGAGTAAGTTACATTGAGATGCCACCGCAGTTATGTAAGCTTCGACTACCACCGTAGCCTGAGGGAAGCCAAATCCTCGAAAGGCGGTATTGGATGGCAAATTTGTTTTGCAAGCCCTGCCTCGGCATCGGAAATTAGGAATATAATATGCATTTTCAGATTTCAGCACGATAAACTCCAGCACCTGGATTACAGCAAAACAAAAACAAAACTTCACATCTGTCTGATATTCAAAATCACTTTTCTGAATTTTCTTTTTAATTTAAGCTGTTCACAGAAATATTCATATGAATAAAGTACGGCACATCCAGCTCCACTGGTAAGCTATGGAACATGCGTATTTCTCATTTACCAGCTCAGACTCATCAGGAGTGCATCCGCCATTGGTGTAGTATTCCACATCAGCAGCTTTGATCTCACCGTTGTTCATGAAGCCAATCTGCAAAGTGACAAGTAAGACAATTTTCTCAGTGGTCCTTCTTTGCAGCCAAACTTGCTGCACACAAGCAAGTGCTCATAGTTGTCAACTAATACTTAGCTTATGCACATGATTGGATATGACAGTCACCAGAGGAACATGAAGGATGGTGCCCAGGTTGAACATGACCCCAAGCAGATCTTGCCTAGTTTTAGGTAGCATCCAAATTTCCCTTTCAAGGGATGTGGAATTCAGTGACTGTCTTTACTACTTTTTAGTTAACAGAAGAAAATGTCGTAGGCAGTTTGCTGAACTTGTTTCTCTCACGCACTTTGTATTTTCCCAGGAGTGGGTGGCGGCCAGCAGTAATCAGCATGTCATTACCACGCTCTAGGATAAACCGGATTGGGCGGCCAGTCCTATGGGAAATGACTCTGTTAATAAGCTGCATTCTTCACAACATTGTAGAAACAGAGATAGGGGAGGGGGCCTTGAGGTAATCTAGTTTAGTTGTTTTCAACAAGGGTAGTAACATGCCTTAAACAACACTTGGAAGCTGTAGGGGAATTAAAATTTTAAAAAATATTATTCTGATTTGTTCATGTCTTAATATTCATGTATTACAATTATATATTATTTGTTTATAAACTCCCTTTTATTTCTTTTAAATATTACATTAAGGAATTTCATGATCATTTTGTAATTATGGGTATAAATGCCATTAATGTATAAATAGGTTTTATTATTATGAATTTTACTTTGAGATAGTAAATGAGGCATTAAAATATTGTCATAATAGGGATGTGCAGGTTGAAAGGTTGAGACCCAATGCACTCTTGAGCTCAGCCTCTCTCACATTCAGACTTTTCTTTCATAAAATGTCCATTAAGGATTCTGATTTCTGATGGAATGTTCCCAATCCCTGCAAACTCACTACTTACAGGGTGTCTTTTCTTTATTGTTGTTGTTGTTGTTGTTATTATTATTATTATTACTACTACTATTTCAGTACTGGGAGGTTGAATCTAGAGCCTCATGCATTCTAGGCAGGTGTTCTACAACTGAGCTTCACCCCAGCCCCCTTTTTATTCTTTATTTTGAGACAGAGTCTTGCTATGGTGTGCAGGGTGCCTCTGACCTCAAACTCATGGTCCTCTTGCCTCAGCCTCCCCAGCTTCTTGGATTATAGACAACCACCATGGCACCTGGCTCAGGGCAGTCTTTTCTTTTTCTGGAAAGTGCCAATGAGCTAAAATGTTCACAAGTTTTCTTTTTGTAATGATGGCCTGAGATAAGTTTGTCCTGAGTGTATCTTTTTTTCTTTCTTTATTCATTTTTTAATTTTTATTTATTTATTTTTTATTTTTGGTGGTATTATTGGGGGCAGGGAATGAACCCAGGGCCTTGTGCATACTTTGCAAGTGCTATATCACTGAGATGCAACCCCAGCCCCTTTTTTATATTTTATTTTGAGTCAGGGTCTTGCTAAGATATGCAGGCTTCCTCTGTCCTCAAATTTGCAATCCTATTGCCTCTACCTCCTGAGTTGCTGGGATTGCAGGTGTGTCTGACCACACCTGGCTGTCCTGAGTGTCTCTTAATGAGCTTTTGTAGTTACCAGGTTCACAAGTCATGACTACTCCAGCATCTAGACATTCCAACTGGATGAGGCAGAGGCTGAGAGAACATTGCCAGGCAGTAGTACAGCCCTTGGTTTATTTCAGGACAAGCTATGTCTGTTGTAAGGCTGAACTTTGGACTTTCCTTCCACTCAGCCAACTTTAGCTGGGTTGAAGGCTGAGATGAAAGGTGGAGTGCAGGGCTGGAGGGACTCATCTGGCATGCACGCCACTCAGACTGCTGAGATTACTGTGGTCACTGTGACTCTTACTTGTTGGCGGCCACAGCACTGACAGCTCCCAGAAAAGCAGGCTTGGTCACTTTACCCCCAAATGCTCCTCCGGCTCTTTTCATGTGGCAGGCAATTCTATTCCTTGGGATATTTAGTGCTGCAGCCACAAATTCCTGCAAGAGGTAAGTCCCCAAAGACACATAAGTGCAATTTAATAGTTAACTTTCCCATCCATGGATTTCCCCCCATTCGGTAAAAGAACTTCAGTAAGTCTACAAATACTTATATTTATAGAGTTGGGAAACCATCATCCTAATCTGACTTTAGAAGATCTTTCAGCAAAGAAGTCTTGCTTCTACTAAAGAGTCACTCCTCATCTGCTAACCTCCCACCACCAGGCAACTCAAATCTACTTTCTGTTTTTATAGGTTTGCCCTTTCTGCAAATTTCATATAAATGTATTATACAATATGTGGTCTTTTGTGACTTTCTTCTTTCACTTAGCATAATGTTTTCAAGGGACATCCATGTTGTAGCATGCATGAGCATCTCATTAGTTTTCATGTCTAATTAATATTCCATTGTATGGATATGCCAGATTTTGTTTGACTATTCATCAGTTAATGGACATTAAGTTGTTTCCACTTTTGGTGGAGGCAGTCTCATCACGTGACCCTCTGGAGTCTCATTTCCAAAAATATTCTTTTTTTATTGGAAACTTTTAATGTACACCTTAATGTGATTCGTTCTGACATGCTTTTCATTGTGACATTTCCATATATGCATTTTGTTGTGCATTATTCATAAGGTTCCCTCTTACCCTCTTGTACACTTCCCCCATCCCATACCCACATCAAAGACTTCTCTATCATTTACTTGTCTTTTTATGGTAATATTTTGCTATATATCCTTGGGTTCCAGTTCTGTTTAAGATAGAAACTTTTCCTTCAGTGAACTTTCTTTTTACCTTGTCAGAACTATTACATGCATTTTCTAGACCATCTATAATAATGCCATTCTTAGCTTTTTTTTCTTTTATTATGATCCGACCTTTGCATAGGAATTTTTCCTTCTTATAATTTTGATTCAGCTCCCACATGTGAGTGAGAACATGTGGTGTTTCTCTTTCTGAGCTTGTGTTCATTCACTTAAAATAATTTTCCCTAATTCCATCCATTTTGCTGCAAATGGCCTTATTTCATTTTTTTTGATTGCCGAGTAGTATTCCATTTCGTATATGTACCATAGTTTTTTATCCATTCTTCTGTTGAAGGGCACTTTGGTTGATTCCATATCCTTGCTATTGTGAGAAGTGCTGCATTAAACATGGAGATGCAGGTGTCTCTGTGGTATGATGACACATCTCCCTTTGGGTAAATTCCCAATAGTGTTATAGCTGGATCATAAGATAGATCTATTTTCAGTTTTTTAAGATACCTCCATATTGAGTTACACAGTGGTTGGACCAACTTATGGCTCCACCAACAATGTAAGAGTGTTCCCTTTTCTCCGCAACCTCACCAGCGTTTGTTGTTATTTATTTTATTGATCTTGGCCATTCTTACTGGTGTAAGGTGAAATCTCAGAGTTGTTTTGATTTGCATTTCCCTAATGGCTAGGGATATTGAGCATTTTTTCGTGTGTTTCATGGCTTTACGGACCTCTTCATTTGAGAACTGTCTACTCAGTTCCTTTGCCCATTTGTGTATTGGGTTATTTGTTTTTTTGGGAGTTTTTTCTTGAGTTCTTTATAAATTCTAGTAATTAGACCTTTGTCTGATGTATAGGATGGGAAGATTTTTTCTCATTCCATGGGGGTTTCCTTGACTCTGTTAATTGTTTCTTTTGCTGTACAGAAGCTTTTTATCATTTCCAAAAATATTCTGTTACCTGTACATGAGTTGGAAACTGTGTTCCAAGGTGTAACACCATTTCTTTATCTTCTGCTTTTGGGATAGTCAGGATAGTTTGTGTTTCCATATAAAAATGTTCCTGTCCTTCCACATGGACCTCACCTGTAAAGCATAAATATAGGACAATGTTTAGTCACAGGTCCCAATGCAGGAACTCCGGTGATGTTTTGTTTATGAAGAGTGAGTTGCTTTAGCTGATGGGGAGAACTAGGCTTTACATCATTAGGGTAAAACATTTTCTCTAAGCCTGTCTGTCCCCAACCAGCTGAAGGACCCTAGACAATTCACTTTGCCTCTTGTGGCTTCAGTTTCCTCATCTGTGCAATGAGGTAGTTAGACTTGTAATGTGCTAAATTTGACAGCACAGACTAATTTGGTTACATATCCAGGATTGGCCATCTCCTTGTTCAGTGAACTTGGCCAACGTGTTAAACCCAGTGTTTTCAGTTGTAAAATAGGGGGGAAATAACCATATATACTTCAGTTAGGTGATGTTGATGATTAATGGGACAAAGAGGGGATATGTAACTTGTTAATGGACATAAAAGTTTAAAATGACAGAGCTAAGGTTGTTCTCTACCCTAAAACCAGCTTGCTCTTATGGGCTTGTTTGAAGGTTTTGGCTTGGTTAAGTACATCCTTATTATTCTGTAGGCTATGCTAAGACAGGCATTTGGCCTTTAAATATTGGAAAATAGTATTTTTATTGTATAGTTACCTGAAAGATCCATATGATGTTAAAGTAAGTGAATTGCTTTGCTACAAGTCAAAGGATTATTTAAAGTTAATTCTTGGGACAATAGAATGTGACTCATGCAAAAAGCTCCCCACTCTCTAAAAGCCCTTACAGAATATACATACTGAGTTAAATAAAAACTCAAATTAATTTTTTCACTCAATTTTTTAATAGGAGAAAATGTTTTATTTCTTATGCATAGGAGGGTAGGTGATCACAGAAATGAAATGAAAACCCCAAAGTGGTGGTTAGACCTGAAAATTTCTATACCATTTTAACAAAAGGCAATAAATTTTTGGAGAACTGATAAGATAAATGAAAAGGATTTTTACTACCCTAGGTGCATATAGGGGGCCAAGGTTTAGCTCAGTTGGTAGACTGCTGCTCTGCGCTGTCTGAGTCCTTGGGTTCAATTCCTAGTACCACAAAAATGGGAGAAGGATGTGGTAATCTACTCCTGAAGCAATCTTGAAACAATCAGCCATTGAAAACCCAACAAATAGCAGAGAAGCACTGACCTAGTGCCAGCCAGGCACAATGTCAAGTAGTGTTTCCTTCTGTTGTACATAGGGTTGCTATGAGTCAGACCCAGCTAGACAGGAGCTAACAATAACAGATGAGTATACCCTGAGATTCTGATTTGATTAGTCTAGGGAGTAACCCAGGTATTAGTATTTGTAAAAATCATACTAATGAGGGCATGGCACAATAGTGTCAAGATTGAAAAAGATAAATGAAACTGTCATGATAAGACCACTAAAATAGTAAATGAATTTAGCAAAGTTGCTGGTTATATAATCAATATACAAAAATTAATTGCTTTTATATGCTAGATACAAGCATAAAACTTAAAACACCATTTATTAGAGTGTCATAAAATATTACATACTAGGAATAAATATTAGGAATGATGTAAAAAATCCCTGTAATAAAAACTACAAAAATTACTGAAATAAATTAAAGAAAACCTCAGTAAAAATAAAACTCTACAATCTTCATGGATTGGGAAGCTTAATATTATTAATATTTTGATTCTCTCAAGTTGATATATTGTTCCAAGACAATACCAATCAAAATCTCAGCAAGTTATTTTTGGTGGAATTAAAGAATTGATGATAAATTTATATGGGTATATAAACGATCCATAATAGGTAAGGCCATATTGAAGAAGAAGTAGTAAAAGGACCTTATATTATCAGATTTTAAGATTTACTATGATGTTTAGCAAGTAAGACACAGTGGTACTAACACAAGGCTAGGTAAACAGACATACAGAATGGAATAGAGATTTCAGAAATAAAACAACACATATGTAGACACTTAGAAAACAATAAAAACTCCATTGCAATTCAGTAAGGGAAAGGATGGCCTTCAAAATCTGGTGCAAAGTCTACTGAATATCGACATGAAACAAATGGAATCTTGACCCTTGTCTCATCCCATACAGAAAAATTAATTTGAGATGGATCATAGACCTAAATATAAAAGCTAAAATTATCAAGCTTATAGGAGAAAACAGACAAAGATATTCATCACCTTTAGACAAGTAAATTTTTTTTCAATGGACAAAAAAGCACTAAGTATAAAGAAAAAAATCCAATAAATTGGATTTCATTAAAAGGGGGAAATTTTGTTCATAAAAACACATCATATACAAAATATAAAAGTAATTCACAGGATGGAAGAAAATATTTGTGACACCCATAACCAACAAAGAACTTGTATAAAAATATACAAAAAACTATATGATCAGTAAGTAAATCAGTTATATTATTAATTTTATTGCTATTAATTACGTACTTATAGTAATATAATTGTTTTAGTATTTATAATTACTGTTCACTTTTTAAGAGATTAAAAGTAGGCAAAAGACTTGAACAGACATTTCATCAAAGATTATGTGAAAATGGCTCATATATATTAAAAATGTTCAACATCATTAGTCATCTAATTAAAGAAATCCCATTAAAACCACCTCCATGTACCTGTCATTATGTCGTGCTGTGGAGGCTTGTGTGTTGCTGTGATGTTGAAATCTATGGCACCTATATCTTAGATACCAGCAAGGCCACCCATGGTGGACAGGTTTCAGCTGAGATTCCAGACTAAGACAGACAAGGGAGAAGGACCTGGCATCCCACTCCCAAAACAATAAGAAACAAGTTCTTATGTTATGAAAACCCTGTGAATAGCAGAGAAGCCCTGTCAAATACACTACCGGAAAATAAGCCCTCCAGGCTGGAAGACATTCAAAAGGCAACTGAGGAAGAGTTGTCTCCTCAAATTAGAGTCCATCTTAGTAATGGGAATGGAGCAAAGCTCTGGGTCCTCCTTTTGCTATTGTGGTGTGACTCAACATGAGAAGAAATACAGTGTCTGCAACAATGGGCTTAAACAATAAAATATTGGGCGCGTGGCACAGTGATGGGTAGTGTTTTCTTCTGTTGAACATGGGATCACTATAAACCAGATCTGACTCCAGGATTCAGGTTCTGTTTGGGTTTGAGTTTAAATCCTATTCAGAGATAGCAGGGCTTCAAGCCAAACTCGAACTCAAACCCTGAATCCATTCAGGTTCAAGCATTTGAAAATTTTTTTTTCTGAATTTAAACTTGAAACTGAACCCAAGCCCAGTGAAAAGTGAGGTTTGGGTTCAGCTTTTATTTTTGTATCAGTAGCTATTTTACTATACATAAAGATTGAAAACAAAATGAAGATAATTTTATTTGTTGCTCTACGCATAGGATTAAAATTTTAAACCTGAACGTGAACCAAACCTGAACTCTGTAAATTTTAACATATTGAACCAACACCCAAACCTGCACCCAATTTTCGTTAGGGTAGAATGGAAAAATAAATTGTGGAGTATTTGAACAATGGAATACTACCAAACAATGAAAAAGAACCACTGATCTGTGCAACAACATGGATGACTCTTCCATACATAATTTCAAATAAGAGAGATAGGTACAAAAAAGTTATGCTGTGAGATTCCACTTAAATGAGGCTCTAACTTTTAGAACTAGAATAAAAATCAGAGTAATGCTTTGGTGGGTTAGTAAGACAGGGCATAGGGAAGATTTCTGGGTGCTGAAAATGTTCTCTATCTTGCTGTAGGTAGTATTTACATAGGTTTATGCATATGCAATACTTCATGAAGCTGGAAACTTATCTCCATTTTTCAATGGTTATTTAACAGTCATATTAGGAAAGAGAAACATTGTCTTGGAGTTTCAGCTTTTCTCAAGCCAAATTACTGAACATAGAGCCTTCAGATTGAGAAACTTTCCTTTTCTGGCTCAAGACAACTACACTTACCTTCAATGATTTGATCCACATATTTAAAAGCATGCTCTACATTTCCTTGCTCAATTTTTTTCTCAGCAGAAAGAAAAGAATTATACTTTAGGGCTTGCTGCAGGGGAAAAACAAACAAACAAAACAAAAAAACATACATTTTTGTATTCTAATAAGCCATTTGCTCCCCATGGGAATTCTATGCTCCTACTCTCTCAGATCTTTACACGTTAAGACCCTGGAGCCAAAATGGCATGAAGAGTCAGAAGAAATCCAATTCAAATGGATTGTAGGCATTGGTGATTCATTAATTTTGTTCAGGTTCTGGAGAAGAGCTGAGGGGTACGTAAGGGTATATAAACTTGATTCAACCTCTAGACTGCTTAGTGACTTGTTGAGACAGTTTGGTATTAAAGTTCCAGGTCAAGGGTGAGGAGGGTACGTGATAATATAAAGAGAGGTCAAGAAGGAGGAGGTTGGTGGGGTCTGGAATCCTCAGAAAGGGCTTGGAATTGGCTACCTGAATCAGACTCTGAATCATTTTAAGTCAAGGGCACATCATAAAATAATAGTTTTGAGGTTGAAAGAAAGTAAGGGGCCAATATGCAGATAAGGGCAGACTGGCTGGGGTGCAGGTTTTCTATCAAGAAATTAGCTAGGTGTGGCGGTGCACACTTGTAATCCCAGCGCTTGAGAGAAAGAGGCAAGAAGATAGCGGATTCAAGGTCAGCCTGGGCTTCATGGTGAGAGTTTGTCTTAAAATAAACTAGGGGCTGGCGATGTAGCTCAGTGGTAGAGCACTTGCCTAGCATGTGTAAGACCCTGGGTTTGATCCCCAGCACCACAAAAAAGAATGAAAACAAAAACTGAAAAACAGTGGATGATGAGTTGGGACAGGTGAATTGAGGATGACCTATGAAAGATCTTCATTCCATACTAAGGAGTTTGGACCTTATCTAAGAGGATGTTGCTGAGTAGGAAAGGTGATCTGATGAACTTTGTGGCTTGTAAAAGTTAATGTGGCAGGGAGATGGGCTGAAATGGAAGACAAGAGCCTCTGTAAGTGGTTATTCTGACAACAGCGTGGTGATGAGGACTTGGCTGGAGGATGGAGTGAAAGTGAAAATGGAAAGAAAGGAGCAAACTTAAAGGGCATTTAAAGGATAATTGGGAAAGACTTGAACTCAGAAACTATAGGGGAGAATCAAAGAGGATATTTAAGGTTGCATCCTACGTATGCATCCATCTATCTCTCCATCCCTCCATCATCCAACACACATTTATTGGTCACCAACTATGGGTTTAGCTCTTTGGTAAGTACTGGGGATAGAAAACAAAATACAATATATCCTTACCCTCAGTAATAAGCAAAACCAACAATGATAGCTAACATTTATCGAATGGGTTCCCCACCTCAAGTGTAATACTAAGCATTTTATTTATATAATCTCATTTAAACCTCACTATGACTTTTTGGGGAGCTGGGATTTAGCTCAGTTGGTAGAGTGCTGCTCTACTGTCTCTGATGGTCCTGAGGTCGAATTCCAGCACCTCAAAAATGGGAGAAGGATGTGGCAATCCACTCCTGAGGCAATCTTGAAACAATTAGCCATTGAAAACCCTACGAGGGTTGCTATGAGTCGGATAAGACTTGATGGCACCTAACAATGACAACAACATGACCTTTTGGTGTAGGTACTTTAAAGTCCCCATTTTATAGGTGAGAAAACTGAGGTACGAGGAGTTTAAGTAACTTGCCAAAGTTTTCATTGCTATTAAGAGGTCATTTAATGGCAGAGTCACATTATGAATCCAAGTGGTCTGTTTCCAGAGCTTATGCTTAAGCAGTGAGTGGGCAGGGAGAAAGAGGACCCAATAGTTGTAATATGGTAAATAATAGAACTTTTATGAGTTCCACAGTGCTGTAGACCTTCCCACTGACTGGTTTTGTATGTGAAGTCACAATGACATTTCTCACATGTTGCTTTTCTGTATTCTTAGGCCAGGCCTTGGCAATAGGCCACAGGAATAGTGGGCACATGATGCTTTATTTCCATAGGTCCCTGCAGAAGCACTGGTAGTAGAAAGGGGTTTAGGTAGGAAAGGTGCCAGTATTCTGTCATGAGATACAGATTACTGGAGCTTTTATTACCAAATTACAGGTAACACAGAACAATATATTGATGGAGCCCAATTTATACTGTTTTATTATTGCCTGGCTGAATTCTTCTCAAAGTACAACACTCTAGTCATTCCAGAAGATAAAAAGTGGTCTGACTACCTCTATCGTGATAATCTTTGGTTCGATGTCTTCATAAGCAATCTTCACTTTTTTAGCTGCCTCTTTTGCATGAGCATAGGTATCAGCAGCCACGGTGCAGATGATCTGACCCACGCAAATTACCTGTGGATAAGCCATCTCTTAGTTAGCTAAAACCATCCAAAGGACTCACATTATTTCATTTACCTATTGGGTTTCTGTGGCCAAAAGGATGATATTTTCTACCTATTAAAACAGTGGCTTCAATGGAATTTATGGGGCACAAAAATTGAATGCAGAACTTAATTATCTGACTTTGTGATCTACTTTCTGTTGCCTCTGCCAGCATTCCTCATCATACCTATAGGACATGCAGTTATCCAATCTACTGAAATTCTATTTTTTTCTCAATGTCTTATGCTCTGTGCTGCCTCTAAACCCCATTAATATCTTATGCTGTATATTGCTTCTATAACTTTTTCTATGACTTAGAAGCCTTCCTTGAGATTTATAGCTTTTTATTGGAACCTCAAGGAGATCCATGATTTAACAAGGAAGAGGAGAATCACTGGGGTAGAGTCACTGGTTTCCTGCATGTCTTTGTGATGTGAACATGAGTCCATGGATGTTGTGTCATAACCAACAGTCATTTTGGTAGAGTATTTGAATAGTAAGACATACAAATCACATACTTCATTCCTTGCATAGAAAACCTCTCCACGATGGTTATTGTCTCCTGGAACATCCTCTGCTGTTATCACATCGACCACACCTGGATGTGCCAGGGCTTCTGAAGTATCAATTGATCTAGAAGGGAAAATATGAGGGCATATATTAAAACTGTAGGGCAGCTTCACAGTAAAATACAAATGATTCCTCAAACAGGTAATAACTATTTTGGGCCTCATAACTAAATCATGGACCCATACTCTGTGTTGAAAACTACTAATATTTAGCTGGTGTTCTAACTATTGGCCACAGACTTTTTTTTATAACTATGCTTTAAAAATGATTAATTCCCATGCTATTTGGATACTAGTCTAAATTGATTTCAATATGCAATAAGCTGTCAATATGAATTTGAAAATGTGAATCAGTTTCAGCAAAATACAGAAACATCAATTATTTCCTTACATGATCTTTGCATGAGCTCTGGTGCTGGTAACTACAGCAAGGTAGAGTTCCTGGTCGATGGGGGGCATATCATCACAAAATACAGCTTCCCCTGTGGCATGTTTAATGGCTGACTGGTGCATGACTGGGTGTCCAACTGGATCTTGTGGAGATTGGTAGGGATCTACACACTGTTAATGAACAAAACAATTTATTTTACACCAGCACTTATTGTGCTCTGAAAACTGGGTCTGATATATCTGGTTTACCCACAAGTCAAGAATTACTAGAGGCCATTGGATATCCACATCTGTAGATCAGGTTAATAAATATCCCTTGAGTACTGTGATCAGAGATATATTCTGGTTACAATCCCCTCCTCCCAAAGAAGACATCCTTGTTGTCCTCAAGGATTCCACAGTCTCATTGAGGAATAAGGATACACACAAACACATGTTAAAGGTATGTAGTCTACTTCAAATAGCAATAAAGATATTTTACACAAACTGATATAGGACAATGAAAATATACAAGTTCCTGGGAGATTCAGGGTAGTAGTAATAAAGCAAAGAAGGATGTAAAGAGGCAGTAAATGCTGAGTCAGTTTCTAAGGGAAGGACAGACATTGACCAAGAAAAGGAGACAATTTAGTCAACAAAACTGAAAACAGTGGAGAGGGAAGATTCAGAATCTAATTCCTTGTGTAGCCTTGAGTAACAGCAAAGTAGCTAAACCAAGCATATCCTGTATGAGTGACAACAGGCAACATTGGCTGGCTTTAAGAGACTGCATATTTACTAGTGATAAATAAATAATTATTGAAAAGAGCAAAACCTATGCATTATGGATACATTTGTATACTTGGACAGATTAAAAACTAAAAAGCCTACCCACCAACCTGGAACATCTGAATTCCTTGGGGTGTTTCTATGGGGAAATCTTCTAGAGCACTTGTAAACTTTACTGGGATATCAGGAAACTTGTGGGGATCCTGAAAAGAAGATTATTTCACATTGAATTTATAAACTGAGCTATTAGCTTGAAAAAATATGTAGAAGTAGGATTATCCAATCTATTCTCCAAGATGTTAAATTATAGTTTTGAGAGAAAGCTCTGAGCTTCAAGTTCCATAGACTAGCAGTGATTGTTTGAAGAATAACTATTACATCTATTTATGATGCACACAGAAAAGTAAATGTTATTTCCAGAAAGTTGAAGACTTCCGTTCTTGACAAAGTCTCCTTTTGAATGAGTAGTAATTTGTACACTTCTAAATGGAGGCTGTGCTTTCAAACCCAGGCCAAATTTCTGTGTATGTATCTCAAAGAAATAATTGAGGGAGTAAGCAGAATTTAATTTACAAGGATATTTGATTGTAATGGTGAAAAAAATAGAATTAAACTAAATATTATTAGGTAATAATAGAGAAATGGCTAAACAAGATACTTTCAGACACAAAATTTGGCAATCATAAATCATCATAGAAATATATTTATGGATACTGAAAAAATATAGTTCAGGGAATATAGTTAAATGAAAAAATTGGTTATAAAAATTTATGTACAAAATGATTCCAGTTTTGCAAAACACCACATAAAATATATACAATATATCTATAAAAATAGTATATGTAAACTATATATACTAAGGGAGAATGATCCCATAGCCCACTCCCCCTAAAAAACCAATCAGTCATTGAAAACCCTATGAATAGCAGAGAAGCATTAATAATAGCATTTTGTCTATTGTAGGTAGGGTTGGTAGGAGTCAGATACTGACTTGATGGCACCTAACAACAACAACAACAACAACAACAACATATATTCCAAACTATTGGATTACAGTTGAGTTTTAAAAATTTTTGTTTCTATGTATTTTGAATTCTTCTATAATGATAGCATATATAATATGACATGTAATATATATGAAAATATATAATGTATAATAGATTTAAAATAAAAGCTTATTTAATAGATTGTTAAGTATATCTTATATATACTGAACATTATATAATACATAATAGAATATATAAAATATATAATGTAATAATACTAATACTAATTAATGCTAATTAAAAAATAAAAAGGACTGGCTGAACTAACAGAGCATAGCTCTCAGTCATAAAAGAAATATGGATGTGGTCATTTGTCTGCTACATTTGAGTCAGTTTGTGACTAGGCTTATCAAAGGGACACTCACAGGCATGGGCTATATTCTAAAAAACACTCCCATGGAGGTTATTTTAAACTAGGCTGAGTTAAAAATATAGTTAACAGAATTCTGGAAACAATTTAAGTGCCTCAAAATAAGAAATGGATTAAAAAATGGTACATCTACCCATAAATATGTCATGTCACCATTATGTTATGATATTGAAGAAAAGTATTTAATGACATTTGTTGTTGTTGTTGTTGTTAGGTGCTGTCTAGTTGGTGTTTGACTAACAGCAACGCTATGTACAACAGATGAAACACTATTGTCGTGTTTCTCTGCTATTCATAGGGTTTTTTTTTTTAAATCCCAGCTGTCTGCCCTTTAATAAATAGTCATTGTAAAGAATTACATTTACAGAGTGAAAAGTGAATACATAGCATTTCAAATTCAATTCTGAAAGTCCTATTAAGTACTGACCCATAACAATATACACTAGCTATCTTTTTAACTGTCCATCATTAGCACCAATAAAGTCATAGGGTTTTCAATGGCTGATTTTTTGGGGAATGTGTTTTTTGGTCCTTCTCCCAAGCCTGCAGCACCTGGGGTTCCCAGGCAGTCTCCCATCCAAGTACTAACCAGGCCTGACCCTGCTTAGCTTCTAAGATCTGATGGGATCAGATGCCACAATGGTACAGCCGCAGGCTAATGATATTTAAAGATGCTTATATTACTTAGTATGGGAGAAGGATGTGGCAATCCACTCCCAAATCAATCCTGAAATAGTCAGCCATTGAAAACCCTATGAGGGTCACTGTAAGTTGGATCTGACTTGATGGCACCTGACAACAATATATCACTAAGTGAAGCTATATTAAATGGTTACAAATATACATACATACATATACACATATACATATCTATAAAAGGGGGTTAGAAGGATGCACACAAAAAATATTAATAGGGGTTGAAAGTGGGTGATTGGATTACAGTGTTTTTTTCTTCCTTTTTTGGCTGAATTCAAATATTAAAGTACTATCTCAATAAAATTTTCTTCAAAAAAGGAAAAGATATAATTTACTTACTGATGGCTTTTCACTATTGTTGGTCAACTTCCTATTGCATATCAACATTTGTCTTATTTGTTGTTGTTGTTGTTAGGTGCCATCGAGTCGGTATCCGACTCATAGCGACCCTCTGAACCACAGGGGAAACACTATTGTCAGTGCTTCTCTGCTCTTCATAGGGTTTTCAATGGCAGATTGATTTTTGAGAGGGGGTTGCCAGGTCCTTCTCCCAAGCCTACAGCTTCTGGTGTTCCCAGGCGGTCTTACTGATTAGGGCAAATAGAATAACAAGAGTGTCCCCTTCTGAGCCTAGGAGTGAAGGTGGGAAGAGGGAAGGAGGAATAAAGCAGAGCCTGGAGGAAGCTGCTGGAGTCTTGGCAGCACCATACTGAGGCCCCTTCCCAGGTGCACTCAGTGTATTAGCCAAATCAGGCAGGGGAAGTTCTCTGTGTACAGACTCACACTCAGAATGGCAATACACCCAGAGACCCAGAGAGGTCATTTACCATTTTATTCAGTCCTCGCCGCACTTTGAGGTAGAATTTGAAGAGTAAGCTGATGATGAGTGTCCGTCGGTATTCTACCCTGCCACCTTCTGCTGCCGGTGGAATATGAATCTCATCCAGGACCCATCGACACGCATCACTCAGCATTTGGTCATCCCATTGCCTAGAAAGAATGCAAACATTTCAGCAAAGAGGCAAAGACAGTGCTATGGTCTGTCCTCTCTGAAGCTCATAGAGAGATATGATTGCTGCTGTGGTGATGTTGGAAGGTGATGCCTTAAGAGGTGGTTAAGTCTTTAAGAGGGATGGATACGGTTCTGTAGGGCAGGATTAGTTACTGTGAGAGAGGGTTGTTATAAAGCAAAGTTGTCTCCTTTGTCCTCTCTCTTCTGTAAATGCCTGCTGGCCCTTCCACTTTCTGCCATGAGGTGAAGTAGTAAGGAGGCCCTTGGTGGGTGCCATGATCTTGGACTTCCAGCTTTCAAAATATCATAAATTCTTTCTTTTATGAATTACCCAGTCGCAGGTACTTTGTTATAGGAACATAAAGTATACTAAGACAGATGACAGACACTAAACTGATAGGGTAAGCGTTTGCATCTGATTCAAGGGTTCCCAAATATTCCTACTGAGTCCTCCTTTATGATTGTTTTGAACTTCATGAGTTGGGAACATTGATTAACCTCAAGTAGCTTGGGTTAAAAAAAAATTTGTTAAAATCAAAGCTTCCTAAGAGCTGGAATTTTGTCTGCCTTGTTCCCTGCTGTATCTCCAGCAGCTAGGCCTGTTTTATGGTATACACACTACACTTAATAAAAATATGGTAAATGGACAAATTTTCTAATATAGTTTTAGATGCATGGATTTATTTTAATATCTGAGAAAAAAATTTCATTAAGTTCCGGTTATTGATAATAAGCATAAGGACATTTTCAGATTCTTTATTTTTAAGACCCAATATTAGAGATTGTTGTTGTTTGCTAGGTGTTGTCGAATCAGGTCCCAATGGCTGATTGTTACTAGATTGCTACAGGAGTGGATTGCCACATCCTTCTCCCATTTGTGCAGTGCTGGGGATTGAACCCAGAGCTTCAGGGAGCACAGAGCAGCATTCTACCTACTGA